>CM046811.1:34475701-34844969 GCA_025617385.1 Murraya koenigii
CCTTAAGTTAGGCTCTAGGACTTTTGGCTTTCGCGTTCTTCTTTGCGAGCTTCTCTTGCTCGAGCTTGCAATTGGCTCACGCTTGGCACCGTCTCACTTAAAGCTAGGCTTTGGGACTTCTGGCCTTCGCGTTCTTCTCTGCGAGCTTCTCTTGCTCGAGCACTGCAGTTGGCTCGTGCTTGGCCTTTGTCCCACTAAAGCTAGGCTTTGGGACTTACGGCCTTAGCGTTGTCTTCGTGAGCTTCTTACGCTCGGGCACTGCAATTGGCCATGCTTGGCACGTCAGCCTATAAGCTAGGCTTTGGGACTTTTGGCTTTCGTGTTCTTCTTTGCGAGCTTCTCTTGCTCGAGCACGCAGTTAGCTCATGCTTGTGCACGTCTCACTAAAAGCTAGGCTTTGGGACTTACAGCCTCTGCGTTCTTCTTTCTGAGCTTCTCTTGCTCGAGCCTAGAAGTGGCTCGCGCTTGGTGCAAGTCACGCACTAAAGCTAGGCTTTGGGACTTCGGCCTTGGCGTTCTTCTTTGCGAGCTTCTCTTGCTCGAGCACTGCAGTTGGCTCATGCTTGGCACGTCCACTCTAAAGCTAGGCTTTGGGACTTCGGCCTTCTCGTTCTTCTCGGTGAGCTTCTCTTGCTCGGGCACGTAATTGGCCACACTTGGCACAGTCCGCTTAAAGCTAGGCTTTGAGACTTCGGCTTTGCGTTCTTCTTTGCGAACTTCTCTTGCTCGAGCACGCAATTGGCTCATGCTTGGCACAGTCACGCTTAAAGCTAGGCTTTGGGACTTACGGCCTTAGCGTTCTTCTCGGTGAGCTTCTCTTGCTCGGGCTGTAATTGGCCACACTTGCGCAAGTCCGCTTTAAAGCTAGGCTTTGAGACTTCTGGCTTTTGCGTACTTCTTTGTGAGCTTCTCTTGCTCGAGCCTGCAATTAGCTCACGCTTGGCACCGTCTTGCCTAAAGCTAGGCTTTGGGACTTCTGGCCTTCGCGTTCTTCTCGGTGAGCTTCTCTTGCTCGGGCCTGTAATTGGCCACACTTGGCACCGTCCCGCCTAAAGCTAGGCTTTGAGACTTCTGGCTTTAGCGTTCTTCTTTGTGAGCTTCTCTTGCTCGAGCCTGAAATTAGCTAACGCTTGGCACCGTCTTGCCTAAAGCTAGGCTTTGGGACTTCTGGCCTTCGCGTTCTTCTCGGTGAGCTTCTTTTGCTTGGGCTGTAATTGGCCACACTTGGCAAATCACTGAAAGCTAGACTTTGGGACTTATGGCCTTAGCATTCTTCTTTCTGAGCTTTTCTTGCTTGAGCCTAAAATTGGCTCACGCTTGATGCAAATCTGCCTAAAGCTAGGCTTTGGGACTTCGGCCTTAGCGTTCGTCTTTGCGAGCTTCTCTTGCTCGAGCACTGCAATTGACTCGCGCTTGGCAAGTCCCGCCTAAAGCTAGGCTTTGGGACTTCGGCCTTCGCGTTCTTCTCGGTGAGCTTCTCTTGCTCGGGCCTGTAATTGGCCACACTTGGCACTGTTCGCCTAAAGCTAGACTTTGAGACTTCTGGCTTTTGCATTCTTCTTTGCGAGCTTCTCTTGCTCGAGCCTGCAATTGGCTCACGCTTGGCACCGTCCCGCCTAAAGCTAGGCTATAGGACTTCTGGCCTTCGCGTTCTTCTTTGCGAGCTCGGCTTTAACTTGATTTAATATTACAAATATTTTTCTTACTTTTACACACGTTCAAATTTTTACACATCCCCATTTGGGAAGGAATTTGACATTAATGCTTACAACACAAGGAGACTTACTGGAAGTATTTCACCAAGAGTTGTGCGTTCCATGGCCTCTTGACTTCTCGTCCATCTGGATGGGTTAGCCGGTATGCTTCTGGTCCGGCTATTTGATTGACTCGATAAGGACCTTCCCAATTCGGCCCTAACACACCTTGCATGGGGTCCTTCATGTTCTGATTGACTTTTCTGAGTACCCAATCCCCCACTTAGAACAGGCGAATGTGCACATTCCGATTGTAATAGCGACCACTTTCTGCTGGTATTCTGCGATCTTGGCAGTGACCCTTTCCCTCTTCTCCTCCAGCAAGTCCAAGCCTGCACACATCTACTCGTTATTTTGCTCCTCGTTGAAGTGCTCTTTTCAGTGCGTCTCCATTCCTATTTCTGCGGGAACAACTGCCTCATGTCCAATTGCCAAGGAGAATGGGGTTTCTCCTGTGGCCGTTTTGTGAGTGGTTCTATAAGCCCATAAGGCCTGAGCGGCTCGTCCACCCGGGCTCCCTACGCTCGCCAAGTCGGTCTTGAGAGGCGTTTATAGTCTTGTTCGCGGCCTCCACTTATCCATTGGCTGCGAGTGTGAGGAGAACAAAACTTCAACTCTATCCCTAGGTTTTGGCAGAAGTCTCTGAACTTGTTGTTGTCAAACTGCTTCCCGTTGTCAGTGACCAATGCATGCGGAATCCCATATCTGCAAATCACATTTTTTTCAAATAAAGTCAGTGGTCTTACTCTCTGTGATGCTACTCAGGGCTCCCACTTCGACCCATTTGGTGAAGTAATCAATCGCCACCACGGCATGTGTTGCAGATGCTCTCCCCTTCGGCAGTGGCCCGATCAAGTCAATTCCCTATTGAGCGAACGGCCATGGTGAGTTCATCACCATAAGGTTCTCTGGAGGCTGAGTCAGGTAATTGGCAAAACTTTGGCAGCTCTTGCAGCTTATGGTCTTCTCTTGGGCATCTTGGTGCATGCGGGACCAAAAATATCCCTGCCTCAAGGACTTGAAAGCCAAAGACCTCGGCGCTGAATGGTTCCATAAATTCCTTCATGTATTTCTCGGAGGACATAGTCGACTTCCTCTTGGTCTAAACACCATGACGATGGAAGTGTATATCCCGTGCATGCAGGGACTCTGTCGATCAGAGTATATCTGGCCGCTTTACACTTCAAGTTCCTTGCTTACTTCTTATCGGCAGGCACTATTCGTTCCTTGAGGTAAGAAACAATTGGTTCCATTCAGCTGCTGCTCAACAATAAACTCAGTATCTCGTCTTCCTGCTCGAGGGTCGAGCAGGTCTTGACTTCTAACGAGATGGACCTTGGTATTTTGGGGTCGGAGGTAGCGGCCATCCAAGATATCATATCGACTCAAAAATTATTTCCCCTTGAGATCTGCTCCACCTCGATTGCTCGAAAGTTATTAATCAGCTGCCTTACCTTCCGAAGGTAAGCCTCCATCTTCTCGCCTTTCGCTTGGAAGCTTTCGTTGAGGTGGTTTGCTACCAGCTGTGAGTCTGTCTGAAGCTTCACCTCTTTGGCCTTTACTACTAAGGTGAGCCTCAATCCAGCAATCACAGCCTCATACTCGGCCTGATTGTTGATGACTTCAAACTCAGACTCACGACGTCTGCATCTCTACCCGCTCGAGATTAAGAAGCACAATTCCTGCTCCTGCTCCTGCTCCTTGGTCCCCACATGACCCATCGTGGTATTGTCCGAGCCTTGGTTGAGGCCGAGAGTGCGGTGGGTGCTACGTCTTCCTCTCTTCGTTCCTCTCTGTGCATTCGACCACGAAGTCGGTCAAGGGCCGAGCTTTTATGGTGATTCGGGGTTGGTAGCGAGATGTCGAGTCAGTCGAGCTCCATCGACCATTTTACCGACCTTCGGAGGTCTACGGCTTGTCTGAGTCTGCACTGAGTGGTTGGTTTGTTAACACAGTCACAGAGTGTGCTTGGAAGTAAGGCCTCGACTTTCTAGTCTGCAGTCACGGGGCCGATGCCCATTTCTCCATCAGCGGATATCGAGTTTCGACTTCCAGCAAAGCTACGCTCATGTAATAGGCGAGTCTTGCACCTGATTCCTTCCTTACCGAGGCAAGGTTCATTGCCCATTGGGACACGATTAAATCTGAAACAATACCTACCCTACTCGAGGTGTAGACAGTAACGGGGCATTCAGCAACTATTCTTTCAACTGTTGGAACGCCGCTTCGCATTCTGGCGTCCACTTGATTTTCCTGCCTTTCTTTATTTCCTAGAAGAAGACTCGGCATTTATCCGTGGCTCGAGATACGAACCTATTGAGGGATGCCAATTTACCGGTAAGGCTTTGTATCTCCTTGCGGGTACGAGGGGACTTCATTTCCACCACCGCTCTTATCTTTTTCGGATTGGTCTCGATCCCTCTATGACTGACCATGAAGCCTAATAATTTTCCCGAACCAACCTCAAAGGCACACTTCTCTGGGTTTAGTTTCATTCGATATTTTCTGAAGAGTGCAAAGGTCTCCTCCAAATGCCTTACATGCTCCTCTGCATCCTTTGACTTGGTGATCATGTCGTCCACATATACCTCCATTGTTCGGTCAATTAAAGGCTTGAAGACCTTATTCACCAACCTCTGATATGTTGCCCCCGCATTCTTTAGGCCGAAAGGCATAACCTTGTAGTAAAACAGACCCTGATTGATGATGATGGCTGTGTACTCTTCATCTGGCCGGTGCATGGGGATTTGGTTATAGCGTGAGAAGGCGTCCATGAAACTAAGCAGCCCGTGTCCCACCGTGGAGTCCACTAGTTGGTCTATCATCTGCAATGGGAAGCTATCTTTAGGGCAAGCTTTACTCACATTTGTGAAGTCCACGCACATTCTCCATTTCCTACTTGCCTTCTTTACCAGCACCACGTTCGAGATCCATTCGGGGTAGGAGACCTCTCTTATGAATCCTGCTTTCAGTAGCTTCTCCACCTCGCAATTGATGGCCTCATATCTCTCTTGGTTGACGCATCTCCTCTTCTGCCTCACTAGTTTAGCGTCTCTCCGTATTGCCAGCCTGTGACACGCCACCTCTGGGTCGATCCCAGGCATATCCTCATGGGTCCAGGCGAATACATCCGTATGTGCTCGCAAACACTCCACCAGCTTTTCCGTTAATTGCTCGCTAATTTCGAGCCGATCCGGACTTTCTTCTCGGGGTCTTCTGCTCTCACCTTAACCTCCTCTTGCTCCTCAGTTGGCTCCTGTCTTCCATTCCTCGACTACCCCCTTGAGTCTAGTGAGGTTATCTGCATGGTTTCCTTGGCTGCCACGCAGTAGCAGCTCCTTGCTACCCTCTAGCTGCCTTTTACGACCCCCACAGCCCCATTCACTCGATACTTCAAGGCCAAGTAGTGGATGGATAGCACGGACTAGCTGATTCTCATAAAAGGCCTCCCCAATATTGCTCGGTGAGGGTGACTTCGTCCACCACCACGAAGTCCGAGCATCATGTTCTTTTCAAAGGTTTCGAGCCCATGGTCACGGCCGATTTGATGATTCCCATGGGTATCGACTTCCTCCCCGAATCCTTTCAAGGAAGTGCTCGTCTCCTCGAGGCTCGCACTTCTTATTCCCAAATCCTCAAGTGTGGACTTAAAGAGAATGTCCACCGAGCTTCCCGAGTCTACCGGTGATTCGGTCAACTTCCTTATTAGCGATGTTTGCTTTCACGACCAAGGCATCCTCGTGGAGTGCAGACATCCCTCCTCGTCTCTCTTCGTCCACATAATGGGCACTTACTGGGACCTTGGCCTTTTTGGCGGTGAGGCGGTGAGCAGGACTTCCCTGCTTGCGGCAGCGTATCTGCAGTAATTTTTCCGAGCTCTGTTCGAGCTCCACGCCATAGAGGGTCCTCCTGATATCACCCTTGTAGCCGGCGGCTCTAGCTCCATGTCGTAATCTCGGTCATCCTCCTTAAGTTGCTACTCGACCACCGGATATCCTCCTTGATAAACTCGTCCAAATCTGGATTTCTAATCGATTCTCCACCGGTTCTTTAAATCTCGACGTCGTGACGTGGGTGGCCGTGGTCACCATGGAAGCAGCAGAACTGTCTCTTGTCTCGTTTGCCAGCCGACTTGGCCATCGGTGTTGGGGGGCTCAGTAGTCCTCGCTCCTCTGCCACTTGAAGTATCTCCTTGAGAGATATCTTCAACCTTGTGTATTGCCCGTAAGCGGGGCTCTGCTCCACCACCTGTATCGCCCGATCTCTTTGGAAGTTTCTTGGTGGGGGTGGTAATGGACGATCTGTTCTGTTGTGATTCATCGCAGGTCTACTTGGTGGTTGGTTGCAGGATGGGTGGTCGTCGTGACGCCTGGAGACTTGCGAGGTGGCCCGGGAATCATCCACAGCAGGGAGCTCTTTGGTAAGGGTTGTAGGGGGCAACCTGGTCCCTCATCGCTTTTGAAGACAGCGCTCCTCGGGCAGGACCTCCTTTCTCCTTTCTCTTTATTCCACTACCTTGTTCACTTCTCAGCTTTGCAGCCTTTTCCTCTTCGATGACCATGTCCATTTTCACCTATTCGTACGCATCTAAATATGAACGGATCGAAGGGCTCCGTAAATTATACCATGGTCTCCCCATCCTGATTCTGTCCTTCAGTCCTCTCAACGCGTGGGGATGATTAAATGCACCAAGATCTAGAACCGATCTGTGGTACCTCTTGACAAAATCCCAGCGGGGTTCTCCCTCCCTCAGTCTTATTTCTGACAGCACCATCATATCATCTTCGGGGGTTACTACGCCCCGAAACTGCTCTACAAATTCCCTACACATCTGTTCAAAACTCAGGATGCTTTCCCGCGGCAGACTAGGGTACCACTCTCTTGCCCTCCCCTCAAGGGTGAGCGGGAAGGCCCTGCATCTCTGGGCTGCTGACTGACCCTGTACTCCTATCATGACGTTGAATCGCTCTATGTGCACCAACGGGTCACTCTTTCCTGAAAACTTTAAATCTGGGAAACGAAAGTCACGTGGGATCATGACACCCATGATCTCCGTCGAGAGTGGGGACTCGTTGTCCAACATTATCCTCCAACTTGGGTTTTTCCCATTTCCCTGGAGGTCCTCCACAACTTGTGCCAACCTATGCACCTCCCCCTCCAGCTCCTTCGTGCGAGAGGTTGGTGCTGTATCCTGCAAGTGTTGACGGGACCCTCTTTACTCCATGTTCGTCTCCTCCCTCACGGCAACATTTGGTATTCTCAGTCTCTGGGCTTCGTCTCCCGCGTGTTCCCTAACGGGGGCGTTCCCGCGGCTGGATTCAGGGACATCATTACATGCTTTCCTCTGTCCATCCCTGAGTTCTTGTAATATGGAGGTCAGAGTTTCCATTTGTTTCTCCATCCGATCTATTCTTTCCTGGATCTCTCTATTCTGAGCTTCATTGGCCACTTCCTTCAAGGTCACTGATTCCTCTGGACTCACTCCTCTTCTGCTGTTTCCTCTCATCGTTGCGTTGTGTCTTCTGAATGTGTTGGGAAATAAGGCTTTTTGAACTGATCCCCACAGACGGCGCCAAAAATGTTGATGCGGTTTTTCGCGTGCCCTCAAATAATGTTGAAACCTTCTGCTCGCAGCAAGCTCGAACTCGAGTAGGTCAGCTTTCCAATAGCAATCCCTCTATCTTTACCGGAATGGAAGTCTCCTGGACCTGCACTCACAGAAAACAAAGGTCAGGGGTCGCCGGGTGTTGTTCCGGCGAAAACCCTCCGACGCTCAAGTCAGTAATCGGGTTGTTCTTTCTCTATCCCTCTTAGTTGGAGAGACCGGAAGAATGGAGGAAATCTTTTTGTTCTCCTTTTGTGATAATAGATCCCCTAAAAAAAAATCAAAGTGGAGACAAAAGAGAAGAAGAAGAGAAAACCTGTGCCCAATTTCAGAACCCCTTTCCTTTCCTTCAATTTACCCTTTATACTTTCGTTTTCCCGCCCTCTGTTCTTCGGGAGCGGTAGTTCCTGCGTCCATGGCCCCTGAGACCCTCTGACAACCAAAATTAGCGTGATATTCCCTAGGGATGCGTGACTGTCTCGTTGGCATGAGTTCACATGGCTTGATCTTAATGTCGGGCATGTGTGCGTGAAATGATGACACTGTAAGGGCGTGTGCCGGCCATCAGTAACAGGGGCCACGTCGTATCACATGGGGTGTCGGTCAGACACCGATCGGCGCGCTGGATCATCGAAAGGGTGGGGGGAATTTAACTGTTCCAAGTTAACAGTGCTCGGGTCTTGTCTTCCCATCACACCGTCACTGGTGTTGCTGGATCGTGGCTGGGGATTCGAAGATCTCAAGCAGGAGGATGCTCGAGTTTTGACCAACCAAAATACACTTCGACCTTGACCAGCTTTGACGAGGTTGTAAATACCTCGAGCAGAAGAGTGAGCTCGGGCTTGGCCAATCTTGGACTCCTCGACCTTGACCAGTCCTTGTGCCAGTAGTCGTGTCTTCTACTCGAGATGGGTTGACCTCGAGGTCTTTTGCTTGCGCCAGGTGGAACTCGAGGAGAGCTGCTCGATATTACCCAAACACATTTCTCCTCCATCATATTAAGCGAGGGACTAAAAATCAATTGCAGTTTTACATAAACTTATTAGCTAGAATTAATAATGCATTTTTTATATCAAATAGAACCGAACATGTACTCCTAGCATGTTCGGTATTCCTAGCACGCTACAACCAAAATCAGCCGTGTCAGCCGTGATTCAGTGACAAATTTTAACCGTAGTTGCCCTAATTACTTATAAACTAGGAATTGTATAAGCGTGAACTACAGAAAAAAAAAGGAAAAAAAATACTTAGTTAAAAAATAATAGAGAATTAAGCAATGGCCGATCTTCCTCTAGATATCATCGTTGACATATTCTCAAGATTGTCTGCCAAGTCTCTTTGTCGATTCAAATATTTATCGAAGTCATAAAGGGCTTTAATCACAAATCCTCGGTTTGTAAAGATGTACCAAACTCAAAACCAACAAAGACAAGCCCTTGATGTTGCCGGTGATAATGCTCTTTTCTGCATAGATCTTGTGGGGACTGCAACGGGAAGAAGAGGGGAGGGGACCGACATTCCTGTCCCTCTTTGATATTTTGCATACGTCCCATTCTCCTCCCCTTCCTTGTTAGAATTGCTTAAATGAATCCCTATCCCCTCCCCAAATAATAACAGGGGATTTCTTAGAGTTCTAGATCCCCGAATAACTGATATATATTTAGTTTTTGAATTTGATTTAATCATATTCAAATAAAAATTTAAAATAAAAGTGTTTTTAATTTTTAAACCTTTTAAAAATTTTTAAACCACGTAGAGGTGGGGGAATTAGGCGTGGACCCGTACCTATAGCATAGATCAATAAAAATAAAGTACATATAGAGGGGGACATATACCATAATCTCCAAATTAAAAAAGTAATACAGCAAGTGCATCAACTAAGGCAAAGCCTAGTATTTGAAATAGATAACTATTGAAGTTTGCTAGAAAATTGTTTGCAAATCTTCCGATCGGTGAGTAATTTGAAGCGCTCCAATAATGCTGCCTAGTAACATTGGAAGAATGCTACCTAGTAACATTAAAGTCAGGGTTTGGATCATGTCTCCAGTTGTCCTCAGGTGTAGATAAGAAAGAAAGATCATCTTCTGGGTACTCGTCTGAACTGTAATCTTCATGATTATCTGATAAATATTGGAAACCTATAGATAGTTGGTAGTGTCGTTAAGGTACAACCAAATTTAAAATTTTACTACTAATATAAATAACTAGTATAGAGTGAGTAAGGATCGATCTCACGAAAACTACACTAGTTTTATTTATTTTCAATTTTAAAATAAAGACTTGAAATAATAATAATAATAATTCTAATAAGATAAATTAATCTAACTAAAGAAAATACCAACTATAAATAAAAAGGGGTTTTATGAATTTTTAATTAAATGAAAAAATAAAGAACCTAAGACTATGAAAATAATAATTTAATAAAAACTCTGATTAAATAAGAAAGAAATAATAATAATGAAAACTTTAGTCAAAAGATCATTCACCACCACCAAACATGCATATAATATATATAAATTATATCATCAATTTTCATTAAAACTATTAACGATGAGACAACAATAAGCTCTGTTAATCTACATTTTTCTTTAATGTGTCGTTAGGCAAAACAAAGTCTTCACCTAATCTCTAACTATTAAATAATTTAAAACAAACTCTTTAAATTTAAGATAACAGAAGCATTAAGTAGAGAAACATACTAGGTTGATCTAGACAATAAACACAAAAGCTCGGATTATTTAATCTAGGTTATGTTTTTCTATTGAAATCATTGATTCTAATTTGCTACTAATGATTAAAATATCAAGACAATTGCGGATCAAGTATTTTAATCTAAAATAGGATTTATTCAAGTTTTACTAATTGGCCACTCAAACAGGTCAAGAATAAAATCATAAACATTAATTATAGAAAAACATAAACAATCTCAATTAAATAAATTGAATGATAACACTACTAGAAAAATGACATTTACTGACACTTAGTTTACTGACACTTAGCAAAAAGTATCAGTAATTGTGAACAAATGCACCTATTAACAAGTAGGTATTAGAGGTTATTGATACTAGTGTGTTAGTAAATTAAACATCAATAATCATCGACACTAAAGTATCAAAGATAAAAAAAAATTATTAATAGTTGTTTTAGTTGCAACTCAAACTTGAGACTTCTAGAGTTTAAAATTTTAACATTCGAAACGCATACCATTAAGCCATGTTGAATTAACTTAATTCGTTTGTTTTAAAGATTTAAAAAACAAAAATATAATAACAAAAAGATAAAAAAACCTAAATGCTCGATCTCTCTAACTCTCACCCATCTCTCAATGTTTTCCCCCGTCCACCTCTTTGCCCTCTCCGCCTCCCTGTTCTACCTCCACTACTCTGTCTCCTCCTCCGCTACCTCCGTCCAGACCTCCGATCTCCAGGCCAAATGCGACACCCTCTCCGATCTCCAGGCCAAATCTTATGACGGCACTAAATGGAGGACTTAGAAGCTCTGGGAGTGGATTCAGAGACGGCGGAGGAGACGGCATCCTAATCGAAGGTGCCTGAGGTTGCCGCGATTGAGAGAGAGCCACTTGGCACGAGAGGCGTTGATGAGGGCTAGGGTTTCATTGGTGGTCCAGCAAGGCGGTGGGACGTCACCGTTTCGAGAGGAAGTGAGGTTTCTAGATGTCTGAATCATCGAGAAATCGGTCGTGTTTGCAGATCGGTAGTGAGGTTCCTAGAGCGTCATCGCTTCGAGAGCCATGGGCTATTTCTTCCGTTGCTTTCAGTATCGAGACGATCGCGCTCAGTATTTCTCATACTACCGCGCCAATAAACACACACGTGAGCTTCATTTTGGTTCGATTTTTAGATTTTTGCTAGAAATTACTTGACTCAAGATTTTGTGTTTCGCTTGTTTTGATCGAGAACCCGTAATATCAAAAATCGCTTGTCCTCTCTGTTTTCATCCGAAGGTGAATTTTGTTTTTTAATTATTATTTTTAATTTTTTGAATATAATTTGTTTATTTCAAAATTAGAGTTCATTTGTGTTTGTTTTTATAGAAAGAAGAGTGTTGGAGCAATGATATTGAAAATCGCGTTTGGAATCTCCGAAATTGATAAGAGCCTCAAGGACGCTGTGACGATTTGTTTGTTTTGAATTTTGATTATGTATGTGGAAGCTGATTTGTGATCGACGAACAAGAAACATTTTTGTTAAGCATAAAGTTCAATAGCACAAACATTTTTGAGCATAAACATCTTGCAGTTTGTTTGAATCAGAATTAAAATGTTGCATAATTTGATAAATTTTCGATGTGCTTTAAGGTTTATGATGCAACGCTGCATGTTTCAGAGATCACTATGCCACGGATATTGGCCGAAGCTGTATTTTCAGCTCAGAGAAGGGAGGCAATGTTTTTCCAAAAGAGCTCAAGGTTCTTGGTTTTGTTATGTGTCACCATGGATATTGGCCGGAGCTGTATTTACAGTGGCTTGCGAAGTGGCTGTTTTAGCATTGCAAATATAATCATGGTGAGAGTTTATCTATGTCTATTTTATTCTCAAATATACAATTTGCATGATAGATTCAAATTTTTGAGAAGTCGTGAGACATCCGGTATTTTCTCTCTATACTTCGAAACGCTAGACCATTTAATTCGGGTAGTCGGTGAATCTCGAGAGATTTCGATGAAACTTAACTCCGTGTCTTTTCTTGTTGGCTTGATGATTATATTAGGGCTAACTTGGGAGTTATCTCTTCTTAATTAATTATACATGATCGAGTATTTTTCTTAGTGGAACTCTTTGATCTACCCTTGTTGTGACTTTTGATCAATTTGTTCCGCTTACTTATACTTCATCATTCTTTTTGCAATTACAAATTACTATTTTTATTTTGACCATCGTGGCATAATCTGTTCTTCATTTTAATTTTTTTCCTATAAAGTGAATTTACAGATCAATTGGTGCCCTCTGCTACATTTCTTAGGTTAAACGTCTTGGAAACTTTGTATTCAGATCCTTCCGTTTCGGTAGGTGTTAATATTTTGTGTGTGTTTTTCAACCAAGTGCTTTTATTTTTTACCAGCATTTTG
The DNA here is from genome assembly GCA_025617385.1 of Murraya koenigii. Taxonomy (NCBI): domain Eukaryota; kingdom Viridiplantae; phylum Streptophyta; class Magnoliopsida; order Sapindales; family Rutaceae; genus Murraya; species Murraya koenigii. The sequence continues at coordinate 34,488,149 of CM046811.1, forward strand.
GCAAAGGCTTTGCTTTGCTTTTTCTTTTCCTGTTCTTTGAAATCGATTAGTGCAGAATACTCTTTGGTCTCTTTGACTTTGATGTAGGACATATACTTTTTCGACACGTAAGCGGTTGGTGGATTGACAAGTAGGTCAGGTGCAGATTGTCAAAGACCGTCTAATGTCATTGGAAATGATATTAATATGATATTACGAAATTCTCTTGAGGTTGTTTTTCTTTTTGTCCCTCCGAAACTGTTTCTCTCATTTGAATTGTCATTTGATATTAGTCCGACTCGAGACTACTAAATTTTTCCGTTTTCCTTCATTGTTTGTATTAAGTAGGGAGCAGGTGCATTCATAAACTTGCTCGACATTATCTTAGCTGCTCACATTATCAGCATTGCTCATATGCTCTTTTACATCTATCGTTGTTTCAGTTTATGGTCTGGTAAGTATTTATATAGTCTCCAACCAACCATGCCAAAACTTTGTACTATTTAAGTTTTAGCGGCTTTGATACTCATTCATTTTGTAGATTGGTGCTTATATACTTATTGCCTTAAAATTAGCTTTTACCAGCATTTGTTAAAGTGTGGCTTATGGATTACGGAATATGAGTTTTATCACTCTTTATCGTTCAACACGTGTTTGGGAAAACCAATGAAATTTTAGGTCTCTATAAAATTCCTTTGCTTCCATCCATTGTTCTTAAATTGATATGGGCATCAATAAATCATAAATGTATAACTTGAAATGAATCGTGTATCCCCAAGGGCAACTTGTACTTCATCTGCAGTGTCTGCATTTTTGCATGCATGATGAAGAGAAAAATGGAAATAGAGAAATGAAAATATGTTTATCAAATTTTGAATCTTCGTCTCTTAAATCTTGAAAAGCCTTCTTTCTCAATCTAGATAACCGTAAAGGTACACATCCATATAATATGCACTTGGTGCTTGCCTTGCTATTTGTTAACATTAGATATCTGATCTAAGACATCATGGGTCACAAATGCTTGCATTTCTGTTCACTAAATTATCTTTGCTTTATCCTCAATGAACAACGGCAATGAGGATTCAATGCTGAAAGATTTATCATATTGCTACATTTTATATCAATTTAAGTTTGACTTTTATCAAATTTAGTAGGTTGTGGCGGTGCTACTTGCAGGTGTATGATTTGGTTGAGCATAAAGTTCAAGGAGATGGTAACTGCTAGGTTAAATTTCTTAGCTTGGACTGTATGCCTTGGTGTACTTGAGATAAATTTTAATTTAACCCATTGGAGCTGACAATTTGTTGACATATATGGACTGTGGTTAAGAGTTCATTACAGCTCACTAGATATTCAATATGGTGCTTAAGATCACTTATACACGTCTTATTAACTCCATAATGTTACCAGTTTTGTGCTTTATCAGATCAAATTTATCGAACTGTTGAGCACCATGAATTTGTGAGACAACAAATTGTAGATCAGGTTGGTTGTTGATTACCACATTAAAGTTTCGCACATTTTGTTTCTTCTAAGCTTAATTTGAAGTTTTTGGGTTTAATCAATTTGACTTAACTGATTTGTGACGTTCTGGTGTTACCATATCTTGAATTATCAATTGAAGTCTAATCCAGAGATATATGAAGGATATGCTTAGATCCACAAGAATTTATTTAAAGCAAGTTAAGTTGCCTGTATTTATAGTAGCGATTGGGGATAATGTTGATTTGACATTTTTCCTTCTACCATTCATTCGAGAATCGAGGTCTTGGATGCTTAATTCTTTTGGAGTCCTTGTTTGTCATTGTATAGTATCGATTGTTGTTCGATTACAGTGTCGAAACCATGAGCTGTTAAGGTAGCATACATCGAGCATATCTTGTTACAAAGGAGATGTTCGAGATAGAATTGGCTAGAGCGGATGCGATCTGGAGTCGTATTAAAGAGTTAATGCCCCTCAAAGGCGAGATAATTCAACACCCTGTCTCCATATGGAGAGCCTAATTTGTTTGTGTATGAAAGTAATGGTGTTTTGTCAAAGAACCCAAATGATTTGGGGTGTGTACAAAATTAAGTAGCAAACTCTTTTAAGATTGTTTGGTGAAGAAAACCAAACAAAAGAGGCATAATGTTTTGTTAGAAATTTTATATATAATTGTTCATTTTAGCAGTTTACTAATATATTTTTTTAAATAATATCATTGATTGAAAAAACTTAAAATGACAATAATAACTAATAAAAGTCATTGATACTAAAAATGTATCATAAAATATCAGTTTCATTGGGGTGATTGTTTTACTGATATTACTAACTCGTGATACTATAGTAATAGTAATTATTGACACTATAGTGTCATAAAATCTGTAATACTATAGTAATAGTAATCCCTGACACCACATTCAAGTGTCAGTATTTTTCTGACTCCCAGATCACTAACACTATTAATAAGTGTCACTAAAAGTAATTAGTGACACTATTTTAATATCACTAAAGGGCATTTTTCTAGTAGTGTAAGAATTAAATATTAATTATATAACATGTATGGGGTTTTGAATTCACCCTCAACCAAATAGAAAATTTAGCCTAACATAATTAAATTAGGAATAAAAGAGTTAATAAAACCAATCATGAAGATTAATACAAACAATTGACTCTACTGAATTCGGTCTTGCTCTTCTTTTTTCTCTTGATTTCTTCTTCTTGCAACTGCCTTGGTTGTGTTCTTTCTTACTCTTGGCTGCCCCTGGGTCGTGGGGGCTAAAGACTCAGATTGGCAACATAACATGTCGCAACAGCATAGCCAAGGTGTTTACAAGAAGCATAGTAAGGTGGAATTTTCTTAAAAATTACTTTATAACAAAATCCAGAATTGCCCATGCTGATTTAAATCTACTGTAGCAGAGGTTGGGTTACCTCATGCTTAACTAAAACCCTAGCTACAAAGGGGCAAGCTAGGGAGGCAGTGACTTGGTCGATCCGCAATGGCTTACCAACAACCGATGCCATAGAATATAATGCTTCCTTAAAATGTATGAAATGAGTATGCAAGTGAGGAAATGATACCCATATTAGAACTATAGGTAGGAGTAGTCTTCGTCATCATCCAATTTAATCAACACATGATATATTATCCAGTGAGGACACTTGGGATTGTCCCTTCAATTCTAATGAATTAAAGAATTTATGAATCAATTCAATGTGAGGTCGATTATGTTTGAGGAAGAAATCAGAGTGATATCGAGGAAACTACTATGACTAGATGGTTAGAGGGTAACCTCAAACAGAACACTTTGACCAAGTAATTATCTAATTAGTTCGAGCACATCATCTCGACCAAGAGTTTATCTGTGATCTCGACCAGGTGGCTATCTGGTGATCTTGAGTAGATAACCTCGACCAAGAGGTAGGTCTGAAGACTTAGAGCATATTACCTCAACCAGATAGGTTTCGAGGAGGCATTGAACTAATTCACTAGAAAATAATATTTAGTTAACCTCATTTATTCCCTCCGGAAAATCCGGCACGAGACTAGCCCATTAGCAGTTATGTAATCCAAAAACTTCAGGCACGAGGCTAGCCCACTGGCAGTTATGTAACCGACCCACTATATTTATATGGATATTTAAGGGGAAAGTTTAGGAGGATGAGAAAAAATGATGAGGATTATTATGATCAAAACCACGATAAAGGGGGGAGAATGATTATTACGATGATGATAAAGATATGGATCTCTTCCACGGCATCAAGTGCTTCTTCCTCTAACAAAAAAAATTATTTTCTAGTTATAGTTGGAAGGAAATATGAAAGAAGCCGGTAAGAAGTGGCATAAGTTTTTTCCATACCCGATTACTGACTTGAGCGTCGGAGTTTTTTCGGCGCCTCTGACCGTCTTCTGTGATTTCAGATAATTGGCGACAATTTATAAGTATTTGCAGGCGTCCATAATGATTGGCAAGTCGCTTCCCTAAAACATAAATATAATGATGATGCTAAAATCAGGAGGTCTGCTCAAGAAAACAGTAACAAAAAATTAAGCATTAACAGATTATATGAAAACTGATCGACAAATGATAGCTTGAAGGGAGTACCCATTGCTTGAACTTCAGTAAAGGAAAATTATATATTCGGCTCTCCCCCGTACCATATGATGGACTTAAATGGAACTGTTGCGATAGTGGGCCAGTTAAAAATATATGTAAAGAACTTAGGAGGCCGATTTAAATTCTTAATAGTGGTGGAATTCAAAATCGAGGCAAATGTAGGTGCGGATGTGGGTTTATTTAAGGTTGGACCAAAGGGGTATCGAATGGTGGGCTGGGCTTGTGGTGAGGATATATTGTGTGTACAGTTGATGGAATTCACGTGCCTTTTGGCCGAAAGTGAACATGCATGTTCACACATGTCTTGAGTGGGGGACAGTGGGTTGGGACCGGCATGCGCGATTTGTGCATGTGCTGGATCAGCACGCGTGATTTGTGCAAGTGCTGGAACAGGCTGTAAAGGTGGCTGCTCACGCTCAGCTGCTCAGACACAGAGGCTGTAAAGGCGGCTTGGGTTTGAGGCTCACGGCCAAATATGGTGGTTGCATCTATAGGCTGCCGCAGCTCAACGGCCGAAGGCAGCGGTGGCGTGATGTTCCTTGACGGTTTCATGCGTGAATGCATGCGTCTTTTGCAGCTGGACGTTGTTGGTGATACTCCAGGTTTCTTCACAGCTTTTCCCGTGTTCTTCGTTCATGGGAGGTGGCTGTTGGCAGCAACGACGATTCTCGGACACCTGGAGGTGAATGACTACAAGTAGGGACAGTTGCTTCTCTGCCATGATGGAGTTTATTTGGCATGATTCGGTTGATGGCAGTGGAGGAAACTCACCAATGTCCGTCAAATCGACGGTGAGGGAAATGGCTTATTTTCTCCGATTCTTAATTCTTTGCGATCGCCGTGGAGGCTCGGGAATTGTGATGGTTGGAGCTTTTGGTTCAACAAGCTTAGCTTGTTCGGGTTTTTCCAAGCATGCAGAGCATTCATCTTGATCTTCTTCCTCTTGCATGCATGAACTTTCCTGTTCGTCACGGCTTGCTTCCTTCCTCAAGGTCACGAACGGCAGCGGCGGCATCCTTTCTTCATGCATGATTTACACGTGTTTCAGATATGGCTCGATTTTGGGTTTGTTGATCGCTGCATGAGGAGATAGAGGCGACGAGTTTGCATGGTCGGTGCATGCATGCACACGGTTTTCCTCGTGCATGGTTTGCATGCATGAGATGCTTTCTTGTTGGGGTTGAACCGCGGTGTCATAACGGTTTAGCAAAGGATGTTTCACTGGGCTGTTGCTGTTGAAAGCAACAGCTATGAAGAGTCAAATGTTGACCCTGAAGCCATGTTGGCATACAACCTAAGCCATTACAATCAGCAGCAAGATAATGAAGATACTGAGCTGTGCATGATGAGCTGGCAAAACTGTTATACTGAGGAATATCGGCACTTGAGCACTGAAGGAAGAAATTACTAGAAGCTATTCAGTGATTGGCTAGCACTAGCTACAAACATGGATCAATTTTTTGCTCTCTCTTACATGCTACCTCTGAGATAGCTGTGAAATTTTTCATTAATGTATAAATAAGTGAATGCTTTGTATTTTTCATTCATTCAAGTTAATATAACGAAAATGTTTGATTTTTGCTGTGCTTGCATATCTAAGCAATTCATATCAATTTAAGTTGGTATCAAAGCCATGTTTGAGCTATGGCAAGCAGCAGCAATACACAAACAAATCAAACACAGGAGAATTCAAATGATCAAAATAACTTGAATCAAAATCCACTGGAAATGTTGAATTTCAAAACTTGGGAACTAATGTCAGAAACATGGCAGCAATAAATCCATCCCCCACTCAACACAAATAACACCTATGTGTTTACCACTCCTATCAAGCTAACACAGAACAATTTTATGCTCTGGACATCACAAGTGATTTCCAGCATTAGAGCAAATGATCTTGAAGGATTCATAGATAGTAGTCATATTTTCCCTCCTAGATTTTTCATGAACCCTGGATCAAATCAAACTGTCACAACACCTAATCTTGAATACTTGATATGGAGGAAACAAGACCATATTCTTTTGAGCTGATTGTTGTCTTCACTCAGTGAAGGTGTATTAGGCATTGTGGTGGATTGTTCTACCTCATGTGAGGTATGGACAACTCTTGCCAATTCGTTTGGTGCAAGAACAAGGGCTAGAATCTCACATCTTAGAACTCAAAATCCAAACCACCAAGAAGGGATCACTCACAATTCATGACTATTACTCTAGGATGAAATCTGTCCTAAATACACTTAGAGCTGCAGGAAACAACATGAGTGATGAGGATTTCATTATGTGTGTGTTAGTTGGGGTAGGTCCTGAATATAACTCAGTTGTTATTAATATCACCTCCATGCCAGAAACTCCCTCATTGTCAGAAGTGCATGGCATGTTACTTAGTCAAGAAACCAGAACAGAGCAAAACCTTAGCTAAGGATCAATTGAGGCAAACTTTGCTCAAATGAGAAATGGCAGAAGAAACTGGGGTAATAATGATAGGTTTGATAATCAAAACCAACCTGGAATAGCTTTTAGAAACCCTAGTGGTGGTTTTGGAAATGGACGAGGGAATTAAAATTTGCAGGACAAAGGAAAGAGCAAGGCTGTGGCAGATGATGAGGGTTCTGATCCCAAAGGACCATGCCAAATTTGCTTGAAAATGGGTCATACAGCTACTGAGTGTTGGCATAAATTCAAGAAGAATTATGTTCATAGCCAAACAGGAAGAGAGAACCAAGAGCTGCATACATGACTGCAGCAGATGGACAGAGTAGTGGAGTTGGGTACCTTGACAGTGGTGCTGCAAATCATGTAAGTAGTGCCATTGGGAATATAAGCCTCAATTCAGAATACCAAGGTAATGACAAACTCACTGTTGGAAATGGTAATAGACTTGTAATTTCTCACGTTGGCTACTCTATATTACCCACTTATCATCCACACAAACACATTAAATTGAATAGTATATTGTTTGTGCCCGATATTACCAAAAATCTTATAAGTGTTTCTAAATTGTTGAATTACAATGATATTGATGTTGAGTTTCAAAAATTTATGTGTTTCATTGAGTACAAGAGCCAAGGGAAAATCCTGGAGAAATGAGTGGCTAGAGATGGGCTATATGAGTTGTTGTGCATGCCTGCTCATTTGAGTGGGAACAAAACTGCATATGCTGCTGAGTTTTCTTCATCTTCAGTGTCTGAGTCAATAAATTGCATTAGTAATCCAGTTTCTATGGTGTCTTTCAATTCCAGTAGCAATGATTCAGCTAATGTTAGTGTCATTGAGTGTAGTAGAGCTGATGAATTAGATGATAGAGATTTGAGAGTTAAGGAAATCGACCTTTGGTATCTTAGGCTGGGGCATCCAAATATATCAGTCTTGAAAAATACTCTATTGTTTTGTAATCAGTCCATGATAAATAAAATTGTTAATCCTTCATTTTATTGTGCTTGTCAGTATGGAAAACAATCAAAACAAAGTTTCAAAAGCACTGAAACCATAACCAACACAGCCTTAGAATTGATTCACACTGACCTATAGGGACCAACATCAATACCTTCAACCCACGGACACAGATACTACATATCATTCATAGATGACAAGACCAGATACACATGGTTATTTCCCATAACAGTAAAATCACAAGCCTTTAACACATTTGTCGCATTCAAAAATCAAATTGAAAACCAGTTAAACCTAAAGATTAAAGCATTACAAATAGACATGGGTGGTGAATTCAAAACCTCTGAACCATTTCTCAAAAAAAAAAAAAAAAAAAAAATAATAGCTTTAAGACACTCATGCCCTTATCTACATGACAAAATGGAAAGGTTGGACTCACACTACTAGCCCAAGCTAAAATGCCTTTGAAGTACTGACAAGAGGCCTTTAGCTATGCCGCCTTCATCATAAATAGACTGACTTCACATGTGCTTGGAAATAAAGCTCCATTTGAGCTGTACTCTATCAAACCTGATTACTCACGATTTAAAGTGTTTGGCTGTAAATGCTTTCCATTTTTGAGACCATATAACAAGCACAAATTTGATTTCCACACTTCCAAGTGCATATTGTTAGGCATCAGTGTCAGTCACAAAGGTTATTTCTGCATGCATCATTCAGGAAGTGTCTACATTTCAGCTAGTGTCAAATTCAATGAAAACTCATTTCCATTCCAAAATGATTCAAACTTTTGTAAACCAAAACTCATTGATCAAAATAATTCCAAAGCCATTCTGGAAATATTTCAAATTGTGTCATTCCCTGTCAACAGTTCTCATATGTTCACACAACCAGCAATAGCTCATAGTCAATCTCAAAACACTGCTGAAAATCTGGAATAATTCCCAGGCCTTGACCAAAATGAAGCACATGAGAATTTAAGCTCCAACACAACATCAGACAGTCAATCATCTCTTCAATCTCAGTCAAATAACCCAGAAGAAAACCACACCTTGTCTCCAGCCACAGAACTAAACACTCAAACGACTTCCACTCAAAAGATTTTACCCTCACATCCAATGATAACAAGGTCCAAGGCAGGGATATTCAAGCTAAAATTGTACCAAGTCTTCCCTCAACACCAGACCCCTTTACCCCAAAACACAACAGAGGCACTGAAAGATCCAAAATGAAGAAGAGCCATGGAGGATGAGTTCAATGCTCTGGTAGGAAATGAGACCTGGACATTGATACTAAATGACCGAAATTACAAACTTATTGGAAATAAATGGGTGTATAGAGTCAAAGAGAATCCAGATGGAACAATTAACAAATACAAAGCAAGACTAGTTGTGAAGGGATTTCTGTAGACTCTGAGGCTTGATTTTAAATAAACATTTAGCTCAGTAGTCAAGGCTGCTATAGTCAGGATCATTCTAACACTAGCAGTGAATAATGATTGGATGCTGAGACAAGTTGACATAAACAATGCTTTTCTGAATGGTGACCTGACAGAAACAGTATACATGCCACAACCTGAGGGTTTTGAAGATAAAAGAAGGCCAAGTCACATATGTAGACTGAAGAAAGCCTTGTATGTTTTAAGACAGACTCCATGGGCATGGTTTGATAAATTAAAGAATGCCTTGTATTCTTGGGGATTTGATATAAGTGTGATACATCATTATTTTTAGGAGGAACAAGTTTGATTTAATCATCATGCTCATTTATGTGGATGACATAATAATTACTGGAAATAATAGTAAAGGTATTGAAGAGGTGATTGAGAAACTAAATGAAGCTTTTGCTTTTAAGGATCTTCGAAATTTGAATTACTTTCTTGGTATACAAGTCACTATAAGTCAAGACATCATTATGCTTTCTCAGGCTAGGTACATTCAAGATTTGCTAGCAAAAACTTAGATGAGTGACTGCAAAGGAATAGAATCTCCATTCGGTATAACAGAAAAATTGAAAAGAAGTGCTAATGTCAAGTTTCACAACCGTACACTTTACAGAAGTGTTGTGGGGAGTTCATAATGTACTCACAAAACCTAAGCTTGCCATCTCTGTAAACAAACTCAGCCAATATATGTCAGATCCTAGGCAATCACATTGCACTGCTTGCAAAAGAGTGCTAATGTATCTCAAGAACACTGTCAATATATATTTAAAATTTAAAAAGTCAAGGTATTTTGATCTTGTGGCATACACAGATGCTGATTGGGCAAGTGATCTGGATGACAGAATATCAATCAGTGGTTATTGTGTGTTTTTGAGAGACAGCCTGGTTGCATGGAGTTCAAGAAAGCAATGAATGGCTGCAAGATCCACAGCAGAATCGGAATACAGAGCTATGGCTCTCTGCACTACTGAAATTACATGGATCAGGTCTTTGCTTAGTGAACTGAAAATTGAAAAGGGGAGAGTTCCAATAATTCTAAGTGATAGCACTAGTGCAGCTGCAATTGCTACAAACCCTGTATATCACTAAAAAAACTAAGCACTTCGAAATAGACCTTCACTTTATCAAAGACAAAGTTACCAGAGGAGAGCTGGAGATAAGCTTTGTTGCAAGTAGAGAGCAAATTGCAGATGTTTTAACTAAACCATTACCTTACAGCAAATTCAATCATTTCAGAAACAAACTCAAGGTTTCTGACAAAACCTTGAGTTTGAGAGAGGGTGTTGAAAGCAGCAGCTATGAAGAGTCAAATGTTGACCCTGAAGCCATGTTGGCATGCCACCTAAGCCATTAAAATCAGTAGCAAGATGATGATACTGAGGAATACCGGCACGCGAGCACTGAAGGAAGAAATTAATAGAAGCTATTCAATGATTGGCTAGCACTAACTACAAACGCGGAACAATTTTTTGCTCTTTCCTCACATGCTACCCTGAGCTAGCTGTCATCATTTTCATTAATGTATAAATAAGTGAATGCTTTGTATTTTTCATTCATTCAAGTCAATATACGAAAATGTTTGATTTATGCTCTGCTTGCAAATCTAAGCAATTCATACGAATTTAAGTGTTGCTTGTGTGAGGAGTTGTGAACATGGATGAAGGATGTTGTAGCTTCGACTGGATGGAGATGGTGGATGTTGGTGTGGGACTGACTGGGAATGGTTTGGAGAGATATGTGGTGGTTGCGTGGATGGATTTTGGGCGGTTTGCCCCAGGTTAGGCAATTTTTTGGTCCGTTGCAGCTGCGTTTTGGTTTGCGGTGGAGGCGGCTACATGTCAGGTGGTGGGCTATCGGTGAATTTTGGGGGTCGTCTAAAAGATTTTTTAGAGGGTTCAAAATCTTGTTAACTCATTCTTGAGCGGAGAGGGTGGATACCGATGATGGTAGAGAGGCCATAAGGGCCGTTTAACGCTGATGGTGGTTGATGGCCATAAGGAAAGAGAGAGAAGTTTATTAACAAAATGAAAGTTTGAATATCTTAGGTTCATGTTAATTGATTATCTTCGTCAATTTTTAAAATATAAATAATTAACATAATTATCTTCGTCAATTTTTATTATCTCATAATAAAAAAAATTATTTTTATATTAATAATAAAATAAATATAGATACTGAAATTAATATTTTTAATAAAAAATATTGTTTTATTAGATAAAAATTTAAAACAAAAATTATGGTCCAAGACCTTTTAAATAAAATCTGATCGAATAGTAATTCAAGACTACAATTAGTTAACTAGACCCAAAAGTTTTATAATATATTTATATAAATATTTTGATATTTGATATTTATAATAATATTTAATATTTAATAATTTATTATTTATTTATTAATATTTCTAAAAAATAAAATTAAAAATTAAAATGGGGAAATGGGAGGGGATGAGGATTCCAGCTCATCCCCGGTCCCTTTCCTAAAAAAGAATTTAAGAAAAAACCGTCTCCTCTTCAAATAATTGAAATTAAGTATAAAATTATCTCCGTACACTCTACAAATGGGAAAAATCTCTGAGGGACTCCATTCCCATGAGGATTTCTACCATCTCCAAGATCTTGACAGAGAAATGTCTACTGCAAATTCGGTTGATCTTTCAGTTAAAAAAAGGCCTTATGATTCTGTTTTGATTTGTGGTTCCTGTAATGGTTTGTTGTGTTTATCCATTATTGATGAAACTGGAACTGAAGTTTCCTTTATGTACGATTGTTCTACTAGAGAGTTCAAGAAAACACCATCCTATGAACCTGTCAATAAAAGAGCTTCAATTGGCGTCGGTTATTATCCATCAATAGATGACTTCAAGGTTTTTGGAGTTTCTATTTTTTTTTGAGACGGAGAATTTCAATTTCTTAGAGATAAACGAGTAATAAGTGTGGATGTCTTCTCTTTGAGGAAAAATACTTGGAAAACGTTTGAAACTAAAAATTTCCACACTTTTTTGGGAAAGTGCCTGGGCGACCTGTCTCAATGGAACTATTGAAACGACTCGCCCCATCCCAGAGGCGAGCCTATCTCAAGCAGCTGAACTCAACTATTAAAAATCTTATTAATGAGAATTCTACCGAAAATTTCGGCGGAGTGGCCCCTAAACATATAACAATCTCAAATCTGCAATTACAACACAAGCACTCCCAAAATAATTTAATATGCATCTCACTACTTCAACCAATCTCATCCAGTAAAATATCCAATAGTACTCTCAAAACAGTTTTAGGGTATCAAAAGAATATTATACCATAAATCAGGTCAACCTATATACACGTTTCCTAATCCTTATGTCACAACTCTAGTATAATTCCAAAATGGAATGATTATATACACTTGCCAAAAAATCATCTATATCCTCTGACACCATCACGTGGCCAAAAAGAATCCTAAGTATGTATAGCTGCTGGGTCAACGGTTGTATCTGTAATCTATTGGGGGAGGGAATATAATAAAATAGAACGAGCATAAAACTCAGTGAGCTCAGTGAGTGGATAGTAGTTTTTGAAACAAAAAATACTTACAAAAAAATCCATCGCTTGTATAGATAATTTTCTCAATTAATTATGTTAATGTAAGTAATTCAATGCATTTCAATCATATACTGAACATAAATATAATTGATACTACCACGAAATCAAGAAAAGCATCTCATATTGAAATATCAAATACTAAATAATATAACTATCCTTAAACAAATACCCGGGAGAATAATCTCGTCATATCCGGACCTCAACGGACGGAGAATGATGTACTATCTGGGTACTATCATGCTTCGGGGCTACACGGATAGACGTGGACGTGTCATTTCATGCTTCTCATCATAATTTATATCCGGATTTCAATGGATGTGCAATGATGCGCTATCTGGCGACATCGTGTCCGGACCACTCAGTTTTAAATCTCATCATATCTCAATATCTGTCTGCATGCATATGCCCCCAAAAAGCGTAAGCGCCCAAACACACTGCCCAAAACCTTTATGTGTGTTCGAGAGGGCCCCAAAGCCTACTATCATCTCATCTCATCTCATCTCATCTTATATTATTTGTATCTTATATCTCATCTCTAATTTCTGGAGGGAATGGGTATTTGCTTCATAATTTTCCATAGCTTATATACACATATATAAACTTTAAATCATGCTCGAAGTTAAGATATATACACTTTAAATCATGCTCGAAATCAACATATATACACTTTAAATCATGCTCGAAATCAATCATCTCTTCTACAAATTCAAAGTCGATACAAAACATAAATAAATATTTGCTCCATAATTTTCCATAGCTTATATACACATATATAAATTTTAAATCATGCTCGAAGTTAAGATATATACACTTTAAACCATGCTCGAAATCAACATATATACACTTTAAATCATGCTCGAAATCAATCATCTCTTCTACAAATTCAAAGTCGATACAAAACATAAATAAATATATATATAGCTTAACAAAGTATTCATACGTATAAAACATTCACTTTGGAGAACCAATAAATGAAAACAATTAAAATATTTATTTCAAGAACAAGCTTTATTATATATAAAAAAAAAAAATGTACGCAAATAGGTTTAATATATTCCACTCACGGTGATAAAGCTCAAACTCGACTATCGCTAGATTTTCGCCCACATATCCTCCAATGTTAAAGAAACGATATAAATACTTCCCATGTTTATAATTCGAACTAACGTCATAAAAATAAAGCTTAAAGTAAATATTCGTCCAGACATGTCAACTCTCAAGTCTCTCAGCTTATCGTACTAACCCCGTATCTGTAATTTTCTAATAAAATATGAAATTATAATTCTCGACAACCCTCAAATTCGTTAATGAACAAACTATTAAATTTTTGGAATTACTTAAGCATCCGAACATTCAAAAATTACGAAATTGCGTTGAATTATAAAATTACCGAAATGCACTTCACGGGTCAACCAAAGTCAATGTCAACCAACAACGATTGAGATAGTCGGATGAGCTCCTACTGACTGCCCTGAGTCTAAAGGTGGTGATGTGAGCTCCGATGCGTTGCGGTGGTACTGGATAGAGCCTTATCAGCCGCGACTCTTCGAGTGGTCGATCAAAGGCAAATTGGCCTCCTCGGTGATGGTGGGGATCCTTTTCCAATTGGTGGCGAGGTCAATGATAGACGGAATTGGCGGCGCTCGCACGTGACAAACCTGCGGAGTTTTGAGCTTCGCCGGAGGCATTCTGAGCGGTTTCCAGCAGCACAGACGTGTAAAGGTTGATGACCAGTTCACAAGCTTCTGTTTGATACCTTGCTCGGCTAGTGAGGTGCCAGAAAAGAAAGTTACGACCGGGTCAAAAAGAAAGAAAAAAATTTGGGTTAGTCGGTTCCCCTCTCTCTCTCTCTCTTTCTCGATGCTTCTCTTTTGTTTTCCCCCCATTTCCATCTTCTTATACATATATAATAACAAATATACCCCCTTTGTTTTAAATAATAGCATACATAATTAAAAAAAAAAGATGCACATGTTACAAAATTTATGCACCAGGTATAAATAAATGAGGGTATTGAGCTCGCATCAAGTCCTTGAGTTCCCAGGTAGCTTCTTCCTTTGAGTGATTCCTCCATAGTACTTTTACCAAAGGGATGGTTTTCGAATGCAACACTTAGAGCTTTCCCTCTAATATCACAACTGGCTCATCTTCGTAACTCAAATCCTCATTCAACTGAATCGGTTGCTTCGATAAAGCATGACTCGAATCATATATGTACTTTCGGAGAATTGAAACATGAAACACATTATGGATTCTAGACAACTTAGGTGGTAGAGCTAATCGATAAGCCAATGGGCCAATACGCTCTACGATGTCATATGACCTAATATAACGTGGACTAAGCTTCTCGCGCTTCCCAAAGCGAAGTACTCATTTCGAAGGAGATATTCGTAAGAACACTCTATCACCAACACTTCAAGTTCCCGCCTACGCTTATCCACATAGCTTTTCTGTCTATCCCGAATAAGTTGTACCTGCTCATTAGTATCCTGAACCAATTCTGGGCAAATAACTTCTGCTCACCAACTTCATCCAAACATACTAGAGTTCTGCATTTTCCGTCCATACAAAGCCTCATATGACGTCATCTTGATACTAGCTTGATAAGCATTGTTGTCACGTGAAACTCCATCAAAGGTAAATAAATGTCTCAGTTACCCTTCATTTCCATAACATATGCTCGCAATATATCCTCCAAAGTTTGAATAGCACGCTCTGACTGGCCATCAGTCTGAGGGTGAAAAGCTGTACTAAAATTTAATTTTGTACCTAAAGCATTTTGCAAGCTGGTCTAGAACTTCGAAGTAAACCGAGAATCTCTATCTGAAACAATAGATACCAGTACTCTATAAAGATGAAATATCTCAGCCACATAAATGCTCCCCAACTTATTCTTTGACTAGGTGGTTTTGAATGGCAGAAAATGAGCAGATTTTGTAAGTCGATCCACAACCACCCAAACACTGTCGTGTCCATGTTGGATATGCGGAAGTTCTTATACAAAGTTCATAGCAATATGCTCCCATTTCCACTCAGGAATAGGAAGCGGTTGATAATACCCTGCAGGTCTCTGATGTTCAGTTTTAACCTGCTGACAAACAAAACATCGAGAAATAAATTATGCTATCTCTTTTTTCATGCGTTGCCACTAGTAATGGTCCTTTAAGTACGGCACATCTTCGTGCTTCTAGGATGCATCACATAGGCTGAACAATGAGTTTCCTCCATGATCTCCCTCTTTAGCTCCTCAATATCCGATACACAAACTCTATTATTCATGACTCAAGCTCCATTATCTCTCACCATGAAATTGGCTCGTAAATCTTTTTTCACATCATTTATCAACTTCCTTAACTAGGGGTCTTGTGCTTGTATCTGATGGACTTTGTCAATCAAGGTCGCCCTAACTTGAAATTTGGCTATCAAATCTCCGTAGTTATCGGAATCAAACTCGACTACCAAAGATCTCAGCTCGATCAACAGAGCTATACAGGCCACTTGCATATGAGCCATAGAACTAGAAGATTTCCTATTCGAGTGCATCGACCACCACATTCAGCTTTACTTAAATGATAATCAATAGTGCATTCTTTGTCTCAAATTTAAGTCTTTTTGAGTAAACAAATACTTGAGACTTTTATGATCAGTGAAAATTTGACAAGTTACCCCATACAAATAATGTCTCCATATTTTTTAGTGCAAACACCACCGTTGCTAGCTCTAGGTCATCTTTTGGGTAATTTTGCTCTTGCTTCTTAAGTTGTCTAGAAGCATAAGCCATTACTTTCCCATGTTGCATTAGCATGCAAACCAACCCTTACTTAGAAGCATCATTGTATACCACAAACCCTTCATTGCCCAATGGAAGTGTAAGAACTTGTACTGAGATAAGAAGTATCTTAAGTTCTTGAAAACTCTTTTCACAATCATCATTCCACTAGAACTTAGCATTCTTTCAAGTTAACTGCGTTAACGGAGTAGCAATCTTAGATAATCCCTGTACAAATCGCTGATAGTACCATGCTAAACCAAGGAAACTTTGAACCTCTGTGACATTTGTAGTTCGTTCCCATTTCACAACTGCTTCAATCTTTTGGGGATCGACATAAATGCCCTCACCTGATATCACGTGGCCTAAAAATGTCACTCTATCCAACCAGAACTCGCACTTACTAAACTTGGCACAATGTTATTTTTCTCTTAAAGTTTGCAGAGCCGTCCATAAGTGATCAGCATGCTCTTCTTCATTTCGGGAATACACCAAAATGTCATCAATGAACAAAATTACTAATCGATCTAAATACTGGTGAAATACCCTATTCAAGAGATCCATTAAAGCTGCTGGAGCATTGGTCAACCCAAACGGCATATCCAAAAAACTTATAATGTCCATATCGGGTTTTGAATGTTGTCGATCTTTAATTCTAAGCTGATGACATCCTGATCGCAAGTCGATCTTAGAAAATACCTTAGCCCTCTGGAGTTAGTCAAACAAGTCATCAATATGTAGAAGTGGATACTTATTGCGTATCTTAACCTTGTTCAACTATCAATAGTCAATCGCAGTGTCGAAGGTACCGTCCTTCTTCTTAACAAACAAAATGGAGCTCCCCAAGGAGAAACACTAGGCCTAATAAACTCTTTATCCACTAATTCTTGTAGTTGAACCTCAAGTTCCTTAAATTCTCTTGGAGCCATCATATCACGGTGCCACGAGATATAGGAGATGTTCCGGGAACTAAGTCAATAGAAAACTCAATCTCTCTATTAGGTGGCATCCAGAGCAGTCCATCTCGAAATACATCTGAAACTCTTGGACTATTAGAATATCCTCCAATTTAAACTCTTGAACTTTTGTGTCCATCATATATGCTAAGTAAGTTGAGCATCCTTTTCTAAGCAAACTGCCTTACATCAATGGTGGAAATGACACATGAGGGCAACATTTTGCACTCCCAAAAAATTTCACCACAATTTTCCACGGCTTTTTAAATAAAATTTCTTTCTTGAAATAATCCATTGTAGCATAATGAGATGCAAGCCAATTCATACACAAGATAGCATCGAAATCTTGAATATCTGTAACAATCAAATTAGTCTCAAATTCATGCTCACCCATTTCAATCACACAATTCTGATACACACCATTAGCAAAAAATGACTCTCCCGTAGGTGTATTAACAGCTAAGTTACAATCTAGTGGTTTAGGCTTTCACTCTACATGTATAGCGAACTTACGGGAAACAAAAGAATGTGTAGGTCCAGGATTAATAAGAATATGTCCTTCACAGCCAAAGATAGATAATATACCCATAATAACTTATGGTGTAGCACGTGCCTAATGTTGTGTCAAAGCAAAGACTCGAGTTTAAGTATGAGGTCGACCAGACTATCTTCTTTGAGCTGAAGCAGTCGTCTAACTCTTACCAGTCGATGTAGAATCATCTGTCTGTACACCTCTCTGGCCTTGAGACTGTCTAGAGTAAGGTTGGTACTGAGAGGATGTTCCTCGTCGTAAGCTGTCACCACGAGATAAAGTATGGTAGAATCTCTTGATGTGTCCAGGCTGACCACAAAGATAAAAAACTTTCTCTCCAATTCGAAACTGACCCTGATGGTTCCTACCACAAAAAGGGTAAGAATTATATTGGGCATCCCTAAGGCGATCATCACGATATCCCTCTTTACTCTTGTCATAATGTCCCTAACTCTTGACATTACTTTCCACCGATTCTGGGCTGAGCTATGGCTGACAGTCTGTCTTGGGTCTTCCCTGATGGCTATACCCTAACTTCTCTGAGTGCCATCAAAATATCCTGCACTAATGCTTCCTTGCTTACACGGTCTACTACTAGAGCGACCATCTGTCCAGCTTTGGCTTCGTTTATGCTTCAATTCTTAAATTTTACATCACTCTGTAATACTATGCTCAACCCTCCTGGCTGCTTTAACTACTTTTGAAAACTCAATGTGAATCTCAAATCTAATATCTTCCTCAAATAATCTGCATCATTTTCTCTCATCACTCACTCCAGTCGTAGCAAATCGTGAAAGGTCCGTAAACTTTCTCTCATACTCTTAAACTATCATCGAGCCCTGGACTAATTGCAGGAACTCACTCCGCTTGATGTCTTGATACACTACTGGAAAATAATGAGTATAGATTTCCTTACGAAAAATGTCCCAAGTAATGTTAGCATGCCCATGATATCGACATTCCACAGTCTGCCACCAGTGATAAGCTCTATCCTCAGTAGAAAAGTGGCAAATATTAATTTATCCTCCACTGAGCACCTCATCACCTCAAAAATATGCTCTAACTTGACAAGCCATGATTCAGCCTCAGGTGGCGCTCCAGTACCATTAAAGCTTCTCCCTCCTAAATTTTTCATGCGCTCTATATTATTAGAGCTACCAGCCTATGAATGAGCTTGATTTGTATAGTTGTAGTTATAATCTGAGTTAGCCAATCAAATGACTGCTTAATGTTTGGGGCATTTCCAGGTGCTTGTTGTGCAGCCCCTTGCGTCAAAAATTCTACTCCTCTATCTTTTAAAGGTTCACCTGCCCCCACAGGTGCAACACCAGAAGTCAACCTAGCTACTGGCTGCGTACGGCCATGGCCACGTCTACTATTATGATGAATCATGATGGTGCCGACAAAATAAGAATTTCTCCTTATAAAAATTATAAACTTATTATTCTTAAACAAGTAAAGTCTACAGAATCTAAAACCATGCTCTAATACCAACTGAAACGATTGCTCCATCCCCAGAGGCGAGCCTATCTCAAGCAGTTGAACTCAATTATTAAAAATCTTATTAATGAGAATTCTACCGAGAATTTCGGCATAACCCCCTTAAACATATAACATTCCCAAGCCTGCAATTATAACACAAGCATTCCAAAAATAATTTAATATGTGTCTCACAACTTCAACTAATCTCATTTAGTAAAATATTCAATAGTACTCTCAAAATAGTTTCAGGGTATCAAAAGAATATTATACTATAAATCAAGTCAACCTATATACACGTTTCCTAATTCTTATGTCACAACTCTAGTATAATTCCAAAATGGAATGATTATATACTCTAACAAAAAAATCATCTATATCCTCTGACACAATCACATGGCGAAAAAGAATCCTAAGTATGTATAGCTGCTGGGTCAAAGGTTATACCTGTAATCTCCTGGTGGAAATATAATAAAATAGAATGAGCATAAAACTCAGTGAGCTCAATGAGTGGATAGTAGTTTTTGAAACATAAAATACTTACAAAAAAATGCATCACTTGTATAGATAATTTTCTCAATTAATTATGTTAATGTAAGTAATTCAATGCATTTCAATCAGATAATGAACATAAATATAATTAATACTACCACGAAATCAAGAAAAGCATCTCACATTGAAATATAAAATACCAAATAATATAACTATCCTTAAACAAATACCCGGGGAAATAATGTTGTCATATCCGAACCTTAACGGACTGGACAATGATGTACTATCTAAGTACTATCATGCTTGAGGCTACACGGATAGACGTGGACGTGCCATCTCATGCTTCTCATCATAATTCATATTTGGATCTCAACGGATGTCCAATGATGCGCTATCTGGCGTCATCGTGTTCGGACGACTCGGTTTTAAATCTCATCATATCTCAATATTTGTCTGCATTCATATGCCCCCAAAAGGCAAAAGCGCCCAAACACACGGCCCAAAACCTTTATGTGTGTTCGGACGGGACCTAAAAGCCTATTATCTCATCTCATCTTATATTATTTGTATCTCATATCTCATCTCTGATTTCTGGAGGGAATGGGTATTTGCTCCATGATTTTCATAACTTATATACACATCTATAAACTTTAAATCATGCTCGAAGTTAAGATATATACACTTTAAATCATGCTCATAATCAATATATATACACTTTAAATCATGCTCGAAATCAATCATCTCTTTTACAAATTCAAAGTCGATACGAAACATAAATGAATATATATAGCTTAACAAAGTATTCAGTATGTATAAAACATTAATTTCGGAGAACCATTAAATGAAAACAATTAAAATACTTATTTCAGGAACAAGCTTTACTATAAAGAAAAAAAGTACGTAAATAGGTTTAACATATTCCATCGACGAGTGACAAATCTCAGACTCGGCTATCGTCCAAGTCCGCAGGTAGATTTTTGCCCGCAGATCCTCCTATGTCAAAGAAACAATATAAATACTTCCCATGCTTATAATTCGAACTAACGTCACAAAAAAAAAAACTTAAAGTAAATATTCGTCCAGACATCTCAACTCTCAAGTCTCTCGACTTCATTGTACTAACCCCATATCCTTAATTTACTAATAAAATCCAAAATTATACTTGTCGACAACCCTCAAATTTGTAAATGAACAAACTATTAAATTACTTAAATTACTTAAGCACCACAAACATTCAAAAATTATGAAATTGTGCTGAATTATGGAATTACCTAAATACCCTTCACGGGTCAAAGAAAATCAAGGTCAACCAATGGCAGTCGAGATGGTCAAACGAGCTCCCATCGACCGCCACGAGTCCGAGGTGGTGGTGGTGTGCTTTGACGAGTGGCGGTGGCGCTGGATCAGGCCTTCTCAGCCGTGACTCTTCAAGTGGTCGATCGGCGGCAAATCGGCCTTCTCGGTGGCAGTGGCTGGAAAGGAAAGGAAGATGGTGAGGTCGGGAACCTTTTCCAGCCGGTGGCGTGACCAAAGACGGAAGGAATCAGCGGCGTTCACACGTGACAAACTCGAGGAGTTTTGAGCTTCGCTAGCGGCATTCCGAGCGGTTTTCAGCAGCACGGACGTGTGAAGGTTGAAGGCCGGTTCACAAGCTTCCATTTGATACCTTGCTCGACCGGTGTGGTGGCCGAAAAAGGAAGTTACGAGGGGGTCAAAAAAAAATTCGGGTTAGTCAGTTCCGCTCTCTCTCGATGCTTCTCTTTTGTTTTCCCCCATTTCCATCTACTTACACATACATAATAACAAATACCCCCTTTTGTTTTAAATAATAGAATACATAATCAAAAAAAAAATGCATATGTTACAACCATGCACTTCGGTGTTTGTCAAGTCATCGACCCCTTAGATGATTATTACCCCATTGTGATTGCTGCATTCGATTTGGAGGAGGAGAAGTTAAAATTCTAAGCCCTACCTCATGATAATTTCGATGAAGAATCCATTAGAGTTATAGGAAGCTTTCTTTGGGTAACCCCACAATTTTCATCACACTCGGTGAGTGAATGAATATTGTATTATGAAAGAATATGGGGTTAAAGAATCTCGGACTAGAATATCATTGGTAAATTCATTTGAGAATTTGAAGCCACCATGCTCCCTCAAGTAATCATATCCCGTCTGTTTTAGTTTCGAAATTAGTACTTTGTGATCCAAAAGATGGAACATACTGAAGATTTTGTGAGCGATGGCTTACGGGAATATTTTCATCATCTTTTGATCGAGGGATTGAATATTTAAAATTCGATTTCGTGGAAGTTTATTCGGAGAGCTTGATCTCACCTAATAGCAAAATAAACTTCCTCATAACGGAAGGTATGAATAATTCACTCAAAATTCTTATCTTTGATTATTATTATTGTTTTCTTCTAATCGCTATTATGTTTCATGAACCTCGGTCACGATAGTTAGCTAAGAGATTTCTTATGCTTGCTTTTAGGTGCACTTGGATTTTGATGAATTTAGTGCAGGGAGCGATGGAAGGCAAATTAACAAAAGGAGAAACCAAAAGCGAAGAGAACAAGAAAGGGAAGCAACAAAAGCCAAGAGCAAGAGAAGCTGTAAATTGTAATAGCTAAAAATTTACAACTAAAATAATGCAATATTAACTGAAAAGACCTAATGTTGAACTTCTAATTTATTTTTTTTTTAAGTAATATAACAGATTTTTAGTTCATTATAGTTAAAATTTAGGTTAAAGTGCGGTTTCATGTACAATTATGTTTCATGTAACAGAAATTAGAAAAAAATAACATTCTAAAATCAGTAACAAAAATAGGCAAATTACAAGTTGTTTTTCGGAAATAAAAATAAAAAAAAGTTTTAAGATATTTAGCTTTTTATTAGCAAAGCAAAGACTCTGCTCAAAATATTCGAAAATTTATCTTCATTATCAAATAATATTGTCTCCAAAATTTTATTTTTTGTATATTAATTTCAATGGATTTTTGGTTTTATCTCGAATAGAACCAATTTCGCCCTCAATAATAGATTATTATTTTGGGAACTATAGATATACAAAATTCGAGTGCAAGCCCGCAAGGAACCATAAATTGGTCTCTAATTGATTCCATTCTTCATCATTGTGAAAGCAATCTTTTTTTTTTTCCTAATTTTTGTAAAATATATATAGAAGGTTGGGTAAAGTCAAAATCAATTTTTGCCTCCAATTTGAATTCAAATGACTAGCCAAATAAAGAAATTTCAAAATCACTTGGCTAACCCTTAGGCTCTTGTGAGCCAAAATTATTTACATGAACCTTAGGGAACTTTTTGTCGGACCTTAAACGGACCATAGAATCCTTGAAAATGAAATCCTCCGGTCGATGAACCTCGGGTTGGCCAAGTCATTTGTTTTAATGTACCTTAAATATCTGGGATATCTTATAAATATTACATTTTGAATTGTCATTAACAACAATTCATCTTATATTTATTTTCAAATCTTTTCTTAGTCTAGAGCTCTCTCTCTTTAAATATTTTTCGATAAAAGCAGTGGTTATCAACATCAAATTTAAGGGTACTCATGAATGTCACTGCAGTTTTGCTTAATTTTAATATAAACTACGTTTTAATAACAGAACTCAAAATTGAATTGGATATACTTTTATCAGTCATTTCATTGTGATTACGTGTAGCAATGTATTGCCAATTTTTGAAGAGCGAGAAAATTTACGTTTTACACGGCAGGAACTAAGAAAAAGCTTTTGAGACTCGATGGCCTTCGTCTTCTCTTGACTCTTTGCATGTTTTGTGTCCTTCAAACTTATCAATAAGTGCCTGCAGTTCATGCTTATGTCCAACTGGCTCTCATGTTGTAGAAATACACCTGCCGGAAGACAAATGCCATCAAGCCCCAAAGAACTCGCAAATTCTTGCTTTCAAAAGTGCGCATTGTCTATGTGGTTGCACTTCCAAAGCTGAAACCGACCCATGAAACGTGGTTCGATTAAGTCCACATTTTATGTGCTAAGTAACACTATTGATTAAACCAAATGCCAAATAACACAAATTATGGCTAGTGTAAAGTTCAAAAGAGTAATAGATTCAAAGCATAATTGATCTGGAGATTAAAACATTGGACTTACATAAGGAAATGGGATAGGCCAACATTGTTTTTTCTTTCTCTGCGAATTATCTTTGGATTTGGTTCCACACTTCCAAATCTGCCAAATAATCCCGAGTACTTCACTTATACCGGCCTTATCATGGACCTCATGCTAGTCATAGTCGTTAAAGGAGTTCCTAATTGTGTCAAATTCTTTCCCAATGGTGATAGAAAATTTCTCAAGTAAAATGTTGGACTGAAGCTTGTTGGGATTTCCACTCGGTGGACACACACAACAACATTTCAGCTCGATAATTACGGAGAAGAGAGAAAAGAAATGAGGCAGCTCCATGGTGATCACCATAAGTAGCTGAACATCTAAACAGGAATCAAAGCCCGATGAAGACATGATCCGAGTAAATTAATTAGTCCTCAACATTTTATGCCAAGTCCCATCAGATTCTTGGATTAGGGTGTTGCTTTATCTACTTTCTCTAATACTCTAAGATATATATAAATTGGTGGTTTGTGAATGGATAACAGTTACCTAGTTTTCTCGGAATTCCATCCAGATAGATTGGATGCTCCCGTCAATACAGCCCTCCATTTCTGAGCCTTTGAAGAGTTTACTTGATATGTTTTTCATGCTTAGCAAAAGCGTCCTCAAAACTGGAACATTTGATTACCTTGTGTGCCCCAAAGCCTGGCCAGAATAAACAATTTGCACCATCAAGACAAGTACTGTTGGGATTATGTGCTCTTTAAAGCATATTAATTTTCTGATTAATAAAATATTTCAAATATTTATTCAGATATTTTGAATTACATTAATATTTTGAGCAAAGTCCATTTAATCATATTATATGTATTTATGCGATCACCATGTGGATTCACAGAAGACATAAATACAAGTTATCTTATGATTAAATAAATTAAGTTCGTAGTTGATAAATAAAGTTGGGCACTTTATTTAGGTATAGACTGTAATAAATTCATTGAGTGATTTGTCTTAATCATGTACGAATTTATCGATGTAGTTTGTCTACATTGAACTGGATCACATATAAGATTTAATTAACCTAGTAATAACTGTCAGACTTATTAAATCTCATAGGCATTGATTTCTTGTAATCTTAATCTTGAGTTAGTTATGATTTCATGATTGTTGTTGTTATTTCATTTGAGTTACCAATGGGCATGATATACGCATGTAGTCTAGATTACCCGTTATCTTGGTGGAAGCAATTACAAGTATTGAAATTGTAAATTAACAATATAGAATTTGTACGACACATCTCTTGATGGGTTTTCGATTATTGATCATAGAATTCTCCGGCGAGTGTCTCAATATAAATAAGTATGTTGAAAATGATCATTAGAGAAAACCGAGTAAGTATCAAGGAAAAGATGTAATTAAATTGATTGGACGAGTTGAGATATCATTTTAAATTAACGATGTGGTACAAAGGATTGTGCGATAAAAGAAATCAATGTGGCTTGGGCGAATTATATTCGAGCATACAATTATGGAGGTCGGTTCAATCTTATAGTGAAGTAGAATTGGAATTAAATAATTATATTTGTTTAATTACAAATTTAATTATTGTAGCCATTATTGTATGTTCCCAAATGATCCCCAGTGTTAGCTCATTTAATCGACAACACCGATCCATTGGACCCAAAAGCAAGAAAAGCGGCATATTAGATGAAAATTATAATTATAATATTTGTTAAGGCCTAATATGTTATATTAAAGTGTAAATAGGGGCTTGTAATGTTTTACAAGGTGGTCTCCTAGTTTGTTACACATTCCTTCCACTTTTAGGTAAGTGGAGAGATAGTTAAAAGAGGAATTCTATTTTAAATAGAAATCCTAATCCTAACATACTAGGGTTTTTCATAAGATATTATAAAAGGGGCTTTATACTCTTAAATTGAGAGGAGAGGTGCTAGTTACAATTTGGGGGAGTGGTGAAACAGACGCCCACACGTCCAGTGTTGATCAAACTTGAGTCATAGCCTGGAAGATGGTTTGGAGGCGGATCTACAACTCTCAATTGTTCATCTTCTCAAAACATCAAGGTATGAATTTCTAGATTACTTAATTCTTATATGTTGTATGAGATTGGTCCTAAAATGTTTTAATTGAAAAATTGAAAAACCTAGTTTATTTTCCCTTCAAGTACAACTCATCGAATAGCTTAATAATTTTTCGTCGATTTTGCAGTTTTTTTCTTTTTTGTAAAAGATTGTTAAAGTGTAAGTAATTAATGCCCCAAGAGAATATCTAACACAGTGATGAGATCCGGATGAGCACTATGGTGAGATCGTCAGTCATCTAAAATGGTTCTAAGCAAATTCTAAACATAATTTCAAGATCGTACATTGATGAAGAGCATTTCTTACATTCATTTCTTCTTTTGCTAGATCAGCAATAGAGGCGGAACATTAATGAAAAACTTGGATTGCACGAATCAAACAGAGTGAAATGAAAGAAGGCAAAATGAAATAACATTCACACATAAAACTTCAACATACGATAAAGACACAATCTTTAATCCAGAGCATCTTAATTTTATCAAAATAGAACATCTTAGATGATGTGAAATCATAATACCTACGCATGAAACAGAAAGTCTAAAACCGAGTTCTATGAAATAAATTGTGCTTCAAATAAAAGAGAGAAAAAATAGATTTTGCCTCAAATCGTATGTTTCGACACCGGACCAAACTAGCAAATTTTACACACGAATGCAAGTACAATTAATCAAATAACATCAAAACTTCTTTCTTAAGAAATAAATCTTAATGTATTAATCGAAGAGTAAGCGTTCTTGCCTTTTATGCATTAGAAAAACGCTGAAACTTCCCTTCATCGATCAAACGCCAATTTCCCAATGTGGCATTGGCACTCGGTTCCAATCCCTCTTCATCGGATGGATAATGCTTCCACTTGTTTCGGCCATATCATGAAAATCATTATGCAATTTCCTAATTTCGGGGCATGCAGTGGGTTTGGTCCGGTTGGAATGTGCATATAGCGGGCACACCTCACAACATCTTACCTTGTAACCTCTTTTGTTCAAATAGTGAAGGGAGAAATCAAATGATGCAACTGTAATGTGATCGGAATCTGGTAGCCTAACATTCCTACTGAGGATCAAATCCAACTATAACATGTTCCAAGTCCATGGAAACGTTATTAACCAAACAAAGCAATTGTCATCAACATGTTTTGTTTGAGAGCGAGTCTTTATTTCAAAACTGTAGTTGCATATCGATTGAAATATTCATCATGAGCATCGGAATCTTCATGGAATGAAATAATAGCACAAAGAGCAATTCCAATGAAGTTTTCATTACAATAATAATCTGGCAGTTGAATAGTTATCGAGGACCCCGAACATTGATTTACGAACCAGCTCGAATTTAACTTCCGGGTAAACAAATGCTAATTCCGGTGGTTCATCATATTCTCGTAAGATGTAAATCATGATTTCAGATGGATCACGAAGAGAGAGAGGGAGGAAAGAGAGATTTACATACCTTTTCATAGAATAGTATAAGTGATGTAATAGCCATATCTTGAATTCTTAGTTGTGAATCGCCAAACCATTGTTTGCCTCTTCGTTCGACTTCGAGCAATTGGTAAATAGGAACTCTATTTTGTCCTCTCCATATTCCGATGGTTTCGATATGGATGCATCTAATTCTTGTAGAGATGATGGAAGCTCGGCAAAGAATGGAGTCGCTTGCAATTCCTTGCGGTTAAATAACGTAGACGAGCTGGAAGCCCCAGTAATGATCGTGTTGAAAATTCAAATTCAAAGCCAAAGCCAAAGTGTTCAAGGTTTGGCAAAGCACATGTTCAAAGTTTGGCCAAAATTATTCAAAGGTAAATTGTTCAAAGTTTGGCTAAAAATTAGGTAATCACCAACCAAACTTTGACAATTTTAAAGGTTTGGTGAAATAGTGCTACCATGCATTCCTATAAATAGCTAATGTTCTTCATTTGTTAAAGCATCCCAAAATTGAGAGCAATTGCAAGTGAAGCAATTGAGAGAGTTGAGAGAGCTTCCACTTGAGTGCTAGGAGAATTTATTTGGGTGTATTGGGCTATTGGGTTTTGTGAGTTTTTCCCAATTTGTAAATTCTCATTTGTTAGTAAAATTATCTTCCGGTCTTTGCCGGTGGATGTAGGCTTTACGCCGAACCACGTAAATTATTGTGTCAATTTTCTTTGTAATTGTTTACACCACATTTAAATTTCTCTAGAAGTCACAGTTACCATCAATTGGTAATTTGCTCAACCTACGCTTCCGCACAACAATTGGTATCAGAGCCGAAGGTTCGTACTTGGGGTATATAGTACTATTCACAAATACAGTACTAGATACGACCATTTGTACTTGGAGAATAGTCTATTGTAAGTAGTGTGTATTTTTGCATGTCTAGGAAAGTTACATCAACAAGGCGATAAGAGTCTAAGAGTGCGGGTTTTAAGTGGGACCATTGTGACCCTCCAGTTCTCACAGGAACTTTCACGGTGCATTTATTCACATGAAATAAACATCATAGAGACTGTTTTTCAAGTGTGAATAGTTGTTGAAGGCATCGATTATTTGAGGTTGAGAGGATGGCGGAAGCGTCGTCGTCGTCTTCGTCGCGAGGACTCACGTGACTAATGCAAAGTTTGAAGTGGAGAAATTTGATGGTACCAATAATTTTGGTATGTGGCAATGTGAGGTGTTGGATGTCTTATGTCAGCAAGAGCTGGATCTCGCTCTAGAAGAAAAGCCTGAAAAGATGGATGACAAGGAGTGGACAAAAATCAATAGACAGGCATGTGGTACTATTCGCCTATGTCTGGCTAAAGATCAGAAGTACTCTGTCATGAGGGAGACATCAGCAAAGAATTTGTGGAAGACACTGGAAGAAAAATATATGAAGAAAAGCCTTGAAAACAGGCTTTATATGAAAAAGAAACTCTATCGATTCACGCATGCACTGGTATGTCGATGAATGACCACGTGAACTCATTCAATAAAATATTAGCGGTTTGCTAAATTTGGATGAGAAATTTGAAGATGAAGATAAGGCATTGTTGCTGTTGAATTCACTTCCTGATGAATATGACCATCTCACCACCACTTTGCTTCATGGGAAGGACAGTGTCACATTTGATGCTGTATGTAGTGCACTTTGTATAATCGTTGAGACCGGAAAAGAAAGATAAAAGGATCACGGAGATACGAGTTGCGAAGTATTGACGAAGAGGTCGTTCACAAAGCCATGAACACTGGAAAAGGGCAAGTCTAAAGGTAGGCACGCCAAAGATGAATGTGCTTTTTGTCGCGAGAAAGGGCATTGGAAAAGAATTGTCCTAAGTTACAAAGGGCAAGGCTATTTACGATGCATGTGTAGCCGAGCATGATGAGGAGTCGGAATTTAGTCCGGTTGGCATGACATTGACATGTCAATCGGATGAGTGGATTTTGGATTCGGTTGTACTTATCATATGTGTCCTAATAAGAGCTGGTTTTCTAGTTTCAAGGAGCTAGATGGTGGAGTTGTTTTATGGGCAATGACAATGCTTGTAAAACCATGGGAATAGGTTCAATCCAATTGAAGAATCACGATGGCTCAATCCATGTCTTGATGAAGTTCGCTATGTACCAAGCTTAAAGAAAAATCTCATCTCATTAGGAGTCCTAGAATCCAAAGGGCTTACAATCACTATGAGAGATGGGTTCTTGAAGGTAGTAGGTGGTGCACTGGCGATGATGAAGGGCACAGAAGGAATAACTTGTACTATTTCCAAGGGAGTACAGGTTATTGGATCGAGCATCAGCAGTTTCGAGAAAGGATGCAGATTCGGAGGCAACCAAGTTGTGGCATATGCGTTTGGGACATGCTGGTGAAAAAGCTTTGCGGACTTTGGTTAAGCAAGGCTTATTGAAAGGTGCAAATTCTTGCAAATTGGAATTTTGTGAACATTGCGTTACGGGCAAGCAAACAAGAGTAAACTTTGGCTCAGCGATTCACAATACAAAAGGATTACGGACTATGTTCACGGTGATGTGTGGGGACCTACCGGAGTAGCTTCTTTGGGAGGTATGCACTATTTTGTTACTTTTGTTGATGATTATTCAAGAAAAGTATGGGTGTATTGATGAAGAACAAAAATGAAGTTTTGAGTATATTTACGAAATGGAAGAAGATGGTGGAAACTCGGATGGTCGAAAGGTTAAAAGACTTAGCTCGGATAATGGTGGTGAGTACAAGAATGATCCATTTTAGAAGTATGCTCGAGATAAGGGCATTGTGCGACACTTCATCTGTTCGAGGTACACCACAGCAGAATGGGGTGGCGAGACGCATGAACCGAACTATCTTGGAGAAAGTTCGGTGTATGTTGTCCAATCTTTGGATTGGGCAAGGAATTTTGAAGTTTGAGGTCGTTGTATATGCGTGCCATCTAATTAATCGTTTGCCATCAGTTGCAATTGAGGGCAAAACACCCATGGAAATGTGGATTGGTAAACCCACTCATCGATTATGATACTTTACATGTCTTTGGTTCCACTGCTTATTATCATGTAAAGGAATCTAAGTTAGACCAAGAGCGAAGAAAACATTGTTCATGGGTATAACTTGTGGAGTAAAAGGATACTGTTTATGGTGTCCGGATACAAAGAAGATAATTTTCAGCAGAGATGTGACTTTTGATGAATTAGCCATGTTAAAACAAAAGGATTCACAAAAGGATGACAACACCGAGTAGTACTTGCAGCGGTGGAGCTTGAAAAGGTTAAAGATGATCCAGCTAGTGTTGAAGAGGCGGATGATTCTCAATCAACCGAAGATGAAGAAGAGGTTCGACTCAAGAACCTTTAGAGCAACAAGATTCAATTGCATATAGAAGGCAGCGGAGAGAGATTCGTAGACACCGCTCGCTTTGTTGATATGGTGGCCTATGCACTTCAATTGTAGATGGTGATGTTCCTTCCACTTACGGAGAAGCGATAAGTAGCCACGAAAATATCTGATGGAAGCAAGCAATGGATGAAGAAATGCGGTCTCTTGAAAAAATGGAACTTGGGAGTTAGTTACACTTGCCTAAAGACAAAAAGGCAATTGGGTGCAAATGGGTATATGCAAAAAAGGATGGATTTCCTCGTAAGGATAAAATTCGATACAAGGCTAGATTGGTAGCGAAGGTTACACTCGAGAGAAAAGGAATAGACTACAATGAGGTATTTTCTCCGGTTGTAAAACATTCGTCTATTCGGATTTTGCTAGCCATTGTTGCGTAATATAATCTGGAGCTAGTTCAACTTGATGTAAAAGCTGCGTTCTTGCATGGTGGTTTGGAAGAGGAAATCTACATGACTCGGCCGGATGGATTTAGAGTTCGTTGGAAAAGAAAATTGGGTTTGCAAGCCGACAAAGTCGCTTTATGGATTGAAACAATCTCCGAAGCGGTGGTACAAGCGATTTGATCGGTTTATGAAAGGGCCAATTAGTTGGAAGTCTACACTACGAGTCTCGAGTTGCATCATCAACCACGAGGCCGAGTATATGGCAATTACGGAGGCTATTAAAGAGATCAGTTTGGTTACTAAGGCTTGCTTGGAAACTTGGGATTGATCCGAGGAGCATGTTAACTTGTATTGTGACGGTCAAGTGCTATTCACTTAGCAAAGAATCAAGTTTATCATGCTGCGTCTGAAGCATATTGACGTCTGATTTCACTTTGTGCGGGAAATTATTGATGAGGGAAGATTCTTCTTGAGAAAATCAAGGCTGCAGAGAATCCATGAGATATGTTGACCAAGGTGGTGACAACGATCAAGTTTGAGCATTGTCTAAACTTGATCAATATCCCGAAAGTTTAAAGCTGTGAGAATGGTAGAGATTGGAGGATCATTTTATACAAGGAAGTTCACAAAGATGCAGACCACTTTGGGAATGATGGTTTGTTGATGAGTCGGCTCGATTTGGGTAAATCTTCACCGAGGTGGAGAATTGTTGAAAAATTCAAATTCAAAGCCAAAGCCAAAGTGTTCAAAGTTTGGCAAAGCACATGTTCAAAGTTTGGCCAAAATTATTCAAAGGTAAATTGTTCAAAGTTTGGCTAAAAATTAGGTAATCACCAACCAAACTTTGACAATTTTAAAGGTTTGGTGAAATAGTGCTACCATGCATTCCTATAAATAGCTAATGTTCTTCATTTGTTAAAGCATCCCAAAATTGAGAGCAATTGCAAGTGAAGCAATTGAGAGAGTTGAGAGAGCTTCCACTTGAGTGCTAGGAGAATTTATTTGGGTGTATTGGGCTATTGGGTTTTGTGAGTTTTTCCCAATTTGTAAATTCTCATTTGTTAGTAAAATTATCTTCAGGTCTTTGCCCGTGGATGTAGGCTTTACGTCGAACCACGTAAATTATTGTGTCAATTTTCTTTGTAATTGTTTACACCACATTTAAATTTCTCTAGAAGTCACGATTACCATCAATTGGTAATTTGCTCAACCTACGCTTCCGCACAATGATCGAAGCTTATTGCAAGCGCTCAAGTAAAGTTTTCTAAGCCGTGAAAGTTGCTTGATACTTGCAGGTAAACTTTGAAAGTTATTTCCACATAGAAACAACAATTCCAATGAGGATAAACAACCAATATCTTGAGGGATTTCTATAATGTCACAGCAAGTTAAAGCCGACTTTGTTAAAGAAGATAAACCCGATAATAGTGGAGGTAGTGTCAAACCACCGTGTCCAAAATCGGAAGGATCTTCAAGTTTGTTTAAATCGGTATAGAGAACAATCTCTCTGCATTGAGGAACTCCAAAGATTTTAAATTGCGTAAGCTAGTCGGCAAACTACAAAGTTTATAGCAACCTATCAACCTTAACTCTTTAAGCCCTTCTAGATTTTCCATTGAAGTTGGCAGCTCTTCAACCAAGTGTTGATTGTAAGTCAATGATTCTCAACCGTTCCATTTTCTCCATGATTTCGGGAAAATCTCAAAGTTTGAGCGAGTAACCAAGATCAAGCTTGCAAAGAAATCTTAATTTACAAATGCTAGTTGAAAGACATTTTAGTCTTGTGCAGTAACTCGGATCTAGCTTTACAAGATTAGTAAGGTTCTCTATTGATGAAGGAACTTCTTCTATTGCTGTCTTCCTTAAATATAGCTGTATTACATTTCCCGAAATATTTGGAAACTTTGCCGGATTAACGCAGCCGGAGAAGTCAATCTCTATGGGAGATCTAAAATGAATGTCGCTTGGAAAATACCTAAGACTTTCACAGCCCTTCAAGCACAACACACCAAGGTTAATGAAATTATGGATGGATGAGGGAATGTAAGCCAACTTTGTGCAGTTCAAAAGATTTATTCTCTCAAGATTTGGGGTCTCGATGGGTCCGAAATCTCGGTGAGATATTGAGAATCGTGGAGGTCAATATATTTTAATTTGGGAGCTTCCTATAAAAGAAGACAAATAATTATTAGAACAAATTAGCATCAACGAATTTCACAATAAATAATATTTAATATATATATGTATATTCTCGAATTATTATTACATTATACCTTTTTCACTTCCCAGATTATCTCAACTTTACTATAAGGTAAGTTGAGCTCAAGAAGATTCTCTGGTTCAAAATCGTGTGGTAGTATCTTCAAAGGATATTCATACTAATGGAGATATCGCAATTCTTCAGGAAGATATTCTAGACCTTGGTCAAGATGCACTTTAGATCTCATAATTGGAACACCCCCATGCTCCGGCATATAAAATTTGAGCAATCTGAGATTTGACATATTTCTGAAGGCTTTAGAACTTAAATGTATGTCTTTTATTTTAGACAAATCAAGAAATATGCCTTCTATTGCGTCTGTCTCCTTGTCAAAAAAAGCAAAGATTGAATTAGCATAAAAATCCGCAAAAAAAAAACGAGGTTAATTATAATGAAGTCCTCAAAAACATTAAAAAATCATAAAGAGCTGCTTAGGTGAATCAGCAAACATTCATTTACTTTTTAAAATTATCGTCTGTATAAAATTTTTAAAAAAATAAACAAAGAAAAAAAAGAGCAATTCTTTTCACCATTAAATTAATCTGAACATTCAATTTCTGTCAACATCCATAATTAAATTTCAAAAATAAAAATTTAATTTAAACCCCTTTCAATATTCAAAAATTGACCCCATTTGTATCTATTTACACCCCACGGGTCATTCCCTCTCTTCTTGCTTTTGTTTTCCCCGCCAAAACTTAAATCTAAAAGTAGAAAAGACAAAACTTTAAACAAAGCGTTTAAGTTACATCATCGGTCAATATATTATATATTCAATTATTCCTGTGGTGTTCCCATTGAATACAGGGTAGATAGCTGTTTGGTAAAAATTTAAAGAAAATGTTATTATGGTAGAATGGTTGAACAATAATGTTGGTTTTTATATTTTAAATTGTTTTGTTCATACAAATATGATCTGAATTTTAACTAGGAAGAATGACATTTGGCCTCTAATGTTAGTCACTTTTACCACTTAAGTCTAAATTTTTTCAATACTCAATTATGTCTCTAATAAGATATTAAAATAATTATGGACCAAAGTCGTAAAAGTGAGAAACGTTGAGAACCTAATGTATGTCATTTTCCCTTTCAATTAATGACATGCTTATATAAAAATGAAGTTTCTATAAACTTGGACGTGGTCAGTAAAATTATAGTTGCATACCTCCCCACCCGCCCAAAAAAAAAAAAAGAAAAAGGAGGTTAGATCCTTACCTTATTTTTCTTTAGTACATGATAGATATCTTCGTGATACCATAACCTGCTACGTTTACCAGGCTCTTTGACAGATTCTTGACGAACAATCTCTTGTCCCATTTCTTGCAATAAATCATGCATTTGCAGTATCTGGTCAAATGATATTGTTACAAGTGACTTACTGATGAGAACGTTCAGACCATAATCCCCAAAATCAGGATCATCTTGTACCTTTATCAAATAATTTTTATCCTCTCCATTAAAGAAACAAGCAACATCTAGAAACATACTCTTTTCTTCTGCCTTTAACTCATTGTAACTGATTTTTAACACATCATAGATATCTGGGTCAGAAATCCGTTTTAAATTCTTCAATGCATTTTCCGATTCTACTTTGCTTTTCCTATGAAGGGAAGAACCTAATACTCTAAGCGCTAATGGATTACCATTAGCATAATCCAATACACGCTTTGAGAGCACCAAGAGATCTTCAGAACAATGGTTTTCTTTAAAGGCGTAGTTACAGAAGAGCTCAAGAGATTCATGATATTCTAATCCATTAACCTCATAAATGTAACCCACTCTAAAGCTTTCAAGAACTCGTTTATCTCTAGTGGTTACAATTATCCTACTTCCCGGACCAAATTGATCAAGCCCTCCAATTAAATAATCTAATTGCCCAACTTTATTCACATCATCAAGAACTATAAAAACTTTCATCCGTCGGAGCCTTTCCCTGATATATTCATGAAGATTAGGAGTTCTTATTTTAAAAGTTTCTTCTAATATTTCAAAAAGAATTCGCTCTCGTAGATGTACTAATCCACTGCCTTTTTCTGACTCTTCCCTCATATTTTCCAAGAAGCACTTTCCTTCAAATTCTCTAGAAATTTGGTTGAAAATAGCTCCAGCAATGATTGTTTTACCTATTCCACCTGTGCCCCAAATTCCTATAATTTGGAAACCTGGCAGCCCAATACATAGCAGTGATTTAATTTGCTCAATTCGTGAACTTAGTCCAACTAGGCCATCAAAGTCAGTTGAGACTCTTGTATTTTCTCTTCGTAATACCTTTAACAATTACGTCTACAAGTTGTGCCTCGGACCTAACAGGTGCAAAGATGAAGAGTAATAATGAGACATAGCATTTTACATTTTTTTTTCCATTTTTAATAGAGGATATACACTGCTCCTTCATTTTTTGCCTATTAATCTTAAATACTACTTAAAAGGGCTACTTGATCTCCTTGATAGCCCATCCGGACAGATTGGATGCTTCGGTCAACACAGCCCTCCAATTCTGCACCTTTTCTGGCATCTCCTTGAACTGATTTTTGCGCATAAGAAAGGCTTCCCTAAAATTTCCAATCTGCTTCCGCACTTCGGATGGATCTACATGATAGAAAACAGGAATAACCGTTTGGCAATTCATGTTCTTGCTTTCAAGAATCTTGACAAGTTCATCTAGGCACCGCTTCGAATCAGCATAGTTCTTTGAGAAAATGATTATAGAAATCATTGATCCTTCGATTGTGCTCAAAAGGGCAGGCGAAATCTCATCTCCTTTTTTAAACTCTTCGTCAATGAAGGTTTTTAGTTTCTTTCGACCCAAAGCAGCACAGAAATGGTGTGTAAAGTTATCACGAATGTCCTCTCCTCTAAAACTGATGAAGACATCATATTTGTAAGAAGAAGAATAAGAAGACGACATTCAAGCCATGAAGCAAATTAATTTTGGAAATTTGGTATCAGAGGCAGAGATAATTTCTCCTTCAGATGTAAGAACAGAGTTTTCATTAAATCAGTATAATTTCTACCAATAATTTTCCTTTTGTTAACAAAATACATACATACATAATTTAGAAGCATACAATCTAGAACCATGCAATCTAGAAGTAACAATCTTTGAATGAAGAAGGAAGAAGAAGAAGATCTAGAAGCCATAGTTCAAAGTTTGAATTCTAAATTCAAACTTTGATTTTGGAAAAATAATAAAATAAAATATATATTATTATTATTTTAATATAATGAGTAGAGG
Source organism: Murraya koenigii (assembly GCA_025617385.1). Classification (NCBI taxonomy): domain Eukaryota; kingdom Viridiplantae; phylum Streptophyta; class Magnoliopsida; order Sapindales; family Rutaceae; genus Murraya; species Murraya koenigii. The sequence continues at coordinate 34,524,791 of CM046811.1, forward strand.
AAATGAAGTCTATAAATATAGGCTTTATTTCCCTCTCCAAGCATTCCATCTTTAACATTTCTTTGAGAGAGAAAGGGTATGTGTAAGAGTTTAAAGAGTTTAATACACTTGTGGAATTAGTGAGTAAGAGATTGGGTGTATTAGGATTCTGGGAAGTAAGCCAAAATATTACAGTATTTGTAATCCTCATATCACTAGTAAAATATTTTCCTTCTGTCTTCGCCCGTGGACGTACGCTAAAAGCCGAATTACGTAATTTCTAGTATCCTAGTTTATGCTTATTCTTTATTTTCTTCCAATTTCATTTTAGCTGTGGCCCTACTTCACCCATAAATTTCCTAACAGTGGTATCAGAGACAGGTTGCATTTTTTGGAATCGGTTACTGTTCACGTGAGGTTGCTATTCACGTATACATTTCCTTTTCACATAGACGGTATTGTTCACGAGAAACAGTGAGAGACGATCCTAACGAAGGTAGTTCGTGGTGAAAACAATGGCGGAAAAATACGAGATTGAGAAGTTCAACGAGAATAATTTCTCGTTCTGGAAAATGAAGATGAAAGCTACTTTGAGGAAAAACAATTACTTGACAGCAATTGGAGAAAGACCCATGTAGATAACTGATGATGCCAAGTGGAGCGAGATAGACGGCAATGCAATTGCTAATCTACACTTAGCATTTGCAGACGAGGTGTTATCGAGTGTGGTAGAGAAAAAGAAAGCGAAGGAAATATGGGATCTCTCACAAAATTGTACGAGGTTAAGTCGCTGCACAACAAGGTCTTTTTAAAGAGGAGACTCTATACACTTCTCATGGCGGAATCTACATCAGTGATTGACCATATCAACATCTTGAAGACTCTATTTTAGCAACTCACAACGTTGGGTCACAAAATAGAGGAAAATAAATGTGCGGAGCTTCAACTTCAAAGTCTACAAGATTTGTGTGATCAACTCATCATCAATCTGACGAACAACAACCCCGACAGATAGTCTAGTTTTCCATGATATTGCAGCCTCCATCTTAAACGAGGAAAGCAGGTGCAAGAACAAGGAAGATAGACATGCAAGTTCGCAGCAAGCAGAAGCGCTATTGGTGACGAGAGAGTGATCAACAGAACGTGGCCCCAATAGTAGTTACAATCATGGTAGATCATTGTCCAGAAGTAAGAAGAATGTGAAATGCTACAATTGTGTCAAGAAAGGGCATATAAAGAAAGAGTGTTGGAGCAATCAGAAGGGTAGAGAGAGTAAAGCACCTTAGTAATCAAATGCTCAGGGTTGTGTGGCTAGTACTTCGGATGATGAAGAAATTCTCTATAGCAAGGCAGCAACTGTTATAGAAGGCAGGAAGCAGTTAGGTGATGTCTGGCTTATAAACTCAGGAGCAATATGGCACATGACCTCTCGGAGAGAATGGTTCCACACATATGAACCTATCTTAGGAGGATCTGTGTACATGGGCGATGACCATACTTAGAGATCGCTGATATTGGTGTTGTCAAAATAAAAATGTATGATGGTACAATTCACAAAATTCAGGAGGTACGATATATCAAAGGCATGAAGAAAAATATATTGTCTTTGGGACAAATAGATGGTCTTGGTTACAAAGCTCATATTGAAAATGAGATGATAAAAATTGTCAGAGGATCGCTTGTCTTAATAAAGGCAGAAAAGATTGGTACGAATCTATTCATGCTTCAAGGAGAAACACTACAAGAAGCTGATGCATGTGTCACATCAAATGGAGAAGAGTCAGCGATTATGTGGCATCTCAGACTTGGCCACATGTGAGAACAAGGTTTGAAGATTTTCTCTGAGCGAAAGCTGCTTCCGGGACTCAAATCTGTAAGTTTACCATTTTGTGAGCATTGTGTACAAGTAAGCAGCATAGATTGAAGTTTAGCAGATCTCATGCTAGAAGTAAATGCATTCTTGACTTAGTTCATTCTGATGTTTCGGAATCACCGAATTTATCCCAAGGAGGTGCAAAGTACTTCGTTACTTTTATTGATGATTACTCCAGGAGATGTTGGGTGTATCCAATCAAGAAAAAGTCATATGTGTTTTTAGTATTAAAGGAATTCAAAGCACGAGTTGAACTTGAATCTGGGAAAAGAATCAAGTGTTTAAGAATAGATAATAGTAAAGAGTATACACATAGTGCATTTCTTGCATACTATAAGCAAGAAGGTATTCAGAGGCAATTTACAGCGGCAGACACTCCTCAAGAAAATAGAGTGGCGGAGCGGATAAATATAACTCTTATAGAAAGGATAAGAGCTATTTATATAGTAAATTGGTCTCCATCAATAGCTATCGAGTTGAAGACGCTGATGAAGATGTGGACAGGTAAGCCAATTAATTACTCTCATTTATATACATTTGGATGTCTTGTGTATGTAATGTATAATGCCCAAGAAAGAACAAAGCTAGATCCAAAATCTAGGAGTGTATCTTTTTGGGGTATGATGATGGTGTAAAGGGGCATCGTCTGTGGGATCCCACTGCCCACAAGATTGTTATCAGCAGAGATGTTGTCTTTATACAAGATCAACTACAAAAGAAAGATAGAGATGATAGTACTCTGAAAGAAAATTTAGAGACTACACCGGTATATGTAGAAAATAATCAAGAAGATTCAGAGTTTTCTGAAGTAGCACCAGAGCACGAGGAATAAGAACCAGTCGAGTTTGAGGCTCTAGAAGTTCGTCGGTCAACTCGTGCGACACGACCACCAACTTGGCACTGAGAGTACGTTACTGAGATCAATGTTGCATATTGTCTTTTAATAGAAGATGAAGAGCCATAAACTTTCCATGAAACTTTAAATAACTCAGATGTTACTTTGTGGATGACAGCAATGCAGGAAGAAATTGAAGCTCTGCACAAGAACAAGACAAGCGAGCTTGTGCCACTACCACATAGAAGAAAAGCCATTGGAAACAAATAGGTCTACAAGATCAAACGTGATGGCAATAATCAAGTGGAGCAATACCGTGCAAGATTAGTGGTAAAAGGATATGCTCTGAAAGAAGGTATTGACTTCAATGAAATATTTTCTCCAATAGTTCGACTCATGATAGTCACAGTGTCTTGGCAATTTGTGCTACAATTGACCTATATCAAGAATAGTTAAATGTGAAAACTGCATTTCTTCATATAGTACTTGAATAAGAGATTTATATGCTCTAACGAGAAGGTTTTGCTGAAACAGACAAGGAAACTTGGTTTGCAGATTGAACAAATCTCTATACAGTCTCAAACATGCGCCAAGGTGTTGGTATAAAAGATTTGATTCCTTCATCATGAGCCTTGGATACAACAGATTTAGTTCAGACCATTGTGCTTATTACAAGAGATTTGAAGATATTGATTTTATCATTTTACTGTTGTATGTGAATGACATGTTGATGGCAGGCCTCAACAAAGATCAAGTCCAAGAATTAAAGGAAAGTTGGCTAGGGAGTTTGAAATGAAGGACTGGAGACCAGCAAACAAGATTTTAGGGATGCAAATTCATCGAGACAGAAATAACAAGACGATTTAGCTGTCACAGAAGAATTACTTGAAGAAAATCTTACGACGCTTCAACATGCAAGATTGTAAGCTAATTTCCACCCCACTTTCTGTTACTTTCAAGTTATCTTCAAGTATGTGTCCTAGCAATGAAGCAGAGAGGAAGGAGATGTCTCGAGTACTGTATGCATCAGCAATGGGAAGTTTGATGTTCGCTATGATTTGTACAAGACCAGACATTGCACAAGCAGTCGGAGCAGTTAGTCTATACATGGCGAATCCTAGTGGAGAACATTAGCAAACATTGAAGAGGATTCTAAGATACATTAGAAGAACCTCAAATGTTGCATTATGTTATGGAGGGTCGAATTTCATCGTCACGAGCTACGTGGATTCAGATTTCACAGGTGACCTTGATAAAAGAAAATCTACTACTAGCTATATGTTTACACTTGTGAGAGGAGCTGTAAGCTCGGTTTCAAAACTACAGACTGTTGTGGCTTTATCTACAACAGAAGCAGAATACATGGCAGCTACACAAGCATGAAAGGAAGCTATTTGGATAAAAAGGTTACTTGAGGAGCTCGAACACAAACAAGAAAAAATTCCTGTGTTTTGTGACAGTCAGAGTACTTTGCATATTGCAAAGAATCCAGCCTTTCATTCCAAGACAAAACATATCGGAGTTTAATATCACTTCGTTCGAGAAGTAGTGGAAGATGGAAGTGTAGATTTACAGAAAATCCATACCAAGAAGAACCTAGTAGATGTTATGACTAAGCCAATCATTACTGACAAGTTTATATTGAATAGATCCTTTTATAGCCTAGCAGACACGTAAGCAACATGTCAATGGCAAAGCATAAAAGATGGTGTGAAGATTGATTGGTTCTCAATCAAATTTTCAAGTGGGAGAATGTTAACAAAATACATGCATACATAATCTAGAAGGATACAATCTAGAACCATGCAATATAGAAGTAGCAATCTTTGAATGAAGAAGGAAGAAGAAGAAGATTTAGAAGCCATATTTCAAAATTTGAATTCTAAATTCAAACTTTGAATTAGGAAAAATAATAAAATAAAACATATATTATTATTATTTTAATATAATGAGGAGAGGAAATGAAGCATATAAATAGAGGCTTTATTTCCCTCTCCAAGTATTCCATCTTCAACATTTCTTTGAGAGAGAAAGGGTATGTGTGAGAGTTTAAAGAGTTTAATACTCTTATGAAATTAGTGAGTAAGAAATCGGGTGTATTGGGGTTCTGGGAAGTGAGCCAAAATATTACAATACTTGTAATCCTCATATCACTAGTAAAATATTTTTCTTCCGTCTTCGCCCATGGACGTAGACTAAAAGCCGAACCACGGTGTCCTAGTTTGTGCTTGTTCTTTATTTTCTTCTAATTTCATTTTAGCTGTGACCCTACTTCACCCATAAATTTCCTAACACCTTTGACTCTACAATTTCGATGGAAAAACTTGCATTACATGAAACCATAAAATTCAAATGGGTCGCTTTCTCAAACAGTTAGATGACGATATTTCAAATAGCTCTGATTTTTATATTGAGCCAGACATGTTAGCTGATTCCTAAAGGAATACAATGGCAAGATTATGAAATCTTAAAATTTAAATATGAATAGAATTGAATAATTAAATATGTCACTAACACTAATCCCATTCAAGTGCTAACAGAAGATCTAGCTGTGGCGTCATCCACTGCGCCGTTTTAGAGAGTAGAGTCCGAAAGCAAATTGAGGGATCGTTGGTGCCTTGGTGGAGTCATGAACTCATGACATTGTCTTGTTCTATGTTGTCATGGTGGCCCATCAATTTCTGAAGACAAGCGGCGGTCCTTTTTTTAATTATTTTTAAAAATAGTAGAGGGGTGGGTAGAGTTTAAATAAATTTTTAACTTCTGCTTATTATGAATTCAAACATAGTTGGGCAGATAAATAAAGTTGGTATCAGACATGCGTCTGTTGAAATTATAAAATACATCAGAGATAATATAACTAATTAATGCATGTATGACATGTGTATTTTAATTTTATATAACCACAAATTATATGCTATTTCTTTAAAATAAATATACACATTATATAACATTATTTTCTTATTGTATGTTGATATGGTACTTCAGAGATATTCTGATTTTTCTCGTTAATTAAAGATATTGACTCGGATCTAAATTGACAATTACTCAGTGATGACTCCTTATAAACTATAACCAACCAAATATGTGCAATAATTATGTTATACAAATTATGTGTAATGTAAAATAAAACAAAAATAAAAAGAAAATAATATGAACAAGATAATTGTAGAAAATTTAAACCTTCTAAAATATATATGTTTGTTCTTTTAGGGACCAACACCTCTCAAATACAATTCAAGTTATGAAACAATATTCAGGACACCCTTTAAATACAACTTAGCTTTAAGATTACAAGTCTGAAAAATAAAAAACATAAAGCATGTTCTCATATCATGCTGCAAAACTGTACACTATAAACCACTTTTGAAGATCCTTCCTTGATTCAACGACATTCTTGATCTTTGGTATTGTCACTTAATTGATGAACGAGTTCTCATCATGTTGTCTAGGCATTTTAGCTTAATCGATGAAGGGATGCAGTTTTTTCTCGTTAATTATTGACTTCCTTTTATTAAAGATGAGAAAAATGCTCGTTAAAGTAGCAAAATAGTGCACATGTATTTTCAAAAAGATTGTAGTCCAACAAAAGCATATGCGAGCCATGCATATATCTAGCCCCCTTTATATTTTCTTCAGAATAAAAAAGTTACATTTCATCAATATGATCAGAACCAAAGAAGAAATAGTCTCAGCATGCAGTTCTAAGATGAGAAATCCTACAGGCAGCAACATAGTAAAAATTTCTAAAGAAAAATAGTATAACGAATTATCATGAAATGTTCAAACTCCTATTATTAGCTGAATAAATGAAAACTTTGAAACTGGGGAAACTATGCAGTGATTTCTAAAGAAAAAACTTACATTTCCTGCAATCACTGACTACATTTCGTTACAATCAATGATTCTTTTCATTCTGTATATCTTGTTTTCTGTTAATTTTGAATCAGTCTTCGTTACACTCTGCTGCCTTTTTCTTCACGCTTCAATATCTAACAAAGGAAAAATCATAACTAAACTGAAAATACTCTTTATTAATTCAGTTGCACAGATTCATATTGGAAGAATGAACTAACAACAGTATGATAAAGGTTTTGGAATTAATGCACATAACAAAAATGTGATCAAAATTCCTCAAAACAGTGATATTCCCCATTTATAGCTGACCTCAGAAGAATTTCTTGGTTGACGGTTAATATTCAAAGCAGCAGAGACTTTTTAGAATTTTAGAAAAAGGGAACTTTGCGGTTGGCGAGCATTGAATTGCTCTGTGATAAGAAGCTACGCAGGTCTAGTCGTGTAGCCAAACCCAACAGCAAGTACATGGAATATGCATGGGCACGTCATTAGCCATGCAACGTTTGAGTTAATGTTCTGGAGCTGACTTCTTCAAATTAGCCGTTGCTTATTTGGTGGAGGATCTTTCATGCAATCATTTGTTTTGTTTTATATTTTAGAATAATAGTCAGGTTGTTGAGATATTGTTAACAACTTGATTTAGCTAGCCTTATTCAAGCCTTGTTTCACGGCTACAATAGCAAGAAAATTAGTTTTGTATAAATGAGTCCTTTATTCAATAGAGGGGAGGAGATTCAAAACAATACTTGTTGTAGTTCTCACCCAAAGAAGAACAAACAATTTATTTGTCAATTTTGCTAGCTTTGACTGGGACCTGTATTACTCTCTGCAAATTGATTCCACTTCATCGTCGTCAGGTCTGCATATACTTCCAGATGTTCCAGTAATGTCATTATGCAAATTCCTAATTTCCATGTATTCTTCTTCACTGCTGGCTGTAAAACTGAGAATAAATGTGTTGGGTTTGGCCTGGTTGGGATGTGCATATAACGGTCTCACCCCACAACATTTCACCTTGTGACCTTCTTCATGATGCATCTGATAATTAACGAAGAAGTGAAATGTGACAGATGTATCGCAGTCTCCATCTGGTAGCCCAATATTCCAACATGAATGTAAACCAAGTATGACATGATCCGAATCGAAGGACACTTGGTCAACCAATTCGCAAAAGTTATCAAAATTGATGCTACATCCAACACTAAAAAAAAGGCCTTCGGTATCGAAATCTCCCTCAAATTCAATAACAGCACAAAGAGCAAATCTAATGAAGTTTTTGTTACGACAGTGTTGTGGCAGCTGAACTGTTATTGAAGATCCTGAAGATTGATTGTTGAACCAGTCTGGAATTTCACTTCCAGGATAGCTAATGCTGATTCTACGTGGTTAATCAAATTCCTGTAATATTAAAATTATGATTTTAGATGCAATTGAGGAGATAGAGAGCCAGAGAATCAGAAGTGTGTGCCTTTTCATAGAATAGTCTCAATGATGCAATGGCCAAATGCTGAATTCTTTGCTGCAAATCTTCCCAAATACTTTTAATTGCCTTTTCATTTAGTTTCAAGCAATTATCAAATTTGAATTGCAAATATGCAAAAAATACTTCCTTGGGAGTGATTGTATAGTGTTTGCAGTACTGATGTATCGAGTACTTCTAAACATGATGGAAGCTCTGGCAAAGACTGTAGCTGGTCTAAGTTACTTGCATCTTAGCAAATTAGACGTATTGGAAGCTCTGGCAATGACTGAAGCATAATGCAACCTTTTAAGTAGATGTATCTCAGCTGCGAAACTTGGTTGATACTTGTAGGTAATCTCTCAAAATTGTTGCCTCTCAGATATAATCTTTTTAATGAGGATAGACAGCCAATATCTTCAGGGATTTCTATTATATCACAATCTATTATATCCAAAGACTTTAAATTGCGCAAGCTCACTGGCAGATGACCAAGTTTAGAGCAACCCATCAACTTCAATTCTTTAAGCCCTTCTAGATGTTCAATTGAAGATCGTAGCTCTGTAATTCCTGCATCTTGTAAATCAATTTTTTCTAAGATTTCCATTGTCTCCAAGATTTCAGGGAAAATCTCAAGGTTTGAGCAGCAACCGAGACCAAGGCAGCTAAGAGATTTCACTTTACAAATGCTAGTTGAAACCCTCTTCAGCCTTCTGCAAAGACTCAAATCTAAGCTTTCAAGATTAGTTAGGCACTCAATGGATGAGGGAACTTCTTCTAATCGGATCAAACATAACCTTAGCTCTATCACATTACCTGAAATCTGTGGAAACTCTGTGAGATTAATACACTCAGAGAAATCAATTTTTATGGAAGATCCAAAATGAATGTTGCCTGGAAAGCAACTAAGACTTTCACAGCCCTCAGAGACAAGAAACCAAGGTTGTTGAAATTCTGAACTTATGGGGGAATGTAAGGCAAATTTGTGCAATTCCATGGATTAATTCTCCCCAGATTTGGGGTTTTTGACGGATCTGGAATTGAAATGAGATTGTAGGAGTGGTGGAGGTCAATATTCTTTAACTTAGAAGCTTCCTGTAGAAAAAAAATGTATACAATTATAAGAAATAATTAGTTTAATGAATTTCACAGTTTTATATTTAAAGAAAGGAGAATAAAAGTTTGGATACTATATCTACCCTTTTTTTCTTCCCAGATTCTCTCAATTTTACCATAAGGCAACTTGAGTTCAATAAGGTTTACGGGATTAAAATCCTGTGGTAATGTTTTCAAAGGATATTCATGCCAATGTAGATATCTCAATTCTTCAGGAAGATAACAATAATGCTACACATCCTAAATTTTGTTATCATAAATAATCATCCCAAATGATGTGACAATTATCAATTGGTTGGTAAAATTAAAATGAATTAATTATATTATCTTACCAACCAATTGATGAATGACACATCATTTGGGATGGTTATTTCGGATAAAAAATTTGAGATGTGTAGCATTACTCGGAAGATAATCCAAACCTCGATCAAGATAAACTTTGGAGCTCCTTATTGGAACACCATCATGCTCAGGCATATGAAATTTAAGCAGTTTGAGATTTGACATATTTGCAAAGGATCTAGAACCTAGATGTATCTCTCTTATGTTGGACAAATCTAGGAATATGCCTTCAATTGTATCACTTCCCTTATAAATAGAAGGAAAGAATGAGTTACCATAAAATCCGTAGAGAATAAGTTAGGACAAAATTTCATAAAATAAGGGAAAAAGACACCTAGACCCCAAGGTTTTCTCAAAGTAAATATAGTCTCATAAGTTTTCAAACTTGAAATGCACTTTAGCTATTAGACTAAAGTTTTAAATGAAAGAATACTTCAGCAAGTGGGTGTTGTAGAAACATAGGCGTGGTTAGGAAAATTATGGATGCCCTAACTACAAAAAGATACAATTTCTACCTTATTTTTATTCAATATGTGATAGACATCTTCATGATACCACAACCTACTACGTTTACCAAGTTCTTTGATAGATTCTTGGAGAACAATTTCCTGCCCCATTTCCTGCAATAAATCATGCATTTGAAGTCAGTTGACACTTGATATTGTAACAAGCGACTTATCAATGAGAACGTTCAATCCATAATACACAAAATCATAATTTTCTTTTATCTTTATCAGATAATCTTTATCTTCCCCATTAAAGAAACATGCAATGCCTAGAAACATGCTCTTTTCATTGGCCTTTAGTTCATTAAAAATGATTTTCAACACATCACAAATATCGGGCTCGAAATCCGTTTTAAGTTCTCCAAGTGCATTATCCCAATCTAGTTTGCTCCTCCGTCGGTGCTAAAGGATTACCATTAGCATAATCTGTCAAAGTCATGGTTTGGTTGGCACCACCGTTCTAGATGGGCAGTGACAACCATCTCAACACAGCCCGCCAATTTTGGTGGTGCTGTGTTGAATATTTAAAATAAATAAGATAATAATAAATAATTAATTAAAAAAAAAAAGAGGCATGAACAAGTAGCCAAAATGTGGCTATAAAAAGAGAGCATCTTCCTCATTTCAATCATCCCGAAAATTTATTTCCTCTTGTGTTAGAGAGATTTTTGAGCGTTAAATAAGTACTCATAGTATTGGGTATAATTGGAGAATTAAGAAGTGAGAATAGTTTTCTTCTATTTATAGAGAGAGTATAATTATTCTCTTCTATTATTAGAGAGAAGTTGTTATTTTTCCAGTGTAGTAAAATTATTGAGACGACCTTTCCCATTTCTTGAGGTGACATATCTTAAGAAACTGAGCTCAAATATTAAAAATCATCTTATTAATGAGAATTCTATCGAATCGACAGAACCTCTCCTAAACCTATAACATTCCAAAACCTGCAAATATAACAAAAGCACTCCCAAATAGTTTATTATACATCAAACTACTTTAACCCAGTCTCATTCAGTAACATATCCAATATTACACACGTTTCATAGTTCTCATATCACATCCATAATATAATTCCAAAATAGGATGATTATACATTAACCAAACAACCTCAAGTGGCCAAAATGACTGCAAAATATGTACAATTGCTGGGTTAACTGTTGTATCTATAATCTCCTGGGAGGGGAAAATATAATAAAATGGAATGAGTATAAAACTCAGTGAGCTCAGTGAGTGGATAGTAGTTTTTGAAACATAAAATACCTGCAAAAATAAATGCATCACTTCTGTAAATACTTTTATCAATTAATTATTTTAATGTAAAGATTCCTTTTATTTCAATCATATTCTGAACATAAATATATTTGATACTGCCACAAAAATCAAGAAAAACATCTCATATTGAAATATCATCTCATGCTGAAATATCAAATACTAAGTAATATCAATATCCTTAAATAAATACCCGGGGGATAATCTAGTCATATTCGGATCTCAACGGACGGCAATGATGTACTATATGGGAACTATCATGCCCGGAGCTACACGGATAGATGGTGGGATGTACCATCTCATGCTTATCAACATAACTCATACCCGGATCTCAACGGATGTGCTATGATGTGCTATTTGGCGACATCGTGTCCGGACCACCCGGTCTTATTTCTCAATATCTGTCTGCATGCATATACCCCCAAAGGGTAAAAGCGCCCAAACACACTGCCCAAAGCTTATATGTGTGTTCAGACGGGCCCCCAAAGGCCTACTATCTCATCTTATCATATCTGGAGGGAATGGGTATTCGCTTTAAACTTAAAATCATGATCGAAATCAATATACATATACGCTTTAAATCATGCTCGAAATCAATATATATACACTTTAAATCATGCTCAAGATCAATCATATACTCTATAAATCATGCTCAAAATTAACATATATACATTTTTAAATCACGCTCAAGATCAAATCATATACTCTTTAAATCATGCTCGAAATCCACATAAAAACACTTTAAATCATGTTTGGAAATCAATCATCTCTTTTACCATTTTAAAATCAATACAGAGCATAAATGAATAAATATAACTTAACAAAATATTTATACGTAATAAACATTTATTTTAGAGAACCATTTAAATGGAAACAATTTAAAATACTTATTTCACGAGCAAACTTTACTATATAAAAAATAACGTATACAAATAATTTTAATATATTCCACTCACAGTGACAAACTCAGACTCGGCTATAACCCAAGTTCGCAGGTAGATTCTTGTCCGCAGATCCACCTATTTTATATAAATGATATAATTACTTTCCATAATTATAATTCGAACTAATCTCACAAAAATAACGCTTAAAACAAATATTCGTTCTAATATTACAACTCTCAATTTCCTCGGCTTACCGTATTAATCTCGTATTCTTAATTTACTAATATAATCCTAAATTATACTACCCTCAATTTCATAATTTACTAATTTATCCTGAACATCATAAAATTACCAATTTATCCTCAATTCAGATTGCAAAAACATCCTCAATGCTCGAAATTATAAAAATGCCCCTACGGTCAACGTTGATCAAAATTCACCCAACGGCAGTGGGGAAGTTCAGACTAGACACTTCTGATTGAGTTTAGTTCAACGGTGTCGGTAGTGACCTCCCACTCACAGCGGTGGCACCGGATTGATGCCGTGAAGCCGTGGCACTTTGGGGTGCCGGTGACTGGTCAGGAATGGAAGCTGGTGAGGTGGGGAACCTTTTCCAGCCGGTGGCGCAGCCAAAGACGGCCGGAATCAGCGGTGGTCATCTGCGCAAACCCACAGAAGTTTTGAGCTTTACCAGCGGCGTTCCACGCAGTTTCTGGCAGTAAGGACGGATGGGAGTGGAAGGTGCTCACAAGCTTTCGTTTGACACCTTGCTCGGCCGGTGAGGTGGCCAGAAATGTAAGAAACCTACGGGTCGGGTCACGGGTTCGAGTAGGGTCAAAATAGGTCAACGGGTTCTCTCTTCTCTCTCTTTCTCAGTTTCAATCCCAAATTTACTCGATTTTCCTCTTTTTAAACACCCACAAAATATCAACTAGACCCCCTATTGATTATCACGTAGACCCCCTCTTAATTTAATTATTTACATAAATAAATAAAATAAAATGCATATGTTACAATTATTTTCTTCTGTCTTCGCCCGTGAATGTAGGTTATAAGCTGAACCACGTAATTTCTAGTGTCCTAGTTTTTGCTTGTTCTTTATTTTCTTCCAATTTCATTTTAGTTGTGACCTTACTTCACCCATAAATTCCTTAACATTGCTATCAGAGCCTTGGTTGCATTTTTTGGAATTGAGTTATTGTTCACGTATACGATTACTATTCACATATACAGTACTATTCACGTTAAACAGTGAGAGCCGATCTTAACAAAGGTAGTTCGTGGTGAAAACAATGGCTGTAAAATACGAGATTGAGAAGTTTAACGGGAATAATTTCTCTATGTGAAAAATGAAGATGAAAGCTATTCTGAGAAAAACCAATTGTTTGGCAGCAATTGGAGAAAGATCCATGGAGATAACTGATGATGCCATGTGGAACGAGATAGATAGTAATGCAATTGTTGATCTACACTTAGCACTTGCAGACGATGTGTTATTCAATGTGGTAGAGAAAAAGACAGCGAAGGAAATATGGGATTCTCTCATAAAATTGTACGAGGCTAAGTCCCTGCACAATAAGATATTTTTAAAGAAGAGACTCTATACTCTTTGCATAGCATAATCTACATCAGTGACCGACCATATCAACACCTTGAAGACTTTATTTTCGCAACTCACAACGTTGGGTCACAAAATAGAGGAAAATGAACGTGCAAAGTTTCTACTTCAAAGTCTACCAAATTTGTATAATCAACTCATCATCAATCTGACGAATAAAAACCCGACGGACAGTCTAATTTTCGATGATGCTGTAGCCTCCATCTTAAACGAGGAAAGCAGGTGTAAGAACAAGGAAGATAGATATGCAAGTTCGCAGCAAGCAGAAGTGCTATTGGTGACGAGAAGGAGATCGACAGAACATGGCCCCAGTGGGAGTTACAATCATAGAAGATCAAAGACTAGAAGTAAGAAGAATGTGAAATGCTACAATTGTGGCAAGAGCACGTATGTGAAGAAAGAGTGTTGGAGCAATTAGAACAGTAGAGAGATTAAAGCACCTGAGTCATCAAATACTCAGGGTTGTGTGGCTAGTACTTCAGGTGATAGCGAAATTCTCTATAGCGAGGCTGCAGTTGTTACAGAAGGCAGGAAGCGGTTAGCTGACATCTGGCTTATAGATGCAGGAGCAACATGGTACATGAACTCTCGGAGAGAATGGTTCTACACATATGAACTTATCTCAGGAGGATCTGTGTACATGGGCGATGACCATGCCTTCGAGATCGCTGGTATTGGTACTGTCAAAATAAAAATGTATGATGGTATAGTTCACACAATTCAGGAGGTATGATATGTTAAAGGCCTGAAGAAAAATCTATTGTCTATGGGACAAATAAATAGTCTTGGGTGCAAAACCCATATTAAAAATGGGATGATAAAAATTGTGAGAGGAGCGCTTGTATTAATGAAGGCAGAAAAGATCGGTGCGAATCTATTCATGCTTCAAGGAGAAACACTATAGAAAGCTAATGCATGTGTTGCGTCAAGTAGAGAAGAGTCAATGATAATGTGGCACCTTAGACTTGGCCACATGTAAGAACAAGGTTTGAAAATTCTCTCTGAGCGAAAGCTACTTCCGGGACTCAAATCGATAAGTTTATCATTTTGCAAACATTATGTTACAAGTAAGCAGCATTGATTAAAGTTTAGCAGATCTCATGCTAGAAGTAAATGCATTCTAGACTTAGTTCATTCTGATGTTTAGGAATCACCATATTTATCCCAAGGAGGTACAAAGTACTTCTTTACTTTTATTGATGATTACTCTAAGAGATGTTGGGTGTATCCAATCAAGAAAAAGTCAGATGTGTTTCCAATATTCAAAGAATTCAAAGCACGAGTTGAACTTGAATCGGGAAAAGGATCAAGTGCTTAAGAACAGATAGTGGTGGAGTTCAGAGGCTGTTTACAGCGGCATACACTCCTTAACAAAATGGAGTGGCGGAGCGGATGAACAGAACTCTCATCGAGAGTATAAGAGCTATGTTGAGGACTGCTGGTCTACCTAACTCATTTTGAGCTGAAGCAGCCAAAACTGCCTGTTATATGGTAAATCGGTCATCATCAACAGCTATTGAGTTGAAGACGCCGATGAAGATGTGGACAGATAAGCCAGCTGATTACTCTTATTTACATACCTTTGGATGTCCTGTGTATATAATGTATAATGCCCAAGAAAGAACAAAGCTAGATAAAAATCTAGTAGGTGTATCTTTTTGAGGTATGTTGATAGTGTAAAATGGTATCGTCTGTGGAATCCCACTACCCAAAAGATTGTCATCAGTAGAAATGTTGTCTTTGTAGAAGATCAACTGCAAAAAAGAGATATGGATGATAGCACTATGAAAGAAAAGTCAGAGATTGTGTCGGTATATTTGAAAAGTGATTCACAAGCTGAAGCAGCACCAGAGCACGAGGAACAAGAACCAGTTGAGTCTGAGGCTTTAGAAATTCGTCAGTTAACTCGTGAGAGATGACTACCAACTTGGCACTGAGAGTACATTACAGAGATCAATGTTGCATATTGTCTTTTTACAGAGGATAGAGAGCCATCAACTTTCCATAAAGATTTAAACAGCTCATATTTTACTTTGTGGATGGCAGCAATGCAGGAAGAAATTGAAGCTCTACACAAGAACAAGACATGATAACTTGTGCCACTACCACATGGAAGAAAAGCCATTGGAAACAAATGGGTCTATAAGATCAAACGTGATGGCAATAATCAAGTGGAGTGGTATCGTGAAGGATTGGTGGTAAAGAGATATGCTCAAAGAGAAAGTATTGACTTCAATAAGATATTTTCTCCTGTAGTTTGACTTACGACAGTCAGAGTAGTCTTGGTAGTGTGTGCTACATTTGACCTACATCTAGAGTAGTTAGATGTGAAAACTGCATTTCTTTATGGAGAACTTGAAGAAGAGATTTATATACTCCAACTATAAGGTTTTGCTGAAACAGGTAAGGAGAACTTGGTTTGCAGATTGAAAAAATCTCTATACGGTCTCAAACAGTGCCGAGGTATTAGTATAAGAGATTTGATTCCTTCATCATGAGCCTTGGATACAACAGACTCAGTTCAGACCATTGTATTTATTACAAGAGATTTTAGGATAATGATTTTATCATTTTACTGTTGTATGTGGACAACATGTTGGTCGCAGGCCCCAACAAAGATTAAGTCCAAGAATTAAAGGGAATTTGGCTAGAGAGTTTTAAATGAAGGACTTGCGACTAGCAAATAAGATTCTAGAGATGAAAATTCACCGAGACAGAAATAACAAGAAGATTTGGCTTTAACAGAAGATTTACTTGAAGAAAATCTTGTGACGCTTCAACATGCAAGATTGTAAGCCAATTTCTACCCCATTTTCTGTTAGTTTCAACTTATCCTTAAGTATGTGTCCTAGCAATGAAACATAGTGGAAGGAGATGTCTCGAGTACTATATGCATCAGCAGTGGGAAGTTTAATGTTCGCTATAGTTTGTACAAGACCAGACATTGCCCAAGCAGTGGGAGCAGTTAGTCGATACATGGCGAATCTTGCTGGAGAACATTGGTAAACAGTGAAGAGGATTCTAAGATAAATCAGAGGAAATTCAGATGTTGCATTATGTTATGGAGGGTCAGAATTTACTATCGGAGGCTACGTAGATTCAGATTTCGCAGGTGACCTTGATAATAGAAAATCTACTACTGGCTATGTGTTTACACTTGCAGGAGGAGCTATGTTACATGTGTCTTTGTTTAAATTTTATTTAAGTTGAACAAGTCAAGAGTAGTTGAGTCCATTTGAATAAGTCAAGAGTTGTTGAGTCCAATAAGCATCAATATCTGTATTGTTACGATTTACTTGCTTTTCTTTTGGTGTTTTAGTTGTAATTCGCTTATTTAATAGCGATGCTGGTAATAATAAAAGAGGAGAATATATTAACAAGTTATACTTAAATCTTATAGAGGTCAAGGCTCCTCAATAAGCCAAACTCATTCAGAGACTAGTCAGCATCATAGGTTCACGGAAGCAAAAGAGAAACGCTCCCCAGTACATACCACAGTGGTATCAGAGACAGGGCATGGATTCTAGAGTTGAGAAGTTGGAGCATGAAGTAAGTTCTCTATCCACTGGTCAACAGCAAATTTTGGACAAGCTGGAGGAACTATTTGCGAAAATCAACATGAGACCTATTCCTGCTCCTGAGGATGGAGAACACTCTGTGGCCCTACTCTATCAACAAGAAGAACGGGGTAGCCACTCTAATGGAGTTCGTCCCAATATATTGCCACAACCTTATCAGGCCAAAGGTATCAAACTGGATTTTCCACGTTTCCAAGGTGAAGAGGATACAACGAGTTGGGTCTGTCGAGTGGAACAATTCTTTGATTTTTATCATACCCCTGAACAAGATCAAGTCACACTTGCATCATTTTATATGGAGGGGGAAGCTCAATTATAGTACCAGACATTTAAAAAGGAGAGGGGAGATGTGAATTGGCATACATTTCGAGATGCCTTACATGCTCGATTTGGTCCTACTCAGTTTCAAGATTTCTTTGGTGATTTGACTAAGCTGCAACAGCTGGGAACTGTTCTTGACTATCAAACCCAATATGAGAAGTTGTTATCAAAATTAGGCCACCTCAATCAAGCACACCAAGTCAATTGTTTTGTTAGTGGGTTAAAGGAGTCTATAAGAGTTGATGTATTGGCTGGACGACCTTCAACCTTAACGGATGCCATTAGTCTTGCACGTCTATACGAAGCTCGAAATTTGTCGCAGTGAAGACCGTATCAATTGGGAATTCAAAAGGAATACTTGGAGTTGTAAAAGAGGTAGCATCGGGTATATCAAATCCTCCTATTCGACCAATTTCTACTGCTGAAATGCAAGTTCGTCGTGCGTAAGGCAGTGTTATAATTGTAATGAGAAGTTTACACCAGGGCATCGATGTAAAAAACTATTTTTGATTGAAGTCTGTCATGAGGAAGAGGACGGGGACATAATAATGGATGACGATAGGGCTGAACAGGAAGTTGATCAAGCAATCCCCGCAATTTCTTTTAATGCTATTGTGGGAACAAATGCAGTCGAGAAAATGCGAGTAAAAGGAAAGATTGGTCAAACTATGGCACAAGTTCTTCTTGACTCAGGAAGCACTCATAACTTTATGAGTGAAGCACTGGCTGAAAGAGTAGACCTTCAACCGAACAATAGAGGGCGATTTGAAGTTATGGTTGCTTCAGGTGAAAAGATATCGAGTCCGGGTATGTGCACTAAGGTCAATTTAAATTTGCAAGGTGTGCCTATTTTGGTTGATCTTTATCTATTACCGTTAGAAGGATATAATATTGTATTAGGCACACAATGGTTACGTACTCTGGGTCCTATTTTGTGGGATTTTGATAAATTACAGATGAGTTTTAAGGTGGCTGAACAAGAAGTCGTCCTTCAAGGCTTATCTGCTCCTAAAAATAAAATAATCGGGGAATTTAAAAGCAATGAGCTACGTAAGAGTAAAAAAGGGGTCGTGCTTAAATATTTTACTATTGGGGTTCCAAATTCTAAACTACATATTGAATGCAATCCTCAGTTACAACAGATTTTAGATCATTTTGAAGATGTGTTTGCTGAGCCGAAGACCTTATCACCTCCAAGGCATCATGACCATAGAATTCCATTACAATCTGGGGCTGAGCCAGTATGTGTGAAGCCTTACCGCTACCCACATTATCAAAAGATAGAAATAGAAAGGCTGGTGAAAGAGATGCTCTCTACAGGGGTGATCAAGCTCAGTAATAGCCCATACTCTTCTCCTGTCATTCTGGTAAAGAAACATGATGGATCATGGCACATGTGCGTGGATTATCGAGCCCTTAACAAAATCACAATCAAGGATCGATTCCCCATTCCTGTTATTGATGAGTTGTTGGATGAGTTGCATGGAGCAAAGACATTCTCCAAACTTGATCTACGCAGCGGCTATCACCAAATTCGTGTGGTACCAAATGATTCTCCAAAAATGGCTTTCAGAACACATCATGGCCATTACGAATTCCTAGTAATGCCGTTTGGTCTTACCAATGCTCATTCTACCTTCCAAGCTTTGATGAACGAGGTATTCCAAGTTTACTTGCGAAAATTCATTTTAGTTTTTTTTTTATGACATTCTTGTATATAGTAAATCATGGAAGAAACATCTTCACCATTTAGAAATTACCTTATCTGTGCTGTGAGCTCATAGGTTATTCAGTAAAAAGAGAAATGTCGAGTTTGGCAAAAAAATGGTGCAGTATCTTGGCCATGTTATTTCAGGTCTTGGAGTTGCAGTTGATCCCGAAAAATTGCGATCATGGAAAGTTGGCCCAAACTAACAACTATGAAGGCAATGAGAGGATTTTGGGACTGATCGGCTATTATAGAAAATTCATCCAAAACTTTGGGAAAATCGCAGCACCTCTCACCAAGATGTTGCAGAAAGATCCATTCCCGTGGACTAGTACAGTGAAGACTCTTTCCAACAATTAAAAAGGGCGATGACGGAAAGTTGGCCCAAACCAACAACTATGAAGGCAATGAGAGGATTTTTGGGACTGACTGGCTATTATAGAAAATTCATCCAATACTTTGGGAAAATCGCAGCACCTCTCACCAAGATGTTGCAGAAAGATTCATTCCTGTGGACTAGTGCAGCAGAAGACTCTTTCCAACAATTAAAAAGGGCGATGACGGAAGTACCTGTTTTAGCTCTTCCCGACTTCTCTAAGAGATTTGTCGTTGAATGTGATGCCAGTGGGACTGGTGTAGGAGCTGTTCTGATGCAAGATCGACCCATAGCTTTTTGCAGTCATGCTTTGCATGGGAAACATTTATTACTATCGACTTATGAAAAAGAGATGTTGGCTTTGGTACTTGCAGTGCAAAAAAGGAGACCATATTTGTTGGGGCGAAAATTCTTGGTGCGAACAGACCACTGCAGTTTGAAATATTTATGGGAACAACGCATTACTACTACAGCTCAACAAAGATGGTTGTATAAGTTAATGGGGTTTGATTTCGTGATTGAGTATAAGAGGGGCAAGGAAAATATGGTGGCTGATGTTTTATCACAGAGGGAAGAAGATTTTCATGGCAAAGGCTTGGAAGAAAATAAGTTATTAGCTTTTAGCCAACCTATTCCTAATTGGTTAGAAGCTATTAAGGATGAGACGAAGACAAATTCATAATTACAGAAAACAATTCAAAGAATTCAGGATGGAGAGGCTGTGGGGCCATGGGAGTATAGGGCTGGAGTTATTCTTTTTAAGGGGAAAATTTATCTTGCTGGAACTTCTTCTCTAATTAATGATATTATTGGGCAATTTCATAATAGCACTCATGAAGGATATCACAAAACCTTGCACAGAATTCGGGCAAATTTTTACTGGACAGGCATGAGGAAACAGATTCAAAATTTTATTGCAGCTTGTGATATATGTCAACGCAACAAATCTGAGCAGCTTGCTCCTTCAGGTTTGCTTCAGCCACTACCAATTCCTACTCAGGTATGGAATGACATTGCTATGGATTTTATTGATAGTCTACCTATGTCAAGAGGAAAGACAACCATTTTAGTTGTAGTGGATAGATTATCAAAGTATGCTCATTTCATTCCGTTGGCACATCCTTACACAGCTAATGGAGTTGCACAAGTTTTCTTTGATAATGTCTTTAAACTTCATGGAATGCCAAAAACAATTGTTTGTGATAGAGACCCTACCTTCACCAGTACATTTTGGTCTGAATTATTCAAGTTAAATGGCACTAAATTTAACTTTAGTTCAGCATATCATCCTCAAACTGATGGCCAAAGTGAGGTAGTAAATCGTACAGTAGAGATGTATTTAAGGTGTTTTGCTGGTTCCCAACCAAAAGAATGGAGTAAGTGGTTATCTTGGGCAGAGTATTGTTACAATACAAGTTGGCACTCAGCAATTAAAACAACTCCTTTTGAAGTTGTTTATGGGCGGCCACCTCCGACATTGTTGAGTTATATTCCAGGCATGGCTAAGGTTGATGCAGTTGAGAAAGAACTTATGGCTCGTGATGAAATTATTAGTAATCTGCGTACAACAATTCAAGAAGCTCAATCACGAATGAAGAAGGTATATGATCTCCACCATAAAGAGCGTGAATTTAAAGAAGGGGATTGGGTTTATTTAAGGCTTCAGCCATATCGGCAAGCATTAATTTCATTGAGAAAAAACTTGAAGTTAGCCCCTAGATACTATGGCCCATTTCAAGTTCTTAAAAGAATTAGAAATGTGGCATACAAGTTAGATTTGCCGAAGGAATCCCGAATACACCCTGTTTTCCATGTTTATAAGTTAAAGAAAAAGATTGGAGAAAAGGTGTTGGTTCAGACTGAATTGCCACTCACTGCTGCTGATGCTGAATCATTGTGCCCAAGGCCGCAAGCAATTCTTGATAGCAGAATCCGCAGACGAAAGAAGGAAATTCTTGTCCATTGGCAAGGATTATCTCCAGCAGAGGCTACCTGGGAAAATATTGAAGTAATTCAAAAGCAATTTCCAGAAATTCAACCTTGAGGACAAGGCTCCTTTTAAGGGGGAAGGATTTGTTACGTGTGTCTTTGTTTAAATTTTATTTAAGTTGAACAAGTCAAGAGTAGTTGAGTCCATTTGAATAAGTCAAGAGTTGTTGAGTCCAATAAGCATCAATATCTGTATTGTTACGATTTACTTGCTTTTCTTTTGGTGTTTTAGTTGTAATTCGCTTATTTAATAGCGATGCTGGTAATAATAAAAGAGGAGAATATATTAACAAGTTATACTTAAATCTTATAGAGGTCAAGGCTCCTCAATAAGCCAAACTCATTCCGAGACTAGTCAGCATCATAGGTTCACGGAAGCAAAGGAGAAACGCTCCCCAGTATGTACCAAGCTACAAGCTAGGTTTCAAAACTACAAACTATTGTGGCTTTTACCTACGACAGAAGCAGAATACATGGCAGCTACACAAGCATACAAGGAAGCTATTTGAATTCAAAGGTTACTTGAGGAGCTCGACCACAAACATGAGAAAACTCCCAGTATTTTGTGACAGTCATAGTGCTTTGCACATTGCAAAGAATCTAGCCTTTTATTCCAGGACAAAACATATAGGGGTTTAATATCACTTCGTTCAAGAAGTAGTGGAAGATGGAAGTGTAGATTTACCGAAAATCCATACGAAGGAGAACCTAGCATACGTTATAACTAAGCCAATCATTACTCGACAAGTTTATATGGAGTAGATCCTCTTGTGGCCTAGCAAAGATCTAAGCAACATGTCAATGGCGAAGCGAAAAGATGGTGTGGTGATTGATTGGTTTTCAATCAAATCTCCAAGTGGGAAAATGTCAAAGTCATCGTTTGGTTGGCACCACCCTTCTAAATGGGCGGTGCTAACCATTTCAACACGGCCCGCCAATTTTGGTGGTGCCATGTTGAATATTTAAAATAAATAAATAATAATAATAAATAAATAAATAAAAGAGGCATGAATAGTAGCCAAAATGTGGCTATAAAAAAAGAGTTCTTCCCTTATTTCAATCATCTCAGAAAATTTATTTCTTCTTGTGTTAGAGAGATTTTTTAGAGTTAAATAAGTGCTCATAATATTGGGTGTAATTAAGGTATTGGGAAGGGAGAATAGTTTTCCCCTAGTTATAGAGAGAATATAATTATTTTCTCCTATTATTAGAGAGAAGTTGTTATTTTTCCAGTATAGTAAAATTATTTTCTTCTGTCTTTGCCCGTGGATGTTGGCTATAAGTCGAACCACGTAATTTCTGGTGTCCGAGTTTGTGCTTGTTCTTTATTTTCTTTCAATTTCATTTTAGTTGTGGCCCATAAATTTCCTAATATATTTTAGGACACGCTTTGAGGGCTCCCATAGATCTTTAGGGCAATGGTTTTCCTTAAAGGCACAATTATAAAAGAGATTGACAGCTTCTTGGTATTCCAATCCATTAACCTTATATATATTACATACTCAAAAATTCTCAAGAACTGATTTATCTCTAGTGGTTAGTATGATTCTACTCACTGGACCAAATCGATTAAGCCCTCCAGTTAAATGATCTAATTGCTCAAGTTTATTAATATCTTAGAGAATTATAAATACCTTCATCCGCTGGAGCCTTTTCCTAATATATTTAGGAAGATTGGGATTTCCTATTTTGATATTTTCTACTGATATTTCAGAAAGAACTTGCTCTCGTAGATGTATCAATCCACCTCCTATGTCTGATTCTTCCCTCACATTTTCCAAGAAGCACAAGCACTTGCCTTCAAATTCCCTAGAATTTGATTGAAAATAACCCCAGCAAGGGTTGTTTTTCCTATGCCGCCCATACCCCAATGCTGTGTTCTATTGCAAGAATAGTAGGGAGAGGAGAAGAGAAGAAAAGAGATGAAGAAAAAGGAAAGGAGAAGAGAAGAACAAGGAATTTCATTTTTCTTGTTCGGTTGTGCATTGAATTCCTGATGGAAAGGAATTGAATTTTTTTTTCTTGGACAAATTTACCCTTATGTTAAATTTGAATATTTATCATATAAAATAAAAAAACAATGAGCTGATTATAATTATGATTGTTATCAATGATAAAATTACTTATAATGCTTATTGATGCTCTTATCAAAAGAACTTTTATTACAAATGGCTCATCAATAGTACTATTGTCATAATGCATGCTAATATATAACCAAAAATTTATTCCATTCACAACTTAGAAATAAAAATACAAAAACATAACAAAAAATATGATTTTATTCATATAATTAAAAAAAGAGATAAATTTACTTAATGTTGAGACCTAGAGTGTCTCAAAATATAAATGTCTTAATATTAAAATGAAGTAATAGAACTAAAGTATGAAATAAAAAAAAATTCTTAAGTTTAACAATGAGTTAAATTCATAAACTTAACATTCATAAACTATAGAATGATTTAAATGTCACCATCAAATAAAATTTTAACCCATGCTTCCTTTTCCTCATCACAAAGACTATAAAAAACGTTGAGTGCAGCAGTATCACGAGCAATTAGAGTGGTGGCTCTATGCCGTTGTGCCATTGTAAGGCCATTAATCTTCTTCAATTCACCATTTAGTCCTGCTTGTTGATCTTTGATTTCGTGTCCCATAGCTTGACTCAAGCGAGCAAAAGATTCCTTCATTTCCCCAATAATTAGAGTTGTTAGCGTTGTTATCTCTTGAAGTGACTCTCCTGAATCTTCATTTATTCTTCTTTTTTTTTATGAGCCATTTGAACTTTTTGGATGCCTTTGTGAAGCATATGAGAAAGATACACTATCATCCACATCATCCCTTGCATCTTCAACATGCAAATTGTCTCCTTCTACTTCCATGTTCATTGTTGTCCTCTCAATTTCTTCCACAACATCTACAGGAGCCTCAGCATTTTTTCCAGTTGCATGGTCTTTACCATAAATCATATATAAGTCCTCATAATATGGTAATATTTTATTCCTGAAATTTGTTGCTTCTTTATGACTCTGTAAATAAATTATGCACAAGTCATAAAATTAAAAATCACCTAGTCATAAAACACTAACCAACAGGTAATATATATGCAAA
Organism: Murraya koenigii; assembly: GCA_025617385.1. Lineage (NCBI taxonomy): Eukaryota > Viridiplantae > Streptophyta > Magnoliopsida > Sapindales > Rutaceae > Murraya > Murraya koenigii. The sequence goes on from CM046811.1 coordinate 34,549,610, forward strand.
TGTAGTAAAAAATTTGTTATCAATTAATATTCAAACTTCAGAGGCTGGAGATTTTGGCTAATCTGCACGTGCGAGTGCAACACCAATAGGACTATATGATTAAAAAAATATTGTTAATTAGACATGATAATGAGATATGATATGAAGAGTCGTTACACATTATGACTAAAGACTACTAAAACAGTGCAAGCCATAATTAATTATTGATATAATCAAGTCAGATTATTTATTCAACTCAGTACCGATTAAGTATTTGATTCTTAATACTACACACGAACACACACACACACACACACACACACACACCCATATGATAATATAAAGGCAATAAATCAAGCACATATCTTTCTCATACTTGATTATTAAAATTCATCTGGAAAGCTCCATTATTGCTCAATCACACATTTCAGCTTGAAAATAAATTACTTCCCAAATCATTATATAAGAAGAAAGTCAAACTTATTAAAATGGGATGAGGATCACATAAGAGGATATTGTTCTTTATGTTTGAATAACAAATGATACTGTTACTCAAGTTTATGAAACTTAAAAAAATGAGCAAAGAGGTCAAAGGAAAAAAAATACAAAAATTACCTGGATATAAGCATCCCACACAGCCTTTTCTATAGTCACAATCTTTTTTTCTGGATCCCAACCAAAGCCACTACAATTTGGTCTAGTTAACATCTCATATATAGTTCAAAATTGCATCTTTAAAGTCTTGATGTGATTAAATGTGTGGCTTTGCTTTTATACCACTTTTAGGTAATTTTGTTTCCAAAGCAGTCTCCAAAACCTTTAGGTAGCCACTTCTAAAATTATTATCAGTATAAAATCTCCCATCATGATACAAATCTACAAGTGATTCCATGAGCTTCATATCTTCATCCGCGATCCGTAATCTTAATTTTGGAGGTTGAGATTCCATTTAACTATTAAAAACAAAAACAAAAACTAGCCATTAATATTTAATCTTCAGCCAAGAAAAAAGCAAAAATAATTTATCATAATTCATAATTTCATATGCTAAAATTGATATTCATATATTAAAGCTTAAACTGGCCATAACATCATTTCTCAACTAATCATAGTGAAGCAAACATAATGCTATAATACTAAAATATCATAGTGAAAACTACATGAAACTAGCACCCATGTCACACATAGCAGAAATATCCATGGAGAAACAGAGCTAAAAAATTCATAATTTCTTGCTAGTGAAAAACAAACTTAATCCAAGTCTAATTTTGAGTCCAGTTATTGTAGATAATTGGCTACCGGCAAACCCATCCTAAACTTAAAACTTTTACAATCAGTATAAAAAAAATAAATAACTAAATAAATAAAAATACCCAAAACATAAATAATGAAATTTCATAAAATCTAATACAGACCTGCTCCCGCTACTGCTCACTGTAAAGAGCAAAGGCTAAGATAAGGCCCAAATGTATATTCATTCAAATTCAATAGCTAAAATAATTACAAAATATTCAAACAGTCAACATATAATAAAATAATAATAATGTCAATTTTGTTTTCAAAAGTCTCAACATGCACCTTAATCCACAAAACGAAATATAGTCCTAATGTTTTCTAAAAAGTTGTAAGTCATCTATTGACTTGCTCTCCATCGGTTATACATCTCTTGAGCTAAATTTTCCCTCCATGCATTCCACTCTTCTAAGGTTTCTACACTAGATATTGAGCTACTGAGTGATTCAACCCCAATTACATCATCACACGTTTCCTCAAAAGGATCGCATGGCATCTCCTTCCGAATAAAATTGTGCAGCAAGCAACATGCTAGTATAATCTTATTATGAGTCTTGATAGGATAGAATGAAGGACTTCTAAGAATTGCCCATCGAGTTTTAAGCACACCGAAGCATCTTTCAATGAAATTCCTTACAGATGAATGCTTCATGTTGAAAAACTCTTGTGGATTAGTAGGTTGGTAGTTTTCCCTCCAATTATTGAGATGATATCGTTGTCCATGATAAGGAGCAAGAAATCCCCTACTATTAGCATACCCAGCATCCACAAGATAATAATAACCTATATGATTAAAAAAATATTGAGATTTAAACTCATCAAAGTTTCATACTTAATGACATATGTATTTCTAGCACTTGACTTACCATTTGGGACATTTAAACCATTTGTTTTACGTAAAGCCTCACGAAGGACTCTACCATCGCAACTGAACCCTCCCAACCAGCTAAAACATAAATAAATTGCATGTCTTGCGAACATACTCCCAGAACATTAGTTGTAATCTCCCCCTTACGATTTCGATACCTAGGTTTATCTGCTGCAGGCACCCTTACTCTAATGTATGGCCCATCTAGTGCTCCTAAGCAATTCTATTATCAATACAAATGAAAAAAATAAAAAAGTTAATTATTGATATAACACAAAATATGGATGTAGTAAATATGACTATGATATGTACCTTAAACCATTTATATTTCTCATCGATAGAGTTTTCTGGAACTGGCTCAGGCTTTTTCAATAACTCTCCGTGGAGTCGTATGACGGAATGCAAGAAATTGTAAAAGTACTTGCTAACTGAGTCTTCCGACCTCATAAATTTAAATCTAATCACTCTATTTTTCACATGATGTGGTATTATGTGTAAAAACATAGCAACTTGTTCATCAATTAGCAAATACTTTGATGCTTTTAACCCTCCATCTGTTTCAAGCCTAGTGCATAAATTTGTAAAGGCACACATATCCATTCTAAGTTGGGCTATGCAAGTTGCATCACTATCATAAGTTAATCGGTGAAAAATTTTCCTATTTGTTAAAAAAATAAAGCACATATGTTTCACGTCTTAAAAAATTCTTTTGATTTTGTTCCATCACATATCGTATCAACTTTAATATTATGAGACCAATGCACAAACAGTGTATACAATTTCTTCTTTCTAAAATTATCTGTGTTAGTTACTGCAACAAAAAAATTACAACAATTATTATTAAGTATATCAGCAAGTAAAACAACAAAAAATAGCAGTAAATAAATAATACTAACCAACAAGTATAATAGCAAAAATAACAAATAAAATAGCAGTAACTAGCAAGTAAAACAACAACAAACAATAAGTATAAAGTAGCAAATAACAAGTATAACAACAAAAACAACAAGTAAAATAGTAAAAAATAATAGTAATCAGCAAGTACAACAGTAAATATAGTAAGTAAAACAATAGTAACCAACAAGTATAACAGTAAAAATAGTAAGTAAAACAGCAACAACCAGCAAGTATAAAGTAGCAAACAACAAGTACAACAATAAAAAAAGCAAGTAAAACAATGAAAACACATATAATTTAAAATCGAGTATTACAATTTACAGTGAAAACAACTTTTGAATTATGAAAAGATTGCTCGTGTATACACAATATATATAGAGTTTACTCAGTACCCACAAATAAGTGTATGTTGGCCTGTATTATAGGGTAACTTTATTTCAGACTCCGTTTCTAAGAGGCATTAAACTAACCTTTCCAGCAATGGAATAATACTCAGTACATGAATCAATGATCCATAAATAACTGAACAAGAATTTTAAAGCACCCAAAACTATAATTCAATTCATGTCTAAATGTGGGAATAAACAATATAGGAAATAAAAACAAGGCTAATATGAAAACAGGCCAGTATACAATTGATAATACTCTTCTTCCTAATTTATTATATAGTTATTGCATACAAAGTGACTTAGTAAATGGATAAAATGAAAACAGACCAGCATAATATATTCCATTTTCAATAAAGTACAAGATGAAGTATATTTGATGAATGTTCTCGTTTTACATTCCTATGAACAGTCTGCAGTCATATTCATATCCAACTATGTCAAGATGTTTGATAAATACACAATCTCTACCTCAATCATATTAGTTGACATAGAAAGAAAATTATAATATGTATATATGCAATCATACAATGATAAACAATTATATCTATATACATCATAAATACTATAAATTCCTTCATTCATATGGTTAGTAAGAAAATGTCAATATTACATGCGATCTTGAACTTGTTGGCATCTAATTTTCTATCCTTCATCCTAATATTTGACCCGTTTTATATTTCAATCACAAATACTGAATCAATTCGAGCTTGTGCCTATCAGAATCAAACTTTGAAGTAACTTCAATCAAATCTGTAGAGACTAGCAACAATTTTCTAATAAAAAAAAGAAATCCAGCATCAACATTGAAAAAATAATGAAATCCAGAATAATCATTGAAAAAAAAAAGACATAAACGCTAATTTAATTGCATAAAAACTTAAGAACGAGAACACGTCGATTCCGAAGACCAAATAAAAATTTTAAATTTTTTTTCGATGCGATTATATCGGATCCCAATGATAAAAAATTAGAACAAAAGCGATAAAAGAAATTAGTAAAAGAGTTCCCGGTGGTCATACAAATTAATCGATAATGTAGAACAAGAACCGGGAGAATACTGACGAAAATGTAAGAGGGGAACATGCATTTCGTTCACGAAAAGCCAAACGTTTAGTGGTTGCTCGTTGATCACCGGACAAAAGAGGATGTGACTTTGCCACGTTATCCGGAACAATCGGATTTTCGTCGATATATAATCAAAGGTTCCATGCTCGTTTGAAAGTGTGGGATTTACCGACTCTCTTTGTTCTGGTGAAAGTCTAGGAAGTGTTGAAAGAGAGGCTTCACTGAGTTTGAGTGAGAGGCTATGGTGTTACGAGAGAATTAGGGCTTTCTCCATTTAGATTTGTTTAAGGATAAAATTGAAAATATTGAAATTAAACGAGGGTAATATAAGAAAACAAGACCTTTTAATTGTGTGGAAGTCAAATTTCCTTACACGGTGAGAAGGAAACCAAATTCTCCAAATAATAGAAATTGGTGTTGGAAAGGAATTTGATTTACAGTTAACTTTTGCCAATCGAACAAAGGAAATTGCAAAAAAAATGGAATCTCGCCTTAATTTCACTGCAACCGAACATGGCACAAATTCCTACCATCCGGAAATCGGGCCATCCGATATATAGAAATGATTTAATTTGCTCAATCCGAGAATTTAATCCAACTAGGGCATCGAAGTAAGTTGAATCGACTGTTATATTTTCTAATTTCTTCAAAATATCTTTAACAATTACGTCTACAAGTTGTGCCTCAGACCTTGTGGGGTTCAAAGATGAAAAACAACGACTCAAATTAGACCAAGCTAAGTTACATAGAAACCCAAAAAATTCAATTACTCAAATTGAACCAAGATATACAGAAACAAAAAATAAAATAATTAAATTAAATGTATACAATTTTTAAAAAAGAATTTGATTTAATTATAAGAGTTGAATTACTCGATTTCCCGAATTCCATCCAGCTAGATTGGATGCTTCTGTCAACACGTACCTCCGATTCTAAACCTTTTCTGGCATCTGCTTGAGCTGTTTTTCATGCTCAGAAAAAGCATCCCCTAGACTTCCAGTTTGCTTCCGCACATCGGATGGATCTACATAGGAAAAAATTGGTAGCACCAGTTGGCCATTCATTTTATGGCATTCAAGATTGGCAATAACTCAAATATTTGCCTTTTTAATTGCCTTCAAAATGGATGGTGAAATCTCATCTCCTCTTTTAAGTTCTTCATCAATGAAGTTTTTTATTTTCTTTCGACATAATGCAAACAAAAAGATGGCTAGTAAAGTTAACAACTCCTCTGAAACTAAGAATGACATCATATTTGCATTGAGGAGTGAGACCGAAGAGGAAGAAGGTGAAGATGAAGAAGATGAAGCCATAATAAAAAATTTTACTCTCTGGGACGAAACCGATCAAGATTCTTGAGAATAGAAGAATAAGTATGTAAGAGCTTGGAGCTTTCTCCTCCAGCTACTTTTTGCTAATTTTTCTTATTGTTGACTTTCTAATTTTTTTTTTTTTTTTTTGAGGAACCTTCAAATACTTTATTCGTGTTCTTAGAAAGCCCTAATAAAATGCCAACCAGTCTTGTTTTGGAATTTCAGAAGGCATAAATTAAACCTCTAACACCTCTGACTTTCTCTACTGGACCTATAGCATAATAGCATTTAACTATAAAACTAGAAGTTGGAAATGTAAGTGACGTTGACCTTTAACTGCAACCTCCATTAATTATAAATTTTAGCACCTTTCATCATTACTAATGTGTTTTGATCGATCCTTTAACCGAATTCAAGTTTTTTGGAAAAGACCAAAATATCCTTTAAATTTTCCCAAGCAAGAAGATGAAGGTGCATGAATGTAATACTCGAAAAACAAGATACGAATATTTGTTATTTAAATATTATTAAATATCGAGAGTTATTAGATTTGCAAATATTATGTCTTTAATTGGGATAAGATCGACAGCTCACTTTTTTTTCTTTTTTTTACACAATAACGTATACAAAATCTTACTTTTTCAACACCAAAAAAATCAATGGATCAAACTAAATTCTGAGTTTTATTTTTATTAAAAAAATTAAAATTAATGTGTTAAATTTTTTTCTTCTCCTCTTTCTTCCTATTTTATCTCTATAGTTAATATGACTAGATCCTCTCTATCTTTAAAATACAGCAAAATCTCTATAAACAAATAGGGTTGGGACCATATAAAATTTATCAATTAAAAGAGATATTAAATAATTAATATATTAATAATTTATTAATTTACCAAGTTATTTACAATTAAATTAACATACAATTAGTAGCTTAATTAAATAATATTTCATATTAAACTATTTGAATATTTACAATGGCTTCTCATTTGAAAGACATTCAAAAATCAACCATGACAAATGAGATATGTAAAGCATTATGCGAGTATAGTAAAGAGCACCCCACATGCATACAAAAAGAATTATAGCAGTGGGGTTTTGAAAAATTGTACTTGCTAAGTCATATTTTATATAAACAAATAACAATCCAGTCTACATAAAATATCATAATCAACTACATTTTTTATTTCTACAAATTATTAATTTATGATTTAAATAGAACCACAAAATTATATAAGTTTTTTTATCTAAATTATTAATTTAGTCCATTAGTCCAACACCTTAAAAAATTATTATATGTTAGGAAATTTATGGGTGAAGCAGGGCCACAGCTAAAATGGAATTGGACAGAAAATAAAAACAAGCATACACGAGGATACTAGAAATTACGTGGTTCGGCTTATAGCCTACGTCCACGGAAAAAGACAGAAGGAAAATATTTTACTAGTGATATGAGGATTATAAATATTGTAATATTTTGGCTCACTTTCCAAAACCCCAATACACCAAATTTCTCCAATTCTAGACACACAAGAGTACTAAAACTCTTAATTAACTCTCACATAAATTCTCTCAAAACAAGGGAGAATAACTTGTAGAATTGGATGATTACAAACGAGAGGAGCCTTTCCTTTTATAACCAAAACTTAGGAATAAAATAATAATAATTTTTTTTCTTGTTCAAAGGAGTAAGCAACCTTCTCTTTTCTTCTTCCCTTTCTTCTTTCTTCCTTCAAATATTTCGGTTTCCCTTTCATTTCTTCAAGATTCAGCTCTTCTTTCTAAGTTTCAATTTTCCAACACTTCTAGAAGCCATTTTCTTTTTCAAACTCGAGTCGCTTATAGAATACCAACTTTGACATTATATAATATAAATTATTAATTTATCGAGTATTAATTTATAAAAGTTCTAATGTTCCTTAACTAACAGGTTAAAAACTCCCCCACAAAGGCACAATTCACATTCCATTCCATCTTAGTTTCAAAATAAATCACAAGATAAAAATGAACATTTAGGTATAAAGTCATAGTCTTTCAAAAAAGAAACAAAGGAAAAAACGTGCAAAGCCTTGTAAAAATACTAGTAGGAAATGAACCCGTAGTCTCATTACTTTGTCAAAATTTTAACTGATGCTCCTTAAATGATCTGAGGGATTCTGCAAAATCAAGGGCAATGAAACTAGAGAATTTCTTTCACCAAATGGTCCCAAGTCCTTCATTTCAAACTCCCTAGCCAACTGTACCTTTAATTCTTGGACTTGCTCTTTGTTGGGGTCTGTGACCAACATGTCGTCCACATAGAACAGCAAAATGATAAAATCATTATCCTCAAATCCCTTGTAATAAGCACAATGGTTTGAATTAGTCTGTTGTATCCAAGGCTCATGATGAAGGAATGAAATCTCTTATACCAACACCTCGATGCCTGTTTGAGACCGTATAGATTTTTGTTCAATTTGCAAACCAAGTACTCCTTGCCTATTTCAGCAAAATCTTCTGGTTGGAGCATATAAATCTCTTCTTCAAGTTCTCCATGAAGAAATGCAGTTTTCATATCTAACTGTTCTATATGTAGGTCAATACCTTCTCTCTGAGCATGTCCCTTTACCACCAATCTTGCACGATACCACTCCACTTGATTATTGTCATCACGTTTGATCTTGTAGACCCATTTTTTTCCAATGGCTTTTCTTCCATGTGGCAGTGGCACAAGTTCCCATGTCTTGTTCTTTCTTGGGCATTATACATTATATACACAAGACATCCAAATGTATGTAAATGAGAGTAATCAGCTGGATTACCTGTCCACATCTCCATCAGCATCTTCAACTCAATAGCTGTTGATGGAGACCGATTTACCATATAACAGGCAGTTTCAGCCCAAAATGGGTTAGGTAGACTAGCAGTCCTCAACATAACTCTTATCCTCTCTACAAGAGTTCTGTTCATCTGCTCCGCCACTTCATTTCGTTGAGGAGTGTATGTCACTGTTAACTACCTCTGAATACCTTCTTACCTACATTATGCAAGAAATGTAGCATTTGTATACTCTCCACCATTATCTACTCTTAAGCACTTTATCCTTTTCCCGAATTCAAGTTCAACCCGCGCTTTGAATTCCTTAAATACTAGAAACACATCTAACTTTTTCTTGATTGGATACACCCAACATCTCATGAAGTAATCATCAATAAAAGTAACGAAGTACTTTGCACCTCCTTGGGATAAATCTGGTAATTCCCAAACATTAGAATGGACTAATTCTAGAATGCATTTACTTCTAGTATGAGATCAGCTAAAGTTTAATCTATGCTGCTTACTTGTAACACAATGTTCACAAAATGGTAAATTTACCTATTTTAGTCCCGGAAGTAGCTTTCGCTCAAAGAGAATCTTCAAACCTTATTCTGACATGTGGCCAAGTCTGAGATGCCACATCATCGCTGACTCTTCTCCATTTGATGCAAAACATGCATATGTTTCTTGTAGTGTTTTTCCTTGAAGCATGAATAGATTCGCACTGATCTTTTCTTCCTTCATTAATATAAGCGTTCCTCTGATAATTTTTATCATCCCATTTTTAATATGGGCTTTGCACCTAAGGCTATCTATTTGTCCTAAAGACAATAGATTTTTCTTCAGGCCTTTGACATATCGTACCTCCTGAATTGTGCGAATTGTACCATCATACATTTTTATTTTGACAGTACCAATACCAGCGATCTCCAAGGCATGGTCATCGCCCATGTACACAGATCCTCCTGAGATAGGTTCATATGTGTGGAACCATTTTCTCTGAGAGGTCATGTGCCATGTTGCTCCTGAGTCCGTAAGCCAGACGTTAGCTAACCGCTTTCTTCCTTCTTTAATAGCTGCTGCCTTGCTATAGAGAATTTCGCCATCATCTGAAGTACTAGCCACACAACCCTGAGCATTAGATGACTCAGGTGCTTTACTCTCTCTACTCTTTTGATTGCTCCAACACTCTTTCTTCACATCCCCTCTCTTGCCATAATTGTAGCATTTCACATTCTTCTTACTTTTGGACTTTGATATACCGTGATTGTAACTTCTATTAGGGCCACGTTCTGTTGATCTCCCTCTCATCACCAATAAAACTTCTGCTTATTGTGAACTGGCGTGTCTATCTTCCTTGTTCTTGTGCCTGCTTTCCTCGTTTAAGATTGAGGCTACAACATTATCAAAAACTAGACTGTCCGTCGGGTTATTGTTTGTTAGATTGATGATGAGTTGATCATACAAATCTGATAGACTTTGAAGTAGAAGCTCCACACATTCATTTTCCTCTATTTTGTGACTCAACGTTGTGAGTTCCGAAATAGAGTCTTGAAGGTATTGATATGGTCGGTTACTGATGTAGATTTCTCAATGCAAAGAGTGTAGAGTCTCCTCTTTAAAAAGATCTTATTGTGCAGCGACTTAGCCTCGTACAATTTTGTGAGAGTATCCCATATTTCCTTCACTGTCTTTTTCTCTGCCACATTGCATAACACCTCATCTGCAAGTGCTAAGCGTAGATCAGCAATTGCATTACCGTCTATCTCGTTCCACTTGGCATAATCAGTTATCTCCATGGGTCTTTCTGCAATTGCTGCCAAACAATTATTTTTTCTCAGAATAGCTTTCATCTTCATTTTCCACAACCAGAAATTATTCCCGTTAAACTTCTCACCTGATTCCAAAAAATGAAACCAAGGCTCTGATACCATTGTTAAGAAATTTATGGGTGAAGTAGAACCACAACTAAAATGAAATTGGAAGAAAATAAAGAAAAAGCACATATTCTAGTTTGGTAGCAAATTATTTAGTGTTATATTATTAATTATTGCATAATGTATTTATGACGTCCTAGGCCCAGCCCCCTATACAATTCTGCTTACAAGCGTATCAGGAGGTGCTGAGTTTTTCGGGTTAGGTGTCATGTCAATGTGTGTATCATGTTCAGTTTTGGGTATCATAAATTCACAGGAAACTAGATTACACATAATAAAATTAAAGCCATTGTATTTATTTTACAATTACAAGTGTTAAAAGAAAAAACAAGATCAATAGTTTAATTTACTCAATATAATTTTTTTAGTTAAATTAACTTTAAAAATAATGGGTAGAAATGGGATCCTGTGAGATTTGGAGATAAATCCGAATCCATCCTAAATTAATAATTAGAATTAAATTGAGTTTTGAATCCAACGATTTTTAAAATTGGTCCTAATAATATGTACATACTCGTTTCAATCAGTATGAAATCCTTATTTGGAATTAGAGATGTTTATTCTTTACCATCCTGAATTCCATGTTCTCTTTCAAATAGTATTTGCATTTCTTTCACCAGTAATATGCATATACTTTTCCAATTTGAACATGGATTTTAAACTTCCGCTTTAAATTTAAAATGTATATACACAATTTCTACCATATTTTACTAACAAAAACAAGATCGATTGAGATGGGTATTTGAGGATAATATACTACGAGACAATTAAAACAAGAAACAATAAAAATTTCAAAACAAGAAACAAGGATTTCATATATATATTTCAATTAAATAATTCATCTGCCAGCGAGACTGAGAGCTACGGTATTAAGTTAAATAGACTTTAAAGTGACATATAAAGCTTTACCTAACTAGAGTACACGATGAAACTAAAATTAGCTATATTTAATAAATCAACAAAGAACTCACGTTAAGCATTCACCTCGAACTAGATGAATGAAGAAATACTTCAAGAAACACCTGCATACTGACCTAAAAGTTAAATTTGCAGGGAGTAGTATTCTTGTTCTCGCATCAAGTTAAGAGAGTCATCTAAGCTTATAAACATGATAGATTTCTCCACCTAATAGATTAGTTATTTAACTTAAATATCTAAACATATTAGGCCCAACCTCCTAATTAGATAAAATATCGTACATTTCATTACAACATATTTTGTTTAAAATTGTTGATGCGGTTTTCTGATCACTCCCAAGTGGTGCTGCAAACTTCCGCTCGCTGGTTTCTCGAGCAGGATTCCTTGCTGGCTCCTGCCTTTCTCCGTCTACTGAACAATGATGTCTTCCAGCCTGCGTTCACAGAAAAAGTGTCAGGGGTCATCGGGTATTTTTTCGGTGAAAACCCTTCGACGCTCCAGTCAGTAATCGGGATGATTCTTTTGGTATCCCTCTTAACTTGAGAGGCTGAAAAAATAGAAAGTTTGGAGAAGTCAAGAAAGAGAGAAAATCATAGTCTGGGTAGATAAGTTGAAGTTGGGGTCCAAAATCGAAAAAGAAAAGAATCCCTTTACATTGTCCATCAACTGATATTTATCCTTCTGTTTTCCCGCCTTCACTTGCTTGGACGCCCGCCCCCACATTAATTGCGACTGTGCCTTTCTGATAGCTAAGGGTGGCTGCGGCACAACTTGGGGGCATGGGATGTCAGGTGGATATGGATTCTTGTGACTCAATGATGGTGCCGTGTAGGTTCGTATTTAATGATGACACTGTGCAGGTGTGCGCCAGTAATGAAACCCTACGGCATGGGGTGCCTGTCAGGCATCGATTGTCATGACAAGTTGTCGGGAGGAGGGGCCATCATGCTTAGGTCTGCTCTGCTCTAGATTTGATTCTCCTTTGTTCGTGGTGCTTCCGGAAACATGACCGGGCCCTGCTCGGTGGTTAGAGGATCTCTTATAGCCGAGCAGAATGAGAAGATCAGAGCTCGACCAGCCTTGGAGCACTTGACCTCGACCAGCTTTGACACCTAACAAGGGTATGTTCGTACTTAGCGATTAGGTCTTCTACTCGGCTGGACTGTCCTCGAAGGGGTCTGCTCGGCATTGCCCAAACACCAGTCGCCCAGTTTCTAGTCTTGAGAGTGAAACAAAATAAGACTGGAAATATCTGGTTTGAGACGGTTCCCACTTTTATTTTACCACGCTGAGCTGTCCGCCTTTTCCGCCACTTCACATTTAATGCGAAACGTGTGGGTGATCCGGATCGCCTGTTTGAATTTTGAAGAGACGGTTATTTGAATAGTTGTGTCTCCTTGAGTAATGTGCTGTCTATTTGCATGACTTGCTTTCCCCTTTATAAATCCCTAATTTCTTTACTGTGCCTCTTTTTATTTCCAAACTTTTTTCAGACTAAAAACAGCCGCCTGCAAGTGAAACCCACCTTCTTCTTCGCCGTCGTTGTTATCTGCCTTTGTCAAACCCGTTTTAGGTATAAACTCTTCTTCTCGTTCTTGTTTTTTCTTTTTTCTTGGTTTTTTGGTTTCGTACTTGGTAGATTGTGTCCCTAGGAAAAGAAAAATGCCAGCCACTCAGTAATCCTACTAGATGTCCCCTAAAGAATCGTCTTCTTCGAGTGACTCCGAGACCACTAGGGGGGTTCCGGTGAGAGACCTAAGTCTATAAGAGGTCAAGGCTATAGAGGAAGCTCGGTCGCTGTAGAGGCAGAGGGCCGACCAAAGGTCAGAGGCTGAGTCGTTTGCAATAGATAACATGAGCTGTGAGACCTCACACCAAGACTTAGAATGACTTAGGGCTATGTACCATATTTCTACCAGTGTTGACCTGCGTCTTCGTAGTAAAAATAATACGCCCAGCCTTCCTCCTCGAGGGTATGTTACCCTCTACTTAGAATATTTCAAATGGGGTGCTAGGTTACCTATTCAACCCTATTTTGCCCGGGTTCTATCCCAATTGCATCTGGCATCCGGCCAGCTGAACCCGAACGGGTAGAGGGTTCTGTCGGGGCGGTATGTCCTGTGGAAGTAGTGCAATTTAGGCGAGCCGACTGTAGATGAAATAAAACATCTCTACCAGTTGAATAGTATTCCAAAAGATGCGGGCTGATACTATCTCACTTCCAGCTTGAACGGCAAGAAACCCATTACTGACCTCCCCACCTCTTGTAGCAACTAGATGGGCAAATTCTTCTTTGCTGGTGGGAACTGGGGGTGAGCAGCCTCTGCCACCGAGGAGGTTCTTCAAATTCCTTCTCGTTTTTGTACCCTAGGTCTTCTGCTGCCCATCGTGCTTTCGGTTTTGACTTTTTTCTGCTTATTCTCTCTTATTATTTTTTCGGTCTTACTTGCAGTTTCTTTAAGTGTGTCGTACCGAGTTGAAGAGGCCCTCGAGCACGGTGGAGAGGCCGATCAGCTCCCTTCTCTAGCTAAGAGGTCCAGAGTTGACGTCACTGCCTCGTCAATCAGGGCCATTCCTCCTGCTCAGAAGAGCGAGCGAGCAGCCGAAGAAGCTCCCGGAGGGCCCAAGAGTCGTCGTCCTGGTCATATCCCGATCGGGCGATCTCAAGAGCAGCGACCCAATTTTACTCGATCCCTATGTCGTGGACATGACCCAGCCCATGACTTTTGAGAGGAAGATCAGGGCTGATAATTAGGGCTTGAGGCAGGCGCTCGAGCAGAAGAAGGAAGAAACGACCAAGCTTCGCACTGACATCTCTACCTTCGAGGAGAATGCTGCCCTAGGAGAGTCCAAAGCTTCTCAGCTCGAGAAGGAGCTATCCATGGTCCAGGATGAACTTGTAAAAGTCCGCAAAGACCTCGATGTGCAGAATTTTACTTTTGAGAGAACCATGGAGGCAGAGAGTTCTTGCCTTCAGCATAAGGTGGACTCCCTGGAGGGTCAGCTTGCGGAGGAGTACAAAAAAGGGGTGACTTTCAGTTATGAGTGCATCATGCCTGTCCTGGACAAGGAGTATCCGGAGCTAGATATGTCCAAACTCGAGGCAGGTGTAGATGCTTACATGAACGAGCAAAATGCTCGGACTCAGGAGCCAAGGGACCCTTCTACTCACGAAAGAGTGGATGACGCAAGGTCTGGAGAGACTGCTCCTCCCATCATTGAAGCCCCAGTCGCCTCTGCTGCCGAGGAGGATTCTCAAGCTACCCCAACTTCTGAATTCCCAGCCCCAATTGCTAGCCCGACCACTCAAGCCCCTTGAATGGCTTTACTGTAACCTTTTTTGTTTGGACTTTGTAACCTTGGTAATGGAATAAATAACATATATTTCTTACTTTACCTCCGTACTTTTAATTTATTCCAAAATCCTCCATGGGATAAACTTTCAGCAGACTTTGGGCCTTTCTTACATAACTTTGACTATGGTTTGCTTCTGCTCATCTTGCTAAAATATGACTAACTAGACTAACCCCTTATGAATTTTGGCTGTTCTACCTTAACCTAAACAGACTTTAAGTCCTGAGGCCGCGCATCTTTTTGCGTAAGCTTGTTGTGCTCGAGCTCATTCTGGCTGTATCTGCCTTCCTGACTTACCTAAAGTTAAACTTTGCGGCTTTTGCATTTAGCTTCATTTGCGAGCTTACCTTGCTCGAGCCTTTCTGGCTTGTGCTTGGCACCATCTCGCCTTGGGTTAGGCTTTGAGACTTATGGCTTTTAGCTTCATTGGCAAGCCTACCTTGCTCAAGCCTTTCCGGCTTATTCTTGGCACCGTCTCGCCTTGGGTTAGGCTTTGAGACTTACAGCCTTTGCATTTCTCTGTTAGCTTATCTTGCTCGAGCCTTCATTTGGCTTATGCTTGGCAGCTTCTGCCTTAAGCTAGACTTTGAGACTTATGGCATTTGCATTTCTCTGCGAGCTTATCTTGCTCGATCCTTCACTTGGCTTATGCTTGGCACCGTCTCACCTTGAGATAGGCTTTAAGACTTATGGCCTTTGCATTTCTCTGCAAGCTTATCTTCCTCGATCCTTCACTTGGCTTATGTTTGGCATTGTCTCATCTCAAGTTAGGCTCTGAGACTTTCGGCCTTGACATTTCTTCGTGAGGTGATTCTGCTCGAGCCTTCACTTGGCTTATACTTGGCACAGTCTCGCCTTAGGTTAGGCTTTGAGACTTATGGCATTTTCTTTTTATTTATTTTCATAAGCTTTAATTTACTCACATGGGATTGATCAATTTTAAAAGTATTTTTCTTGCTTTTATTCATGTACAAGATTTTACACATTTCTAGTGTGGAGAAAACTGAACGCTAATGCTCATAATACAAGGGAACTTACTTGAAATACTTTACCAAATGTTACACATTCCATGGCCTTTTAACTTCTCATCCATCTGGATAAGTTAGCCTATATGCCCCGGGACTGGCTGTTTGTGAGACCCTGTAAGGGCTTTCCCAGTTTGGGCCGAACACCCCTTGCCTGGGATCAGTGGATGTGCACGTTTTGGTTGTAGTAGCGGACTACCTTTTGCTGATATTCCTCTATCTTCATTACTGCTCTTTCCCTTTTCTCCTCTAGCTGGTCCAAACTTGCACAAATCTACTCGTCGTTCTACTCCTCGTCGAAGTGTTCTGTCCGATGTGTGCCCATCCCTATCTAGGCTGGGATTACTGCTTCATGCCTGAATGCCAAGAAAAATGGCTCCTCTCCCGTGGCGGTTTTGTGTGTGGTCCTATAAGCCCACAACACACCAGGCAACTCATCGACCCAAGCTCCCTTATGTTCACCCAGTCTTGTCTTCAGAAGACGCTTTATGGTTTTGTTTGCGGCCTCCATTTGTCCATTTGCCTGTGGGTGTGACGGCAAGTAGAACTTCAGTTCTATCCCCATATTTCTGTAGAAGTCTTTGAACTTATTATTGTCGAACTGCCTCCCGTTGTCTGTGACCAATGCGTGGGGGATCTCGTACCTACAAATCACATTTCTCCAAATAAAGTCAGCGGTTTTGCTTTCTGTAATACTGCTTAAAGCTTTCACTTCAACCCATATAGTGAAATAATCAATTGCCACCACGGCTTGTGTTACAGATACTCTTCCCTTTGGCAGTGATGCGATTAGGTCAATCCCCCATTGGGCAAATGGCCATGGTGAGCCCATCACGGTGAGGTTCTCTGGAGGTTGAGCTATGTGGTTGGCGAAACTTTGACAATTATTGCAGCTCTTGGTCTTTTCCTGCGCGTCCTGGTGCATCCGAGGCCAGAAGTGTCCTTGCCTCAAGGCTTTAAAGGCCAGAGATCTTACGCCAAAATAGTTACCGCAAATCCCTTCGTGCATCTCTCTAAGGACATAATCTACTTCCTCCTTATCAAAATAGTGTAACAGCAGCAGGGTGTATCCTCGCCTGTACAATACCCCATCGATCAATGTGTACCTCGCCGCTTGACATTTCAGCTTCCACACCTGCTTCTTGTCGGCAGGCGATGTCCCTTCCTTGAGATAAGAGATAATTAGATCCATCCAAGTATTGCTTGAGGACACACTCATCACCTCGTCTTCCTGCTCGATACTCGAGCAAGTCTTGATCTCTACTAGAATGGACTTCGGCATCTTTGGGTCAGATACAGCAGCCATTCGTGCTATCATGTCATCCCGAAAATTTTCTCCCCTTACAATATGTTCTACCTTTACCGCGCAAAACTTCCCAATTAACTATCTCACCATTCAAAGGTAAGCCTCCATTTTCTCCTCTTTCGCCTGGAAGCTTTCGTTGAGGTAGTTTGACACCAGCTGAGAATTTGTCCGGATCTTCACTTCTTCTGCCTTCACTACTAACGTGAGCTTCAGTCCTGCAATCATAGCCTCATACTCAGCCTGGTTATTGGTGGCCTTAAACTCGAGCTTTACGGCATATTGTACTTCCACCCTTTCAAGACTAAGAAGGACTACTCCTGCTCTTGCTCCTTGATCGCCACACGATCCATCCACTATTACTGTCCACACCTTGCCTGGATCAAGGGAGCATGTTGCTTGCTCGTTGTCTACTCCCTTGTCTAGCTTTGTAAACTCAACCACAAAGTCTGCCAGGGCTTGTGCTCTAATTGTCGTTCAGGGCTGGTAGCTGATGTCAAACTCGTTGAGCTCTATCGACCACTTTACCAACCGGCCTGAAGTCTCTGGCTTGTACAGGATCTGTCTGAGTAGCTGGTTTGTCAAGACTGCTATCGAGTGTGCCTCGAGGTAAGGCTTCAGCTTCCGAGCAGCTGTTACTAGTGCGAGTGCCCGCTTCTCCACCGGTGGATACCGAGTCTCTGCCTCCAATAAAGCTCTGCTTGTATAATACACAGGTATTGCACCCTTGACTCTTCCCTTCAAGACCGAGCTCGTTGCCCATTGTAACACTGCCAAATAGACCTTCTCCTGCTTGTGGTGTTGATAGCAACAGGGCTTTCAGCAAGTACTCTTTCAGCTGTTCGAACGCCGCTCACACTCTAGTGTCCACTTTGTCTTTTTCCCTTTTCTCATCTCTAGGAAGAAGACATGGCATTTACCTGTTGCTCGGGAGATGAATCTATTGAGGGATGCCAGCTTACCAATGAGGCTTTGTATTTCCTTGAGAGTACGCGGAGACTTCATGTCTATCATTGCTCTTATCTTCTCCAAGTCGGCCTCAATTGCCTGTTGCTGACCATAAAACCCAAAAATTTTCTAGAATCCACTCCAAAGGCACACTTCTCAGGATTAAGCTTTATCTGGTTTTCCCTTAAGAGCATGAAGGTCTCTTCTAAATGCTTCACATGTTCCTCTGCGTCCTTGGACTTGTTGATCATGTCGTCCATATAAACTTCCATCGTGTGGCTGATCAGTGGCTTGAAAATCTTGTTTACCAGTCTCTGGTATGTTGCCTCTACATTCTTCAGGCTGAAGGCCATGACCTTGTAGCAAAACAGGCCCTGACCTGGTACATTGCCCCTGTGTTCTTCAGGCTGAAGGCCCGTGCATAAAGATCTGGTTGTAACCTGAGAAGGCATCTATGAAGCTGAACAGGCCGTGTCCTGCTGTGGGGTCAACCAGCTGATCTATCTTAGGCAATGGGAAGCTGTCCTTTGGACAGGCTTTGTTCAGATCCGTGAAGTCTACACACATTCTCTATTTTCCACTCACCTTCTTTACCAATACTACGTTTGAGATCCATTCAGGGTAGTTGACTTCCCTTATAAATCCTGCCTTCAGCAGCTTCTCCACCTTACTATTCTGCCTAACCGGCTTAGTATCAAAGTGTTCTCGCAAGCAGTGAACCAGAATTTTTCTTAGCTGCTCGCTAATTTCTGAGCCAATCCTAATCTTCTTCTCCTGGTCATCTGGCCTTATCAAAATTTCCTCTAATTCTTTGCCGCTGTGGCGTAGCAGCTCCTCGCGATTCTTTGATCGCCCTTGACAACTCCCACTGCCCATTCACGCGATACTTCAGGGCTAAGTAGTGGGTGGACATCACTGATTGGCTGATCCTTATGATAGGCCTCCCCAATATTGCCTGGTAGGGGCTGACTTCGTCCACAACCACGAAATCCAACATCATGTTCTTCTCAAAGGGCTTTGAGCCCATGGTCACTAGCAAGTTGACAATCCCCAGGGGGGTTAGCCTTCCCCCACCAAATCCCTTTAGAGAGGTGCTTGTCTACTCGAGTCTCACATCCACTATTCCCATATCATCGAGAGTGAATTTAAAGAGAATATCCACCGAACTCCCTAAATCCACCAATATCCTGTTGAGCTCCTTGTTGGATTTAATAAATTAGCAAAGACTTGACATTGAACATTGCTAACGAACCATTACCTACACTAATAAATGAATAAAGAAAGACTTCATGAAACATGCATTGTCAACTAGAAGTCAATTTGTAGCTAGGCTCAGAGTTGCATCCCATATAAGTTTGTAAATTAGAGAAAAATTATAGGTGCTCCTTGAACATTGTTCCTTTTTCATTTATTGTTTGTTATGTATATACTTCAACTAATCATGATAACTTGCATACATATAAGGCAAATAGTGAATGGTTAAGGAGTAATGCTCATGGAGCACCAAAGGCTTTCTTGTAAACAAGAGTTAGTTTGAGTTATAAATGTGATAGGTGCCTCCACTATATAAACTAGTTTTATAATTGAATACTTGTATATCCTAGACCTAACCTCCTTACATAAATAGCTTTGATCTTTTTGCGAGGTTGAGCCTCCTCCAATTTCTTCCATTTCACGAACATTTCTAGCATCTCATCCAATGCTGGTATGGTGTACAAGCACATATATCTAGAGAAATAAATGAAAATCAATAATGGTTACCACCAATTGATTTAGTCTTGGTTTTGGTTCCCATACGTCACTGTGAACATTCAAGGTTCTCACAAATATCGTGATTAGTTGTACCAAGCTTGACCCTTTTTTCTTGCCTAGCAAACAATACTCAGAAAACTCCATTTTGCAGGTTCTGGCACCCTTCAAGAATCCATACACTTGGTTTATTGTATGAATGAGATTTTTTGGCATTTCACAAGTGCTCTTCCTCCAAAGTATGCCACAAAGCAATCACGCACTCATCACCTTGAACCGTGTATTTCATTTCTTTGAACAAGCAAGACTTAATCTAATAAAAAATCTTCTTATTCACATGATCCTAAAAATGTCTGCATCACAATTGTGTCTTTTATCTTTCACTACAACCTCAAGATCAATTTGAAATACTGAATCCATGACTCCATGCGCTACACGCAGAAGTTGCTCTCATTATTTTTTTCAAACTTGATTTGTTGGCTTCCTATAACCAATGTTGTATGATGAGGTGACAAGTCTCACCTCTAGGAATACTTCTCCTATCTAGCACTTATGCAAACAACTTCTAGAATAGTTAAAGTATATTTCTCATTCACAAGGTCTACAATTTCAAAAACTATTTGCAATTAAAAAACAACCTCTATAATGTTAATTTTGAGTGAATGAATCATCACGAATGTTAGTTACAATGGTCTCCCTTAAAACCCAGACTCCTTAAACTCTTATCGTTTTGTTGACAAAACTTTTTAAGACTTGTATAAATACACACTACTTATAATAGACCGTCTCCCAAGTACAAATGTCTGTCTTGATTGTATCTATAAATAGTTTCGTATCTATGAACAGTAGGAGTGGGCAAATGGTTCGGTTTGGTTCGGTTCTATAAGTAAAAACCGAATGGTTTGAAATTTTAAGAACCGATCAGTTTGTGTTTGGTTCAGTTTAAAACCGAATAGAACCAACAAACCGATCGGTTCAATTTTAAATATAAAAAAAATTAAAATATAAAAACTAAACCTAAATCATCCTAAACTTCAGCCTAATTTTTAGTTCCAGTCGTCGAGCGCAGCGCCACCCATACTGCACAGCTCATGAGTTGATTCACGTGGTCTAGCTTGCAAGAAAGCGACCGGCTGGGCTTCCCTTTGCAAGGGTGGGCAGCATATGTGGCACCTCCCTCCGCTGCTTTCTCTACTGGTGGTTCCAGAAAAACCTCAATTGGTGTTTGGGCAAAGAGACAGAGAGGGTTTCAATCGATTAGAGCTGGGCTACTTCTCGTCCATACTGATTTTTCTCCGTGCCCGATCTGTACCACTTGACGGTGCAAACCTTCTTCTTGGTGATGGATATAGGCAACTAGGATAGACAGGATGAGTAGAATACTTCTTTCACAGATTTGATAGCTAGCTCGTGGGGAATCCGCTGCTGGGTTGTCGCTATACTTCTTTCGGTAATGATTTTTTTTTCCTTTTACTTGGAAATTAAAACAACACCTGCCAGACTTTTAATTTCAATTGTAATTCAGCGGTGATTCATGAGACGAGAGCATCTGCTACATTTAGCGATTTCACGGATTTGCTATAATCGATGCCATGGTTGCAATATTGTCTGCAAACCTGAATTGTTGTATTCCTTTTTCTATTTTTTGAATTTACTGGTATGTATACATATATATGTGTTTTGTGTTTTAAATATTGTTGTATGCTTAGAAGCACTCCATTTAAGCCTTGGAGTAGCAGGTATGGTTTGGGTAGCTTTGGACTTGTATGGTTTGCTAGTTACATAAATATCGATCATCTAGAAAAGCTACATCCGCTTTATGCATGTACATTTCTGGCTTCATTTAGCTACTGATTGCACCTTCAATTTTGAAAAATTAGGCAAATTATTTTCTGAGTTTAAGATATTTTCAGGTTTAGACCCTTACCTCATTTTTCAGTGCGAAGAAAAGAGAGTAAATAACATTAAAAGAAAGCATAAAGACCAAAAAAAAAAATAGTAAATGAGAAATATACGGATGTAAGATCGCTTTCATCGCATTTGAACTTAATTACTAGCATGGCTCCTAATATTTAAACAAATAAATAATAATATATTAGCTGTTAAATAGATAATAAGCATAGATCTTGACCTTTGAACTTAATTACATCGATTTTTAGTCTGAGTGGTGAACTGTTAATTTCCTATTTTCACTACTATGAGTAGACCAAAAACTATGGCAATGATAATTGTTGGACTGTTTGCCTCATTTGTGATTCTCCTTATGTTCAATTGTCAGGTAAGTGTGGACTTGACTGGCGATGCAACACAAAGAGTATTTGATAAGGTTTTAACAAATTTAACTCGTTCAAGACGACCAATTCCGAGATTTCGCCAAGAAAAATGAGGTAATGCATTGTAGTTACTTGTTTTTATTATTATTAGGTTGTGTGCCTTTATGCCCAGCAAAAATGAGTTATCAACCATATCCAATATGAATACAAACCTATTGTCACATTTGTTAAGGAAAAGGAGGTTATGATGTTTATTACTAAACTGGGCATTTTATATTTCAGTTATATAAAAAGTACATGAACTTTGATATTACATATTAATTTTATTGCTCCCAAATATATTATAAAAATTGAATATGAAAAATATTGAACTTAAAAAATTCTAATTAGTTTTTTTCATTTTAATAAAGTAAAGCAAGATTACTTTTTTTTTTTATTTTAGATGTCTAATTACTCAAGAGTTCAAGACAACATTGATTGTGTAGCTGATGATTTTGAGCATGAAGTTGATGATAATGAAAATGATTCAAAAACAATTGTCACTGGCGGAAACAAGAGAAAAAAGTCTTCGTCATCCAAACCGCCACTACCAAGGAAAAAAATGGCTCCAAGATCAACAGTGTGGCAACATTTCACTAGAGTTCCAGATAATTATCAGAAGTGCAAATGCAACTATTGTGGCAATGAATTTGAATGTGGCACGAGTGGGTATAGAACTAGCACTTTGAGGAATCATTATAAAAAAAGGTGTACAAAGTACAAGGGCTTTCTAAAAGACCAAATAGCTTTAACTCAAGATGTTGGTAGTGATGAAATTGTAACAAGAGGATTTAGACATGATGCTTGCAGGCGAGCAACTGTGAAAATGATTGTTCTTGATGAATTGCCTTTTTCTGTTGTGGAGAATCCAGGTTTTAAGCATTTTTGTAGTGTGGCGACTCCTAGATATCTTCTCCCATCACGAAGAACCATTACTAGAGATACTCTTGATATGTATATGGAGGAAAAGGTTAAGTTGAAGAGCTTATTGGTTGGGAATAAGCAAAGAGTATCTTTGACCACTGATATTTGGACTTCTATTACAACAGCTAGCTACATGGTCATCACAGCTCACTTTATTGATAGAGATTGGAATTTACATAGAAAGATTATCAGTTTTAACACTGTTAATGATCATTCATCGGAGACAATTGGTAAGCAACTTGAAACATGTTTAATTGACTGGGGTATAGAGCGAGTGTTTACTGTAACTGTTGACAATGCAAGTCCAAATGAGGGTGCTCTTAGGTATTTAACTAATAGAGTTAAGAATTGGAGGGATGATGCCTTAGTGTTGAATGGGGAGTATTTGCATGTTCGTTGTTGTGCACATATATTGAATTTGATTGTTACTGAAAGGTTAAGAGAATTGGAACCGAGCATAGTTAGTGTTCGGAATGCTGTGAAGTATGTAAGATCATCCACTACTAGGATGCAAGCATTTCAAATTCGTGTGCAACAAGAGAAAATTAATTGTCGAGGAAGTGTGATTTTAGATTGTCCGACTAGATGGAATTCTACATATTCCATGTTGAATACAGCATTGAAATTTAAGGCGGCATTTGATCGGATGGCACTTGAAGATCAGCTTTATGATGCTTATTTCCAAGAAAAAGATTGTGGGAAGAAGAAAAAGGGAAGGGCCACCATTAAGCAGTGATTGGGAGAGTGCTCGTCGTATAGTCAAGTTTTTGAAGACTTTTTATGATGCAACTTTGTAATTTTCTTCTTCTTTGAAGGTAACATCAAATCTTTATTATACTTTTGAATTTTGATCTATGATAAAAAGTATACTTTAGCTTTATTAATAATGGTTATTTATTTATTTATTTTAGGTGACATCAAATATTTGTTACAATTTGATATGTCAAATTGAACAATCTTTGGAATCATTGTCCGGTAGTAGGTTTTATGGCAATTAAAATGAAGGAAAAATTTGATAAGTATTGGGATGGCTATGGTAAGATAAATAAGTTGTTGATTGTTGCTTCTGTACTTGATCCACAAGGAAAAATGAAATTTGCAACACATTGCTTTGAGAAATTATATGGCAAGGATAGTGCCAAATGTGTTGAGATGAAGGAAATGGTCAAAAATTTGTTGAGTAAGCTTTATGAGTCTTATAATGCACAGTATAAACCGGGTGGAAGTGGGAGTGCAAGTGGAAGTGGTAGCAGAAGTACAAGCAGAAGCCAAAATTTAGGTTTTGGAAGTGGAAGTGGTTTGAATTTTTGGAATTTGGATGATGATGATGATATTATGCTTGAGGACCCTTTCCCTAAATTCAGTAAAACGGTTGCGATTAGTGAAGATAAGTCAAAATTATCAAATGAGTTGGATTTTTACTTGATGGAGAAGACTGAAAAAATTGTAAAAAGTAATTTGGGCACTAAATTTGATATTTTATTATGGTGGAGGGTGAATAAAGCCAATTATCCAATCTTATCAAGTGTAGCAAGGAATGTTCTTGCTATTCCAATGTCTACTATTGCATCCGAGTCCGCCTTTAGTCCTGGAGGTCGTATATTAGATCAATATAGAAGTTCTTTGACTTCGGATATGGTTGAAGCATTGGTATTGTTGCAAAATTGGTTATGGACTTCTCTTTTTGTAGATACAACAACAAACCTAAATAAATTAGTTGAAGACAATGAGTTTATGGATCAACTTGGAGAAGGTATGTTTTGTAAAATTTTATTTTAATTTTATTTTTGAAGTAATATGAACCTTATACAATTTGTTTAATTTTAATTTAAGTTTATTTTTTAAGTAATATGAACCTTATGCAATTTGTTTAATTTTAATGTATTTTTTAAGTAATATGAACTTTGTTTATTTTATTATTACTATTTTTATATAGAACTTCGCAAATCAACAGCGAGTGACTAACTTGGCATGTCAACGATAATGTGAAAATTGAAGTTCAACATAAACATTTTTTAGGTAATAAAAATTATATAAATTTATTTATTAGTTATTAATTATTAAATACTTTATTTTATCTATTTTAATTATTAATTGTTTGTCTCATTTTGAATTTTGAATTTTGAATTTTTGATGTAGGCGATATGGATGGTGGATGTAGTTGTACCTTGTGTGCTATGGTGAACTTTTTTTATCGATTACGGACTTGTAGTTTTCTTTTAGCTGGTTATGAATTTATAACTTGTAATAGATTTAAAATTTAGGTGCATTTGTTAATTGTGACTATTTTGTACTGTGACTTTTATTATTTTACTTTTGTGTTTGAGGACTTTGTATTTGTTTATTACTTTGTAGAGTATACTGTGTAGTTACTAGTTAATATGGGTGTGGACTATAAAATTTAGTAAAATCAGGTAAAAATTATAAAATCTAGTAACATTAGGTCAAAATTATAAAATTCAGATAATATTGAACCGAACCGAATTTCAAACCAGAACCAAACCGAATCAAACTGAATTTTAAACCCGAACCGAACCGAACTGAATTATTTCGGTTCAGTTTGGTTCGGTTCTAAAATTTGGTTCGATTTGGCTCGAATTCTTGAGAACCAATCGGTTTCGGTTCGGTTCGGTTCGATTCCGATACCGAACCGAACTGAACCAGAAAATGCCCACCCCTAATGAACAGTATCATATGTAAGAATTTAACGTGGTTCGACAATCATGCCTATGTCCATGGGAGGCAAGAGAAAATAATTTTTTTACTAACAATTAACAGAGTACAAATTTACATAACAGAACCTCACTTCCCAAATATCAAAATACACCTAGTACTCTTTCACACTCTTAAAGGAAAAAATTTCCCCACGACACACATTTTCTCACATTTCTGCAAATAGTGCAGAACCCAACTGAGCACCCAAGAAAATGCTCTCCTAGACTTTCTATGTGCTCACTTGCAAATTCTCTACAATTATTTGCACTCTTTCAAGAGCGATAAATGACATAAGCTCTCACATTTTAGGATGCATTTGCTCAATAAATGATGCCTTTATTTATCAGCATCAAGATAATACAATTACATCTAGCAATAAAAAAAAAAAATCATGCATTTGGCCAATCACCATGATTAAAGTCTTCAAAAAAATTTGGCCACCTACCTTGCTAAAATGCATGTGTTCAACCACCTCTAAATTTGAATTGAAATCATGTGTTTTAATTTCAGGCTTGGTCTTTTAATTTGACTATTCAACATAATCAGAACTGTATTTACAACTTAGTAACTGACACTAAAGTCATAGTTTACACTGTAAGGTTTTACATAAGTTCAATAACAGCAAAAAGAACAAATCCAGTGAAGTTTTTGTTCCAATTAACAGTGCTGTGACTGTTCAATAGTTATTGAAGATCCTACAGATTAATTGATTCCTGAACCTATCTGGAATTTCCCTTCCAGACAAACAGTGCTGATACCATGCCCTTTATCAATTTCCTATCTTCCCTGTAATATTTAAATTATGTATTTTCAAATGTAATTGAGGAAAGTCAAACAGGGAGAGAGAAAGAGTATTCATGATATATATATATATATATATATCAATTTCGATCTTAAATTCTTAATTTTAATTTTGAATCTCAAATCTAGGAGCCCAAATTACTATTTTGTCCACAAATTAATGTGAATTTAACATCTTAAGGTCACACATCCCAAAATTTTATCCTACAATCTTATCTTAAATGATCTAACATTAATTAATTAATTGGATAGTACTAACCTGAAAATTATTAAAAATTATTAACCACTCAATGAATGACATATCGCATTTCCACATTATTTAAGATATAATTTAGGACAAAATTTTGAGATATCTATCATTATCCTTTATCCATCTCTTTAATTCAATGAACATGAAAAAAATAATAAATAAAAGCAACAGTTTATTCCACATAATAATAACCATATAACACTAATGTTTCAGCTTCTGACACTAAAATGACTACATATTTGTATAATTAATTTATTACAGCTGGCCCAATAAAACTACCAACATCTAAACTCTGGTGTAACAATATATAACAATAGAATTTAAACTTTATTGTTATGCACCCACTTAATGTATGTGTGACATGTGTGCATAAATTAAATATAACTACTAATTATATGATGATTTTTAAAAATAAATAGACATATATCATACACATATTAAGTAGGTGTAGACGTGTAGTACAACATAAATGTATATCATTTATGTATTAAGTAGTTGTAGTACAATAAATAATAGCAATACATGCACCAGGTGAAGTCTTTTCTTTAGCTGGTCCTTGTCCTTCAATATTTTGCCTTCGTTTCACTTCTTTTAGAAAGAGACATCTGTGAATAAAAAATTAATGGGATAGATTACTAGTGCATGCAATTACAAAAAAAATTAAAATATGCATGGTACCATAACAACAATGACCAAAACCTTTAATGTGTTGTACACGGAATGCAGAATCAAGCATATCAAATAATTACAGAAAATAAATGATACAAAAATTTAACGTGATTCGGCGATTATGCCTATGTCTACGGGAGTAAAAAAAATAATTATATTATTAACAATTACTAAGGTACAATATTTTACTAAAGAAACATCACTTCCCATAATTCAAATACACCCAGTACTCTCACACACTTAAAAGAAAATACTTCTCAATTATACACACTCTCCAATTACACACTCTCACATCAATTCTCTAATAGATTTATTTCTCTCTGAATTCAAAATTTCTCCCTAAGTTTTGGCATGCTCAATTCTCTGAAAATTATGCTCTATTTATAATAGAGTTTAAAGTGCGGCTATTTTCTTCCTTTTGAAAAATTTATGCATTTGGTTTTCAATTTGTCAAAATTCGGTTCCTTATCATTTGGGCTACCTTTTTGAAGCACCTTTTAATTTCAAATATTTTAATTTCAAACAATCTTTTATATTAATACGTTAAAGTCAGAAATCTTTACAATACCTCTGAAAATTGCATAAAATCTTCTTCACCCATAGATGAAAACTAATATATCAGCAGCTACGTAAGCCATTAAATTTATACTGAATAACGGAAGTCTTCACAAGAAATATTAACCAACCGTGCATCTCTAACGATGATAATTTTTTCTGGGAAAATGATATTCAGACTCCAAAATATCTCAGAATATACTAAAGACTTTCATAGTTCAAAAATTTCTTTAATCGACGTTCACATATTCTAGTTTGGTAGCAAATTATTTAGTGTTATATTATTAATTATTGCATAATGTATTTATGACGTCCTAGGCCCAGCCTCCTATACAAATCTGCATACAAGCGTGTCAGGAGGTGCTGAGTTTTTCGGGTTAGGTGTCATGTCAATGCGTGTATCATGTTTCAGTTTCGGGTATCATAACTTCGCAGCAAACTAGATTACACATAATAAAATTAAAGCCGTTGTATTTATTTTACAATTAAAAGTGTTAAAAGAAAAAACAAGATCAATATTTTAATTTACTCAATATAATGATTTTTTAGTTAAATTAACTTTAAAAATAATGGGTAGAAATGGGATCCTGCGAGATTTGGAGATAAATCCGAATCCATCCTAAATTAATAATTAGAATTAAATTGAGTTTTGAATCCAACGATTTTTAAAATTGGTCCTAATAATATGAACACTCTCGTTTCAATCAATGTTTTTTTTTACCATCCCGAATTCCATGTTCTCTTTCAAACAGTATTTGCATTTCTTTCACCATTAATATGTATATACTTTTCCAATTTGAACATGGATTTTAAACTTCCGCTTTAAATTTAAAATGTATATACAAAATTTCCACCATATTTTACTAACAAAAACAAGATCGATTGAGATGGGTATTTGAGGATAATATGCTACACACAATTAGAACAAGAAACAATAAAAATTTCGAAACAAAAAACAAGGATTTCGTATATATATTTCAATTAAATAATTCATCTGCCAGCGACATATAAAGAGCTACGGCATTAAGTTTAAATAGACTTTAAAGCGACATATAAAGCTTTACCTAACTAGAGTACGCAGTAAACTAAAATTAGCTATATTTAATAAATCAACAAAGAACCCACGTTGAACATTCACCTCGAACTAACTGAATGAAGAAATACTTCAAGAAACACGTGCATACTGACCTCAAAGATAAATTTGCAGGGAGGAGTATTCTTGTTCTGGCATCAAGTTAAGAGTGCCATCTAAGCTTATAAACATGATAGATTTCTCCTCCTAATAGATTAGTTATTTAACTTAAATATCTAAACATATTAGGCCCAACCTCCTAATTAGATAAAATGCCCTATATTTCATTACAACATATTTTGTTTGAAATTTATATTTTTTTATCTTTTATCTTGTTCCTTACCTTAATAAGGTACGTGATTCCCTTATGGTAAAACTAATAAATATATATATACACACACACAAAGAGAAAGAGAGTACAAATTTGGTCAAGGATCTTTGACTTTATTAAAGTCTGAAAAAATAATTAAGGCATATGATTTAGTAGTATAGTGCCATTACACTATTAAACTATATGTCTCAATAGTTTTTCCAGACTTAACAATATTGAACCATATGTCTTAATAACTTTTTCGGACTTTGAAAAATTTAAGATCCTATATTTGTTAAAGTTCAAAAAAACTATTAAATCATGTTGTTTAATAGTATAATGACCGTAAAAGCTATTAAATCACATGGTTTAATAGTGTAATAGTATTATACTATTAAACTGTATGATATAATAACTTTCACGTACATTATACTATCAAAACATATGGCTTAATAGTTTTCTCATATTTTACTCACCATCCACTAGTTGACTAGCATATTATTTATGACGTTTAGCACTACCATATGTAATATATGTGATGATATATGTGCAGCTGTATTAAAGATAAAACTTATTCGTAAAATAAAATTTTAAAAAGTTAATACTTTCTTACTTTTCAAAATCTGCTGCTAAATGAGATGGCTTTGGTTAGATTTGTCTTTAAACTTCTAAAATCACTTTTAAACCTCTAATGGCAATCTAAAACGTGCCTTGGTTAGATTTAATTAGTTAATTCTATGTTCTATTTCAATAAAGATTTGTATTTTTTCAATCATAAATAATTTGAAGTGGTTGTTAAAACTGCTTCGGCACTAAATTTAAGAAACTAATAATTTGTATGTATTTTAACTTAATTTCAATGACAAAATAACTTAGAATTAATTAATTCCATATCAACGTTGACCTAATATGCATTTTTATCGTGAATTTGTGATCCGTTTATCTAGATCAGGCGTCATGTGAATGCATGTATAAGGTTTCAGATTTGAGTCTTTTACTCTTTTAACTTCGCAACTAACTAGAGTACATATATTAAAATTTAAGTTGTTGGATTCAATAAATTAGCAAAAACTTGACATTGAACATTGCCAACGAACCATTACCAACACTAATAAATGAATAAAGAAAGACTTCGTGAAACATGCATTGACCTTCAGCTAGAAGTAAATTTATAGCTAGGCTCAAGAGTTGTGTTCCATATAAATTTGTAAATTAGGGAAAAATTGTGAGTGCCCTTGACCATTGTTCCTTTTTCATTTATTGCTTGTTATTATGTATATGCTTCAACTAATCATGATAACTTGCATACATACAAGGCAGTGAATGGTTAAGGAGCAATGCTCATGGAGCACCAAAGGCTTTCTTGTAAACGAAAGTCAGTTTGAGTTATAAATGTGGTAGGTGCCTCCACTGAATAAACTAGTTTTATAATTGAATACTTAGACATCCTAGACCCAAATAGCTTATAAAAATCTCAAAAAATTTAAGAACAATTATTACGAGGTCCCAAGCCTACCTGAGTGGGGATACGATCCTTTCATAAATTTGTCCTTTTAGCACTTTTTATAATCTTCTTTTGCTTGCTTAGTTATGTAGTTAGACTTAGTTAATTTCATGTAGAGATGGCAGTGGTCTGAGATGGTCCAGGATTTTGGACGACTCGAAATCCCGAATGTCTGGATTGTCCCAAATGTCCCGTATGTCCCAATCAATTAACATTTTAATTTCGATTAACATATTTAATAAGATTTAATTTAATCTTCCATATATTAAGAAAAAACTAATGTGATTTAAACAACTCAATTGATATAAACAACAATTGTTAAAATAAACTTCTCCCAATTCAATTAATATGTGATTCACATAGGAGTTGTTAAAGTTGAAAAAGATATAAACAACAATTGTTTTAGATGTTTTAATGTGTTGACTTGAATGATTGTGTGTGATTTTGAGAGATGAGTCTACAAAAGTCTCTGGAAAAAGGCTGCGTATAGATTAAATTATTTTTTGACATCCTTCATAATGATATTTTGGACCTTCTACATCGCTTCTGCAGGAATTTTTCTCCATCTACCCCCAAAAGATGAAGGACGTCAAATGTTGAGGAAAAACAAATAGAAAAGAAAAAACACGCCCATACAGAGACACAGAAAAACTTTGATGTGTTAAAGAGAAAAATTATATATTACACAAAAATATATATATGTACCGAGATTCCATTAAATCGAATCTATCAAAATTTGTTATTTGGATGGGCAATGGTAGTGTAATCAATCCAGACATGAACTGTTGCCAGATTTCATCTGGTTTGACAACAAATAGACTTGGTGGACGATGGTCCATCACTCGATTTGGATTCATTTTAATGGAAAACATTAATTTTGTTAGTTTCAGTAGACAATTTTGATACAAGTATCAGTACTGATAATATTGGAGTTACGGGTGGCAATCTATGTTAGAATTTGTTTATTCGATTTGATTCGAAGCGAATTAAATATGTTTGGATTTGAAAAATTGATTCATTTAATAAATGGGCAAATTTGTTTCGATTTGCTAAATAAACGAATTGAATCCAAGTTTGAGAACATTGATTTACTGCCCCTAATTGAGTGTAAGTTTTGTTTATTTTTTAGTCCTCACTTTATTAGAGTGTGGATTTTCTCTTTAAAAGAAACATTTTATTTCTTAAGTATAATATAAATAAATAGATTTTATGAGCAAGTCTTTCTTTATTGAATGGTGGCCTTCGATTCATAACCTATGTCAATTGGTCTCTATGAATTCAATTCAATCTTTGTTAATAATACAAATAAAAAGATTTGTGTTTAAAAAAAAAAAGCTTATTTCTTGATTACCCCGTTGACCTAACGAAGTCTTTATTAATAACGTACTATTTCGAATTAAATTTTGTTAATTGAAAATCTGTGTATAAGCAGAAGGGAAAAAAAAAACTACATATACAACGGAGTAGTGCAGCGGAGAAGTAAGACATAAAGCAAAGTGGGGAAAGAACATTTTGAACGTCGGCGCGTGGAGCCAATATATTAATTCATCAGGTTCACTCAACACCTTTGCATGTCTTTAACATTCTTTTATCTATGCTCTTTCTATGTTTCAATTATATGATTTTGTTCCATCAATTATCTTGATTACTTAGGATTTTCTAATAGTAATTTGGATACGAGTTTACGAGTGATTAGACGCCTCTTTGAATCAGAGCTATAATTAATACAAGCTAATTTTGGAGAATCTCATAACATCATGATGATTTAATAATCCATGATATTTTATATCTTTTACTAAAACTAGTGTGAAGCTCCCATACGGAGAATCGATATCATGTTTTATCCTAATTATTCGTGTGACAATTAAATTCTTTCTTTTAGCTAGTGGTGAGGTTGATTATATATATCTTGATTATATTGTTACTGTTATTCACCTTTGTCTCTGTTACTGGTTATTGATTAGGAGTTGGAACTTGGAGGTTATTGATTAGGAGTTGGAACTTGGAGATGGAAACAGATATAAAAATAACAATTGCTTCTCTTAAAAAGAGCAAAGAGGTTCAAATTGACATCGGGGAAAAGATGGAGCCTCAACGTGGGTGTTGTATTTACAGGGTCCCTAAGGCTCTCCGCAAAATAAATAAAGAAGCCTACACTCCTGAGGTAATTTCAATAGGCCCTCTTCATCATCGTAAACCTGAATTAGCCAGTATGGAGAAACAGAAGATAAGATATCAAAGAGAATTTAGCAAGCGGATCACCGGGGAGACATGGCAAGATCTTATAAACTGGATAGACGAATACGAACAAAGCATCCGTAATTGTTACGAAGAAACGTCTAAGCTTAAAAAATTTGAGTTTATAAGAATGATTCTGTATGATGCTATCTTTATAATTGAACTATTTCTGAGAGCTGAAGATCAAACGAGTGATTTTCTATTAGATAAACCGCAACTAAAAGTAGTTATTTTATCCGACTTGCAATTACTAGAAAATCAGCTTCCATTCTTTGTCCTTAACAATCTCTACAGTTTAGCCTTTCTTAAAGTCAAAGCTAGGGCCAAGGGCTATCCTTCTTTCTGTGATCTTTCTTTGGGCTATCCTTCTTTCTTTGATCTTTCTTGTGCATTCTTCCAATTTGAAAAGCTAGGCGGATATGGTGTCGAGAATAAAGTTAAACATTTTACTGATTTGAGGAGATATTTTATGACAAAATCGTTCCAAGTACCGAAGTCAAGAAGCTTTGTTACAGATTTACCTTGTGCAGTCAAATTGCATGAGTCAGGAGTGAAGTTCGAGCTTGGCGAAGGAGAATGCTCACTTGATGTAAGATTTGTGAGGATTAAAAGGCTATGGTTGGGAGGGTGTGTGCTGCAGATCCCACGGATGGAAGTATATGATGACACGGAATTGCTTATCCGAAACGTTATGGCATGGGAGCAGCGTCACTATCCAGGTGATACCCACGTTTGCAATTTCATTGTTCTATTGGATTCTCTCGTCAACACTGAAAAAGATTTAGATTTGCTTGAGGAAGCGGGAATTATATCCAGTAATTGGGTGACAATACCAGAGTAGCAAGGATGTTCAATAGACTTTGCCTACAAATAAATTTAAGTGATTCCTGTTACTGTGGCATCGTTGACGCTCTCAAAGCACACTATCGCAACCCTTGGAACCATAGCAGGGCAACTTTGAAAAGTGTTTATTTCAGCAATCCTTGGAGAGGCACCGGAACTAGTGTTGCGTTTCTGCTCGTTTTATTCACTTTGATACAAACCGTGTGTTATATCCTTCAAATCTTGTGATTCTTAATTTATTTTCCATGCCAATTAATTAATCAACGTATATATTCGTAACTTTTCGTTTGATACTTTTTTATTCCATCCATATGGTGCTTCTAAAGTATAATTTTCCATTAAATTGATGAATTGTTGGTTTTTTTAATTGCTTATATGTATAATAATTTTATATTGGAGTTTTTATAGATGTAATTAACTTTAGGATAATGACTCTTCTACTAAAATATATAGCAAATAACAGAAATCAGAGCAGCCTGTCCACTAGCAAGGATAGAGGGAGACAGTAATAATTAAATTAATTGAACAAATTTGGATTAAAATATTAATTACAAACTTATTATTTCACTTGCTAGTTGCTCAACGTTGTTTAGGTAGTAACCTACGGAATAAAATTTTAACGGTAAAACGGAAATTACAAAATTTCGCTTGTGCTTTTGATAGTTGCGATACATGACTTTTTCCCGATACTTGATGGACATTGCATTGGACCCCCGCTTCGGGCTTCATGGGCCTTTGGCCTTCGTTGGATTTACTCAAATCTTGTCGAACAATCCAATAGTGAAGGAATTAATGTTTATTTTCAATAGTTACTAAACTTATGTGGAATCTAAAATTCTCAGCGTTTTGGTTGAAATTGGATTAAGAAAGGGTAATGAAATTGTCGTTGATACGACACTTTTGACCTTACTTGTCTGCATATTATGAAATATGAGAAGAACGTTTATAATCATATGGTGTCTGAGTTAGCTAATTGTTCCATATTTCCCCTTATCCTTGATCATGATGGTTACATATTTTCAAGCTAGATATTAAACCATTTAAATGGTTCAGCCAAAAGGCTGCATCCACAGGAACAATAGATGAGAGGTTATATTTCAAACAGAAAACTGTATAAGTTGATCTCAATATTACAAGGAATCTGAAGGATTATATGTAGCAACAAAGGAAGAATTATGTGGGGTAAAAATTCATTCACGTTTGCAAATTATCATATGGGTGAACCGTACACTCAAAACATAGAGATTATACAATGCCTAAGAAATATAATCAAAAGGGCTGCCAGTGCAGAAAAGACAGATATTAATTTGAGCCTGCGCTATCCATCTTATCTCATAACTCCTAATTGTATAGTAATGGAGTATAGCTGCAACGGCGAAAAGAGGCTCCACGTTATTGGGAGAAGATAATATTAGTTTTGACTAGAATTAGTTAATTTTAAACCCTTATTTTGAAAAATAAGTCACGATCAGCCACAAAAGCCATCAATCCAATATCATTAAAGTAAAGTTTAAACTACACCCATAGAATATTTTTGTGGGAACAATCAATCTGATAACCTAAAAAAAATGTTCCCTATATCTGCAAGAATATATTGGAATGTATTATCAAGACATAGCATCATCTAATATATATATATATATGGAGAATCCTCTTTTCTAATGAGCCTATACTGAGATTTGTTGAAGTCGTTTGAAGGCGTGCGTACCGGGTGCCTTCATAATCATTGTCTGCACAATCAGTTGGAAGAAGTAGGCTTTTTACATCTGAATTCAGAAGAATTAAAGTCGATGTTTGGGAGTAAATTTTGGCATGATATTTTGGACTAATAAATTAAAGACATGTGGACATTCATAAAGGTGAAATGGAAACAATACTTAGAGCAATATAATAATGCATTTCAAAGCATTCTCTAGATTGGATGGACTTGGAAGTCAATAGTCAAGATTTTACATATCAAGATATTTATATGACAATTGCTAAGTTACACTTCATGTAACTTACACACTTTATAAATTTCATGTAAAAAGTTGTAATATGTGTGGGATCTACATGTAATTTTACAAAGGATGTAAATTAAATGAAATGATGTTTTGGCAAAAAAAAAATAATAATAATAATAAACCTTAGGCTTCTTTTAACATTTTGATTTTTGACGTTACAGCAAATCTAAGAAAAAGCCTTAATGAATTACTTGCCTCAAGAGTCTTCTTGTTTTTCTGCACTTCAAACCTGTCTGTAGATGCTGGATGTTCATCCACACGTTCCAACAGCTCTTGCGATGTATAAATACACCCCAAAACAAACAATTTAGTTTCTGTAGTATACATTTCGTTCTATTCCGTATTTACTATAAAATCACTAAACAGTTTTTCTTTATTTTTTTGTTGGAACAACAATTCATACATACCAACATTTATTAACAAATGCAAAAGCAATATGGGAACAATGTCCGCACAAAACATTGAGAGTTTATACGAAACCCCCAAATTATGAGAGCTGGTGTTTGGAATTGATGGACCAAGGATAAGATATGACCAGAGGGATTCCTCAAAGAAGGGCAGGAAGTCCTGCTTGTGGAAAGAACTGCATTTACAATATAACATCAAAACTGTTTCTATATGAATATTCTTGCCTTGACCCTTCTGAAGCCAGACCAATATCAACAATTTTGTCCCTGAAAGCAAGTGCAGTAGATCAAATAGCACAAAAATGCCACTTCTTTATCCTGTCAGTTGAAGGGTAACGCAACTGTCCTGCTTGCAGTATGAAAGTGAAAACTGTAACGCAAGATTCAGCTATTGAAATTTAATATCGTATCTCAAAAGCACAACCATCACAAAATATTTGAAATTATAAAGTAAAATATGCAAGAGATACCAGATGTTACTTTATTGATAAAGTGTGCTGCCTCAGTTCATACGTGCCTCCAACAAACTATCAAACACTGTCAAGCCCCCGTCCACTACCAGATTTTCGGTCCAAGGCGATAACCCAAAAGCCCAGCCATCTTGCAAACATATCAAAGCTGTGCACTGTCGAATAAAATGTCTTTAAGTTAGGTTATTATCTAATTGTTACAGCCAAAATTTTAGTAAAATATTTGTAGTAAATGGCTACTCCATTAGCTTATTTTCTAGAAAACAGAGGATCACCATGCAATAAGTAGTCAAAATAAAACAATATTCAAAACAAAACTTCCAATACAAAATCCCAAAGTCAAATGAAGACAAAATAAGGAGATGTATTAAGAAATTTTGGAAAATAAAGAACTACACATGAAAATAAGGACTCGACACTCAATAATCTTAAATATCTATCTTGCTCACAGTAAGACGGATATACAAAACTATAAAATTATGACTAATTCAATAAGTAAATGAAAAAGGAGCAATGAAAATTAGGTATTCATTTTCCAGTGGTGAGTTAAATGCCAAATATGAATGGAATAAAGATAACCGTATAGTCTCATTGCTTTTTGTGATAGTTTAAATTGACGCACCTTAAAATGAGCAGAAGGATTCATTAAAGTCGGGCCAAGGGAATCCTGCAAATGCAAAGAACTGCATTCACTAAGCAAAATCAAAACTTCAAATCTACAAAATAAATTGTTAACGTTGTTGCCTAGTATGCTTTCAACAAGATACAAAGCACTGGACTTACATAAGAAACCAGAATATGAGAAACCAAGAAACTCATTGGTTAAGGAGTGATTCCTTATATGCACAAATGGCTGACCATTTTCTTTTTCTTTTTTAAAAGAAAAGGAGGGCGAGAAGCCCAAATATAATTTTTAACCCTTTTCACCCCAAGAATCGAACTCGGCCTTCACTGCTCTACAACGAGCATGGCTGACCATTTAGAAAACTATCATTTAGTTCAATTAATTAAAAGCCTAATAGTTGAAGAAGTATCAAGATAAATATTAAAATGGCATAATATTCACAACCCAACTGTTTTCTCACAAATATATATATATATTTCTTTTCACAAAGAAGCAGAAGAAGAAAATAGTACTTACCTTGATAGAGTGTTACTTTATTTGGTTAGGAATTTTTTCATGATTTTCCCTGCTATCTGCCCCAGAATGTTTTGTAGAGTAATGCTTTGTCATGATGAGAAGACATGTTGACATTAGAGTGTTAAGCTGCAAGACATTCTGCATGTTATTTATGTGCCAACAGGCAGATGGCCAGGATGGACAATTTGCGTTTGATTTAATTTTATGATTAAATCGCACCGACAGTTTACTAAAATAAACTTGTAACTAGCCCTGGTTCAATTTTGGTTTGTTTGATTTTATTTGATTTGAAAATTCTATTTTTTGACAAATTTTCACTGGTTTATTTTTATTTTTATTTTTTTCAAAAGGTAAATTTTAGGTTATTCCATAAGAACAGACTATCTTCAAATCATTTATTTACTTTAAAAAAAAATGAGTTGATGAAATTTTTCATCTTATTAAAAAATAAAAATAAATTAAAATTTTAAAAATAAAAAATGGTTTGACACTAGTCAATTTATAATAATAATCTCAAATTAATTCTTTCCTAGAATCGCCAAACTAATGAAACCAAGATAAGAAGGAAACCAGCTTCACATTTATATTTTACATTGTGAAAATTTTAGAAAATATATTTTATTTTGCAACCTATTTTTTCTATAACAAGATACGTTAGTTTGAAGGAGAATTTAAATAAATTTTTGATAAGATCGTATATTACACGCATGAAATTAATTTAGATATGTAATGTTATTGATATCTGGGTGTCACAATAGTTTTTATTGTTACTATCAATATTTAGGAAATTTCAATGGTAAATTGCCTTCACGGTCATTGGACCCTACTTTGGGCTTCATGGGACGCCAGTCTTTTGCTGGGCTGTCATTGCAACTGCCATTACTGAAAATTAACTAGGGCTCGACTTTTGCTTGATGCAGTAGCTACTCTCAATATTACAAGGAATCTAATTGTTTAAATCCGGATGAAAAGAGTGCTAACAAAACTTAACTAACTCTGTTGAGCTGGCAAAGAAACATCTCTTGATTTCTCCATTTTCACTTTCACTCTTCATAGCATAAGATAAAGTCTTCAATAGCTTTCTTACATCAATAGTTTTCCTCGTACTCTGCTCTTCACACTAATAAATAGCTTCGCAAATCTCATCCGTGCCACCAACAGCTCTTATAGTGTGTAAACTATAAGTACGTAAAGAGGAAAAATCAAGTGGGCGGTAAAAATTTGTATGAACCAACTTTTCATTCATGTTTGCAAAAGATCATATGGGGGCAACATACACTCAGAACATCTAGATTAATTATGGACAAAGCATAGCATACTCGTTCAATCATTGTAGACAAAAATATCTCCCAAGTCTCGTCTCTTTATTGCTTGAGCAATAAAAGGTCATCAAGCATGAGCTTGACATTTCGTCAAGTATCTTATTCTTCTCAAGATTCGAAGTCGGGTGGCTAAAAATATAAAAACTGTAAATATTGTACAATAACCTCGTATAAATACGGCAGTGTCCTCATCAATGAAATAAAGCTGTTTCTTTTATTTTCTTTGTGCATTGCTTTCATTAACATTCTCTGCATGCATAGCTTCTTTTGTTTCAGTAGTTTTAACTGGGCATTCGAAAAAGCTTCATTAAATGAGCAGCATCAACTTCACTTTTAACTCTCCACTTCATTTCACTTGGTTTCACTTTCCCTTTGTATGCTTTCAGAGCTGTCAAAGAGATGACTATCTAGAAGCCAATAATATAGAAGATTGTTGAAGAAGAAGGTAGCATAGTTTGACAAGGAAGAAGGAAAGAGATATTTGATCAAAAGTAAACAAACATAAATTGTTTATAGCATTGGACTGACATAAGAGAGGCAAAGAAGCTACCTCTCCAAAGGAAAGATGGAGTAAACAGAGAAATTTGTTGTTGAGGAGTGTTGAATTGCACTCTGCAGATTGATTCCCCTTCATCCTCGTCAGAGCTGCAAGCACTTAGTAGCTAAGTAGTGTTGATGTGGTTTCAGCAAATTCTCTTGGGACGGGGTTCAAATTCCTCTTCCTCGGATCTTCCAACATCCTTAGAAGTTCCACTACTCGGGCCTGCCACGTCAAGAAAGTCATTATGCAATTTCCGATGTTAAGTGAATTTTTCTTCATTACTATTAGCAAATTTGAGAGTATGAGTGTTAGGTTTGGCCTGGTTGAGATTTGCATTTCACTCTCACTCCACAGCATTACTCCTTATGACCTTTCAGGTCAACGAAGAAGTCAAATGAAACAGCAGTATGGTGGTCACCATCCAGTGGCCCGATACTGCAACAGGAATCAAATCCAAGTATAACATGTTCCAAATGATGGTCAGGTACCCACCCAACAAGAAAGAGTGATCAAAACTGTATTCACACATGACGCTAGTATAAGACTGTGTTACAGTATAAAACTCTCCCACATGTTCAATAATTGCACAAAGAATAAAGCCGGCTTTTGTTACCACTACTCTGGGGAGTTGATAGTTATTGAAGATCCTAAAGATTGATTACTGAACCGCCCTGGAATTTCACTTCCAGGTCATGCTGATATCATGCAGCTTACTAATTTCTTATACTCTGCATTATAACCAAGGCTGGATAAATTTCTGGAAATACAGAGTGCTTTAAGTTAATGGCAAAACTAAGAACAACTTAAATTATAAAGTTTTCGGCCAGAGCATAAATTTCAGTTCTCATAATCTCTAAATTTCTCCTTGCTATAAGTCATATACTTACAAATTTATAGAAAAAATAAGTAAAAGCTAATTTGGTGTGGAAATTATGTAGTTATTTTTTTCCCCGGTTCTCATATGAAAGAAAATACACAATAATGTAAACCGTACCGAGTTGGATAGCATGGTCAGGACAAATTAGTTTGTAGAACAGAGCAAAAATGTAAAAGATCTTATAGAAACTAAAACTTTACCATGTGGTATAGTCTGTTATAAAAACTAAGAGATCTCATACAAAAGAAATCCATCGAGACGCTTTCGCACGGCTTTATCTGAAGTGGCAGGGGTTCCAACAATCCTATCGATAGTTGGTGGTCTATCTTGTCTTGTTGGCACACAAGATAAGTCCGTACATATGCCTCGATGTCATGTATGACCAAAAGTATGAGGCTTGGACTAATGCAATGGTGCGCTCAATCCTTGGATGACTAGCCCACTTGGAGTCGTGGCAATCCTTGATTACTTCCTTGCATAAGTTTCCCCACCTAAGCAAGAATAGTTGATCTCATTTGGTGAGAAAAATGCCTTCATCTTGCCAAAATCGCCTTGTCTTTCCTTCGAGAACTTTTTTCAACAAGTCTTTAGCTAGTAGGTCTTGTTGGAGGCCTTTCTTGATGCATGAGACAAGGTCGGATTTCAATTGGCTCATACTAAGCATCACCAATTTCGCATTGTGGCTTAGTGCGACTGCAACGACATTGGCTTTCTCTAATTTGTACTCGAGTCGATAGTCTAATTCCAGAAGAATGTCTTGTCACCTCACTTCTTTTGTTTTTGGAAATAGCTTGCCGTTATGTTTTCCGTGATAATCATGAAGTATGAGCTGAGTAGATAATGTCGCCACACTCATAAACAATGGATGATTGCAGTCATTTTTTCTCTTGCACTATGTAGCATCACTTCGTATCATTTAGTTTCTAACTCTTGAAAGCTATAGGGTGGCCTTCTTGCATGAGGACTCTACCAATGGCAAAGTCAAAAGCATTCGTTTGCACTTCCAAGGGCTTCAAGTGGTTCTAGAAGAACAAAGATAGGCTCCTCCAAGATGGCTTTCTTCAAGCCTTCGAATGTGTGTTAGTATTCTTTGGACCAATGTCACGTCTGATTTTTCTTCAAAAGGTCAATCAAGGGTGCCACCTTAGTTGAGTAGCCCTTAATGAAGTACTGGTAATAGTTCACCAATCTTGTGTTGTGCTTGAAGTTGAAAGATTGGCCATTGCTCTAATATTAGTTAGATTGCGTGGGTGCAACTCGTAGCTCTAATAATACTTACCACGGGGTGAATATTTTGCACAACAAACTTATACGAAACGAACCTGTGCGGCACTTAGATAACTCTTACTGAAAGTTGTTAAGTAATTCTTTGAGCTTCTCGATAGTTAAGTTAAGAGGTTTTCGCAAGAGCTAAAGAAAAGAAACCAAGAGAGCAATTAAGCTAAATGTGAAAGATTGAATTACTCAAAAGAATACTTACAAGAGAGTTTACAAGAATGCTTGATATGCTTTCTTAAGTGCTTGGTGCTAAAGCAGCTTAATGCCAACCCATATTTATATGGAGCCTTTCCAAGCACTAGAGAATTCTATGTACATGTGGTCAAAATCTAGCCAAGTTAGCAAATCTTGGCTCATAGGTTTGAGCCATTTTTTGGCTCAAATTGGACAGTCTATAACATCGTCCCCCATTTAAGCTCGTTACGCTTTTGTGCTTGAGCATCTGAATATATACCGCGAGCTGCCATAAAGCTTCTTCACGTTCTTAAGGCTTTGCTCTCGATGAGATTTTTTCACTTCACCAAGTACTCATTGTATGCTGCCACGCCTGTTTTTTAAGTTATACTATCGGTAATGGTGTACTCCACATCTTTGCATATACGCTGACTATGGCAATTGGAGCACACCTTGATTCTCCATGACTTAGGTCTCTCACGTCTTAGTTTTATAGCGAAAGTTGTAATTGATATGAGACGTTGTCCACACGTCAGATAACTTGGAAGGTCCCTCGTATCGTCTCACTAATCACTTGTGGACTTTCCACAAGTCTCGAATTGTTAAGGCATGAACTTAATCATGACTTAGTCACCTTTCTTGTACTCAACGTGTCGTCTCCTTGTATCCGGCCACTTTATCATTTTCCTTATAGCTTTGTCGAGGTAAGCCGGCATAATGACTACCTCTCCGTGCCATTTACAAGCAAGCTTGTGAGTCATAGGGCTTTTTCCTCCATAAGTGGAGGTTGTAGTATTGGAGGGTATGGGCTGGAATTTCATGATGATTTCGAATGGGCTCTTGCTGGTAGCCTCGCTCCACTGAAGGTTATAAGAAAATTGGGCGATATGATGTCAAGCAACTGCGAGTTACAAACTACCCTATCCAAGCACCTCCATATATATCCACTAGTCTAAGTATAAGGACTCCCAATAAAACCTGCATCTACCAGACCACAATCTAATAACACCAAATTAAATGTATCTAATACAGCCTAAGGCTGAGCATGGCCACCAGAAATCTCAGACATCGACTTCATTATGTTAACGTCCCCTTAAACCATCTATGGATTATTATGAGTGTCAACAAATGCTATAAGGCCAACCTACAAATCCTTTCGCACACGAATAGAACAGCTAGCATCAACATAGAAGATTATAACAAGGTCAGGAAAAAGAAAATAACTAACCTGACAATAAATCAACTGGCCCGTATTCTAAACCACCTCAACTGAGAACGGGGAAAACCATAGTGCCAAAATCTTTCTGAAATAAGAAAAGACAACCTTCTCCATCCCAGGAAAAATCCTAGTATAATTCAACCTATCCATCTCCAAAAATAGCTCTAGAATACAATCCAAGTCAAGTCGGTGCACTTGAATTAGATTTTTGTAGCCTACGTACAGCGAAGGCTTTAATTATCCCCTGAATATTCCATATAATAGAATTAAACATTGGGATGGGGTATATTTAGAGGCGGTCTACACCTCTGAATTTTATGAGACTTTCTATCACTGATAAATAAGAAATCTCTTATGTGGTCATCTTTGGATATGTTAAAAGCCAACCCTTATCCTTTTCATACTCCTCAGGATTGTCATTTATATCAGAACTAAAAGTAGCAAGCCCATCCATTGCACCAATATCTATCACGGGAATATTGGTGCAATGGGTATTCAATCCTGCAAACGAGCTGTATTATAAATATTATGGCGTACTTAGTCCACTATCGCAATCCCATTAACAAGACCATCAATGATAGATTTAGGCAGACTCATCAAAAATAGACTACTAAGCTGAGCTAAAAATCTATCCCTCTTATAAAGTCAGTTGATGTATAGGCCCTTAGGCCTGATTTTCTACAATAACAACATATTGGGGAGTGGGAGTCACTCAAGGTCGAATATCCGCAACAAGCATAGGCATTTTAACTTTATCATAAGCCACTGTGATATGTGTCTGATCAATGGGCTTTTGGGCCTTTCGAAGCTCAGAGTTAGTTACAAAACAAGCATCAGTAGAGTGCCTAAGGTGCTTATACAAAGCACAATATAGAAGGACTTTCTCTAATACATCTTGCCCGTTTAGGAATAAAGAGCACGCCTGCTCGAGGTTAAGCCAGTCAATACAGAAGCACTGATCGCTAATATAAAGGCATTCCTGCTCGAGCTAAACTAGGAAGAGCAGGAATGTAAACGGCAGCCAAGCGAGCTCTCAACATGTTATAGACGGCACCAAAAGCATATATAAACCAGTTATCGAGCCAAACCAAAGTGTGGCAGCTGAAGCCCACAATGTGAGACGGTTGAACGGCTCTATCCAAGAATGGGGGAGTAACTCCTACGCACAATCAATTCTCATTATAGTGACCAAGTAACAGTCCCAAAACGGACGGGTGTGTGAGAAGTGAAGAAGGTGCATTATGAGAGTAATGGTGAGAATCGGAAGACCCAAATAAATACCTCAGAAAAAAAAAAAGAAAAGAAAAGAGTCTAGATTTTTTAGAAGAAGAAAAAGAAAATGGAGTTATTGTCTTTCCAATATTTTTCCTTTTATCATTTAGAGAGAATTTTCAAGAAGTTAACCCCATTTAGAGGGTCTTCACCGGAAAAACATC
The DNA here is from genome assembly GCA_025617385.1 of Murraya koenigii. Classification (NCBI taxonomy): domain Eukaryota; kingdom Viridiplantae; phylum Streptophyta; class Magnoliopsida; order Sapindales; family Rutaceae; genus Murraya; species Murraya koenigii. The sequence continues at coordinate 34,594,502 of CM046811.1, forward strand.
TGGCGATCTCTGACACTTTATCTGTGAACACGAGGCTAGAAGGCATCACTGCTTCAGTGAATAGAGAAACTCAAGAGTTAGTTGGAGAACCAGTTTGAGGAAGAAGCGACTAGAAATTTGCATCAACATTGCCAAAAGCCTTCTTTGTCATTATTGCCTCACCAATCTAAATTGTCGGCAGCCAAGGCCGCAAAACATTATACTTAATAAAAACACTAGCCACGAGAAGACCTCATCGAGGGCGGTCGTAGCTTGATCCACCAGTAGAGGTTTTCAAATACCATTAGCAATATGATATAAGGCTTTTATGCAATGAATAAAGTGCACAGAAAGATAAGGTAATGAGACCTAGACAAGAACCACCATAGATTCCTTAGTATAACGAGAAATGATATGGACTACTTAAAAATGCGTATATTTCTACTTGAAACATACTAGGACTGTTTAATCCATATACGTGAGCAGTCCTTTTCAACCTAAAGCTTTATCAAAACGTGTACTATCCAGAAATGAAACCTAAGTATTACCTTTCAGGCCTAAAGATATAAAAAAATTTTTGATCACATCTATTGGAGGGTGGTTACAGGAAAACTTACATACAAGGGATAATTTGAAAGGCTCAAACATGGAATAAATTTTTGTAGCTGAGAAGCGAACAGCAGGCTCACCTCTGTGAAGTTGGGCCGAAAGTTGGGCCGGCTTTATGGATATTGAATAATTTCCAAAACTAGCTACTGCATCTAAAAATGATTTTTGAAGCCTAGTCGCAGCATTCAGATTGAGGATAATGGCAGGGTTGGTAACTGAAGCATATGACAGTTTGGATGTAGTATGTGGGCCACGAGTTAAATTTAGATTTCCAAAGTAAAGATTAGGCTAGGCTATTACTTAGATTATTTTGGGAGTAAAGGATGTTTTAGATTGTGGGAGTTGTCGTGAATTAGTTAGATGGGTGATGTGTTGCTTTTCTCCCGTGGAGACACAAATGAGTAGGGGGCATTGCATGTGCCAGTCAAAGGTGACTTACTACATGTAAGATATGCGCACTTTGCATGCTCTTGGATGCTGAAAGTTCAATAGCTCTGTTGCATAGGAGCAAAAAATGCAGCATTATGGTTGCATGTGGGAGCCATCGATGAGCCATGAGTCAACGCCGCATGTGTTTACTGTGTTGGCAACGGCGGCAAAGATGATGACAATGGTAAGTATGACAAATGTAGGGATAAAATCAGGTTTTTCTTAATTTTTCAATTAAAATCTTTTAGGACCGATCTCATACAACATATAAGAATTAAGTAGTCTAGAAATTCATACCTTTGATGATCTGAGAAGACAAACAATTGAGAGTTGTAGATCCGTCTTCAAACGATCTTCCAAGCTATGACTCAAGATCGATCAACACTGGACGTGTGGGCGTATGTTTCACCACTCCCAATTGTAACTGGCGTCTCTTATATGTCTTCTGTATTTTTCTCAAAAGCCCTGGAATTCTATATTCTGTTTTAAGATAAAAGTGCCCCTTTTATAATATCTTATGAAAAACCCTAGTATGTTAGGATTAGAATTCTCATTTAAAATATGATTACTTTTTTAATTTAAATATTTAAATTAAATACTATCTATGTACTTCCGTAAAAATGGAGAGAATGTGTAACTAACTAGGGGACCACATTATAAAATATTACAAGCCTCCTTTTACACTTGAATATAACGTAATAGGCCTTAACAAATATTATAATTATGTTTTTCACCTAGTCACTGATTTTCTTGCTTTTGGCCAGTGATGGTGTTGTCAATTAATGAGCTAACCTGGGGATCATTTAGGAACATACAATAATGGCTATAATAATTAAATTTGTAATTAAACAAATATAATTATTTAATTCTAATTCTACTCCACTATAAGATTGGAACTGACCTCCATAATTGTATGCTCGAATAATAATTCGCTCAATAGACATTGATTTCATGTAGTCATACTACATCAATAAATTTATACATGATTAAGACAAATCACTCAATGAATTTATTACAGTCTATACCTAAATAAAGTGCCCAACTTTATTTATCAATTGCAAACTTAATTTATTTGATAACTTGTATTTATGTCTTCTGCGAATCCACATGGTGATCGCATAAATACATATAATATGATTAAATGGACTTTACTCAAAATATTAATGAAATAAAGATACATGAATAAAATACCTCATTTATTTTATTAATCAGAAATATATTTATTATAATAAATATATAAATATGCTTTAAAGGACATATTTGTCAACAACAACCTGATGGCGATGACCGGCAGCTAGCTAAGCCACTGGCGGTAGAAAGTAGGGTGGTGGTAAGGATTTGGTTTTGTACCTTCAGGGGCTATTGCATGGTGTCGGAGTGGTTAAAGGCTGTTTAGAGTTGTATCAGGGAATTTTCATCAACTATGGGACTGGTGGAAGTTTGCAGTGGCTGGGGTTATGTTGCTAATCTGGGAGGCTGCCACCCTCGGCTATCGGTGGTTCCATGGCAGCCGTTGTGTTGAGAGTCAATGTGGGTGCATGCTTTTTATGTTGGGTTTGCTGTTGTCCTGTACTGATCGCCGCTGCTGTCATGTCGCTGCTACTGTGTTGCTTGCTGGTGCTATGTTGCGTGCTGGGTTGTACTCTCTTTTCAAATAATAAAATAAATATTATTATTATTTTAATATAATGAGGAGAGGAAATGAAGCCTATAAATATAGGCTTTATTTCCATCTCCAAGCACTCCATCTTCAACATTCCTTTGAGAGAGAAAGGGTATGTGTGAGAGTTCAAAGAGTTTAATACTCTTGTGGAATTAGTGAGCCAAAATATTACAATACTTATAAACCTCATATCACTAGTAAAATATTTTCCTTCATCTTCGCTTGTAGGCGTAGGCTAAAAGTCGAACCACGTAATTTCGATGTCTTTGTTTGTGCTTGTTCTTTATTTTCTTCCAATTTCATTTTAGTCGTGGCCCTACGTCACCCATAAATTTCCTAACGATGGTATCGAGCCTTGGTTACATTTTTGGAATCGAGATCTTGTTCACGTGAGGTTACTATTCACGAATATAGTTACTGTTTACATATATGATTATTGTTCACATATACAGTACTGTTTATGTGAAGCAATGAGAGCCAATCCTAACAAAGGTAGTTCGTGGTGAAAGCAAGGGCGACAAAATACAAGACTGAAAAGTTCAATGGGAATAATTTCTTGTTGTGGAAAATGAAGATGAAAGCTATTCTAAGGAAAAAAAAAATTGCTTGGCAGTAATTGGAGAAAGATCTATGGAGATAACTGATGATTCCAAGGGGAACGAGATGGATGGCAATGCAATTGCTGATCTACACTTAGCACTTGCAAATGAGGTATTATCTAGTGTAGAGGAGAAAAAGACAGTGAAAAAAATATCAGATACAATTGTACGAGGCCAAGTCACTACACAATAAGATCTTCTTGAAAATGAGACTCTATACCCTTTAAATGGCGGAATCTACATCAATGACCGACCATATCAACACCTTGAAGACTCTATTTTCGCAACTCACAATGTTGGTTCATAAAATAGAGGAAAATGAACGTGTGGAGCTTCTACTTCAAAGTCTAGCAGATTCGTATGATCAACTCATCATCAATCTGACGAACAATAACCCTACGGACAATCTAGTTTTCGATGATGTTGTAGCCTTCATCTTAAACGAGGAGAGCAGGTGAAAAAGCAAGGAAGATAGACTGGCAAGTTCGCAGCAAACAGAAGTACTATTAATGATGAGAGGGCGATCAATTGAACGTGGCCCCAGTTGGAGTCACAATCATGGTTGATCAAAATCCAAAAGCAAGAAGAATGTGAAATGCTATAATTGTGGGAAGAAAGGGCATGTGAAGAAAGAGTGTTGGAACAATCAGAAGAATAGAGAGTGTAAAGCTCCTGAGTCATCAAATGCTCAGGGTTGTGTGGCTAGTACTTCGGATAATGGCGAAATTCTCTATAGCGAGGCAGCAGCTGTTACAGAAGGCAGGAAGTAGTTAGCTGATGTTTGGCTTATAGACTCAGGAGCAACATGGCATATGACTTCTCAGAGAGAGAGGTTTCACACATATGAATCTATCTCAAGAAGATCTGTGTGCATGGGTGATGACCATATCTTGGAGATCGCTGGTATTGGTACTGTCAAAATAAAAATGTATGATGGGACAGTTCACACAATTTAGGAGGTACGATATGTCAAAGGCCTAAAGAAAAATATATTGTCTTTGGGACAAATAGATAGTCTTAGGTGCAAAGCCCATATTGAAAATGGGATGATAAAAATTGTCTGAGGAGCGCTTGTATTAATGAAGGTAGAAAAGATCGGTGCGAATCTATTTATGCTTCAAGGAGAAACACTACGGAAGCCAATGCATATGTCATGTCAAATGGAGAAGAGTCAGTGATGATATGGCATCTCAGACTTGACCACATGTCAGAACAAGGTTTAAAGATTCTCTCTGAGCGAAAGCTGCTTCAGGGACTAAAATCGGTAAGTTTACCATTTTGCGAGCATTGTGTTACAAGTAAGCAGCATAGATTGAAGTTTAGCATATCTCATGCTAGAAGTAAATACATTCTAGACTTAGTTCATTCTAATATTTTGGAATCACCGAATTTATCCCAAGGAGGTACAAAGTACTTCGTTACTTTTATTGATGATTACTCTAGGAGATGTTGGGTGTATCCAATCAAGAAAAAAATCAGATTTTTTTTAGTGTTCAAGGAATTTAAAGAGCAAGTTGAACTTGAATCAGGAAAAAGGATCAAGTGCTTAAGAACAGATAATGGTTGAGAGTACAGAGACGGTGCATTTCTTGTATTCTGTAAGCAAGAAGGTATTCAAAAGCGGTTCTGACGGTATACACTCCTCAACAAAATGGACTGGCGAAGCGGATGAACAGAAATTTTATAGAGAGGATAAGAGCCATATTGAGGACTGCTGGTCTACCTAACTCATTTTGGGCTGAAGCAGCCAAAACTGCCTGTTATATGGTAAATCAATCTCCATTAACAGCTATTGAGTTGATGACACCGATGGAGATGTGGACAGGTAAGCCAGCTGATTACTCTCATTTACATACATTTGAATGTCTTGTGTATGTAATATATAATGCCTAAGAATGAACAAAGGTAGATCCAAAATCTAGGAGGTGTATCTTTTTTAGGTATGTTGATGGTGTAAAGGGGTATCGTCTGTGGGATCCCACTGCCCACAATATTGTCATCAGCAGAGATGTTGTCTTTGTAGAAGATCAACTGCAAAAGAAAGATAGGGATGATAGTACTATAAAAGAAAAGTTAGAGACTACACTGGTATATGTAGAAAATAATCATGAAGATTCAGAGTCTTCTAAAGCAGCATCAGAGCACGAGGAACAAGAACCAGTTGAGTCTGAAGCTCTAGAAGTTCATCGGTCAACTCGTGAGAGACGACCGCCAACTTGGCACTCGGAATATGTTACGAAGATCAATATTGCATCTTGTCTTCTAACAGAGGTTGGAGAGTCATCAACTTTACATGAAGCTTTAAATAGCTTAGATGTTGCTTTACACAAGAACAAGACTTGGGAACTTGTACTACTACCACATGGAAGAAAAGCAATTGGAAACAAGTGGGTTTACAAAATCAAACGTGATGGCAATGACTAGGTGTAGCGATATCATGCAAGATTAGTGGGAAAGGGACATGCTCAGAAAGAAGGTATTGACTTTAATGAGATATTTTCTCCAGTGAGTTCGACTCACGATAGTCGGAGTAGTCTTGGCAATGTGTGCTATATTTGACCTACATCTAGAACAGTTAGATGTGAAGACTGCATTTCTTCATAGAGTACTTGAAGCAGAGATTTATATGCTCTAACCAGAAGGTTTTGCTGAAACAAGCAAGGAGAACTTAGTTTGCAGATTAAACAAATCTCTATACTGGTCTTAAGCAGTAGCAGGGTGTTGGTATAAGAGATTTGATTCTTTCATCATGAGCCTTAAATACAATGAGACTTAGTTCGGACCATTGTGCTTATTACAAGATATTTGATGATAATGATTTTATCATTTTGCTTTGTATGTGGACGACATGTTGGCTAGAGGCCCCAACAAAGATCAAGTCCAAGAATTAAAGTTACAGTTGGCTAGGGAATTTAAAATAAAGGACTTGGGACCAGCAAACAAGATTCTAGAGATACAAATTCACTGAGACAGAAATAATAAGAAGATATAGCTTTCTCATAAGAATTACTTGAAGAAAATCTTGCGGCACTTCAACATGCAAAATTGTAAGTCAATTTCTACCCCATTTCCTATTAATTTCAAGTTATCCTCAAGTACGTGTCCTAGTAATGAAGCAGATAGGACGGAGATGTCTCAAGTACCATATGCATCAGCAGTGGGAAGTTTAATGTTCCCTATGATTTGTACAAGACCAGACATTGCACAAGCAGTGGGAGCAGTTAGTCGTTACATGGCGAATCCTGGTAGAGAGCATTGGAAAATAGTAAAGAGGATTCTAAAATGTTATGGAGGGTCAGAATTTACTGTCAGAGGCTATGTGGATTCAGATTTCGTAGGTGACCTTGATAAAAAAAAATCTACTACTCGCTATGTGTTTACACTTGCGGGAGGAGCTATAAGCTGGGTTTCAAAACTACAGACTGTTGTGGCTTTATCTACGACAGAAGCAGAATACATGGCAGCTACACAAGCATTCAAGGAAGCTATTTGGATACAAAGGTTATTGGAAGAGCTCGGGCACAAACAATAAAAAATTCTTGTGTTTTGTAACAGTTAGAGTGCCTTGCACATTGAAAGGAATCCAGCCTTTCATTCTAGGATATAGCACATAGGGGTACAATATCACTTTATTCGAGAAGTAGCGGAGAATTAAAGTGTAGATTTACAGAAAATCCATACAAAGGAGAACCTGATAGATGTTATGACCAAGCCAATTAATACTGATAAGTTTGTATGGAGTAGATCCTCTTATGCCCTAGTAGGGACATAAGCAACATGTCGATGGCAAAGCAGAAAGGATGGTGTGGAGATTTATTGGTTCTCAATCAAATCTTCAAGTGAGAGAATGTTAACAAAATATATGCATGCATAATCTATAAGCATACAATCTAGAACTATGCAATCTAAAAGTAGTAATTTTTTAATGAAGAAGAAAGAAGAAGAAGATCTAGAAGCCATATTTCAAAGTTTGAATTTGAAAAAATAATAAAATAAATATTATTATTATTTTAATATAACGAGGAGAGGAAATGAAGCCTATAAATAGAGGCTTTATTTCCCTCTCCAAGCACTCTATCTTCAACATTCCTTTGAGAGAGAAAGGGTATGTGTGAGAGTTTAAAGAGTTTAATACTCTTGTGGAATTAGTGAGTGAGAGATTGGGTGTATTGGGGTTCTAGGAAGTGAGCCAAAATATTATAATACTTATAATCTTTATATCACTAATAAAATATTTTCCTTCTGTCTTCCCGTGAGGCGTAGGCTAAAAGTCGAACCACGTAGTTTTGGTGTTCTAGTTTATGCTTGTTCTTTATTTTCTTCCAATTAAGCGATGAATTGAGTCAACAAAGCCAGATATCGCAATCACTGTCACTGTTAACAATTTTTTTTTTTTGTGACTGAATTGTACAATATTTATCCAAGTTTTAGTTAATAAAGTTTTAATTGCCGTCACTAAGTCGAAGAAGCGTACTCCTATGAGAAAATGAGTTTCGAAATCTTTGAACCTTCGATTGCCCTCAAAAGGGCTGGCCAAATCTCTTCTCCGCGCCTAAGGTCAGCAGCAATGAAAGGTTTGATATTGTTTCGACACAAACCAGTATAGAGATGTCTAGTAATATTGTCACGAAAAAAGGTACTAGTTTGTTATTTTGTCAGCAAATTCGGTCTGCTAGATCGGTCTAAAATGTAAGTACCATTTTTCCTCCGCTGCCACTGCTCTAGACTCTAGTGCTCTACTGTTCAAAAGTCGCATAATCCATATTATTTGCATTTACCATATTATTTGGATTTGTTGGGTCCATTACATCGGCCTGTTCGTAGTTCAGTGGTAGGTAGGGTTGGCATCGGTTTAGTTCCATTCGATCTCAAGTTGAATATAACAAAATAAATTGAATTATTTTTCAAAACTCCCAACTATGAACTGAATAATATAAAGTTCGGATATTCGATTCGATACGTTTTGATTTTTATAATTTCGGCCCGACTAAGCTTTTCAATTTCGTAGCCATTTCGGCCTCATTTCTTTTTTTGCCCTAATTTTAAACTCGTCATCTGCAGAGTAATTATTTTCATAACAAATACATCATAAAAACAAAAGTTAACAAATAATGATGCGAAACAAATTATCTCATAGCAACTTTTTTATTTTTTTCCCCAGGAACCTCTCTTGTTCTGCATCATTGACTTCTTGTACAGCTGTACTTCAAGGTCACTCCTCTTCCATTCTACAAAAATACAACAATTATTCCTCAATAAAATTATTCCATTAAGGTTCAAGTAACAATTAAATATTAAAAAAATTAAATCACACAAATTTTTATTTTAAACAGAACATATAACTAATTAAAATAATTCAGTCCTACATTTACTGCAAAAATATATGAATTACCTGCTAACTAATTAAACCACATAATTCTTAGAATTTGGTTTTTAAATAGAACTTAACTATTAAAATGGTGTTGTTTATAATGAAAATAAATTAAAAAATTTAAACAACCCTTTAACTAACCTTTTGAATTTTGAGAAAATCAACACTGTAGTAGCCAAACTTTTTATAACAACACAGTGTTCAACCACAGGCAACAACTTCGTTCGGCAATGGATTTCAGATTGGAATTTCAGCTGTTAAGCTGAGGCGAGGAGTGAATTTGATTTTTTATTTTAGTATTCTCATCTGTGAGAATGTAAGAATATATACAAGTAATTATGTGTTTTTAAATGTATAGTAAGTTTTGGCATAGTTAATCAAATTATCCCAAGAGTTAATTATAAACGAAATTATAAAATAATCAATTTTCCGGTTCATTATGGGTTCAAACCATTTAAACTGATAATCGAACTGATTTTTAATTTTTTATATTATTACTAACATCCAATTTTTATGAGGATTTATAATCGAACCAAAATAGTGTAACAATTTTTTTTTTCTTATTCCTAGTTGTATCGGTGGTAAAAATATCGGTCCGGGTCTCAAACAAACCCAAAAGATAAGCCTAAGGTCTAAACACACACACAATGGGCAGTCGCAGCACAAGCAAGGCACAACCTGACAAGCACAACTCAACTCAACGCCAACCAGCCACCCTCTGACGTCTCCAAACATGCGCTTCTCTCTCCAACACCATCTCCATCACACGGCTTCTTTTTCCAGCAAAGCAACAACATCGCGTGACTTCTCTCTCCAACAAAGCAACAACTTTGCGCAGCTTCCCTCTCCATCGATCCTCAGCCATCATAGCCATTGTGGGTCACGGTCAACAATCACAGCCATCGATCTGTCACAGTTGCTCCACCATCACAGATTAAACTTTAACCAACATCCAACAGAGGAGCATGTATTAATTTTTAAGTTGTTTTTAGCTATTTTTTTCAAAAATATACAATTATTATTATTTTTAGGCGTTAATCAATTAACATGTTATATATTGCTTTCTATTTTTATTTTCTTATTATTATGTGTTTATGTTACATTTTTTTAAACAAAATTATTTTTACATGAGGGTATGGGAAGCTCAGATTGAAAACCCGCACTCGAGAGGTGTCGGGTTGAACCCGGTCCACATGGAAAAAGTGCGGGTATCTATCCGGGTCTAGGCAAATATTTTGACGATCCGGATCGATCCCGAGTAAGGCCAAACCCGACCCAAATCCAGAGTTTTTCCAAGCCTGCTATTTTGGTAATATCGGGTAGATCCCCTCGAAGCCACTCCAGCTCGAGCAGAAGACCCGACACGAAGACGGCCTTACTAGGCGTCAAAGCTGGTCAAGGTCGGGTCGAGCCCTGAGCCCTTTTTTCTTGCTCGAGTTCTTCAAGGCTCGGCCCGTCAAAGATGGTCAAGGTCGAGGAGCTCAAAGGCTGGTCGGGACCCGAGCTCACTTTTCTATTCGAGGTCTTCAAGTCCTCCGAGCACAACTTAATCACGCCAGTGATAGCATATAGGAAATGCAGGACCCAGATACAACCGGTTCGGGACATCCAAGTCGTTCCTCTAGAGACTCGGGACGACTTTCGATGCTTGATCAATGCCCCACGCGGTATGGTGTCATTCATTACTAGACGGACGGCACATGCCCCCACAGTGTCATCATTCCTTACGCACACACCCGACATTATGATCTGATCATGTGAACTGTACCCACCAGACGGTCGCGCATCCCCAGGGAATATCACGCTAATCCCGGCTATCAGAGGGACCCAGACACCGCCGACGCGGGAACGGATGGTCTCGGAGAGAAAGGGCGGGAAATATAGAGAATAAAAGAAAGTGGACGGGTAAGTGGCAGGGGTTCCGAAATTTTGCACAGGTTCTTCTTTATCTTCCCCTTCTCCACTCTGATTTCTTCAGGAGATTTATTATTACAAAAAGAGGGCAAAAATACCCCTTCCATTCTTCCGGTCTCTCTAACTAAGAGGGATACAAAAAGAACAACCTGATTACTAACTTGAGCGTCGGAGGGTTTTCGCTAGAACAATACCTGGCGACCCCTGACCCTGTTTTCTGCAAGTACAGGTCCGGGAGACTTCCATCCCGATAAAGATGAAGGAATCGAAATTGGAAAACAGATCTACTCGAGCTCAAGCTTGCCGTGAGCAGAAGGACACAACGCAATGGTTAGAGGAAACAGCAGAAGAAGAGTAAGTTCAGAGGAATCGGTGACTTTAAGGGAGGTGGCTAATGAGGCTCAGAATAGAGAGATCCAGGAGAGGATGGATCGGATGGAGAAACAAATAGAGACACTAACATCCATACTGCAAGAGCTCAGAGAGGGACAGAAGAAAGCATGCAATGACGTCCCTGAGTCCAGCCGTGGAAACGCTTCCATCTGGGAGCATGTAGGGGATGAAGCCCAGAAACCTAGGACACCGAATTTTACCGGGAGGGAAGAGACAAACCTTGAAGAAAGGGGATCCCGTCAGTATTTGCAGGATACAGCACCAACCTCCCACGTGGAAGAGTTAGAGGGGGAGATGCATAGGTTGGCACAAGTTATGGAGGACCTTCGGGGAAACAGAAAAAGCCCAAGTTGGAGGATAATCTTTGGACAACGAGTCCCCGCTCTCAACGGAGATCATGGGTGTCACGATCCCACGTGACTTCCGTTTCCCTGATTTAAAGTTTTCGGGGAAGAGTGATCCGTTGGTGCACATAGAACGGTTCAACGACATGGCGAAGTGCAGGGGCTGTCGTGACCTAGAGATCGCGGGGCCTTCCCACTCACTCTTGAAGGAAGGGCAAGAGAATGGTACTGCAGCTACTGCGGGAAGCATCCTAAGCTTTGAACAGATGTGTAGGGAATTTACAGAGCAATTTCGGGCGCGGTGACCCCGAAGATGATATGATGGAATTGTCGGAAATAAGGCGGAAGGAGGAGAATCCGCTCGGGAGTTTGTCAAGAGGTACCACAGATCGGTTCTAGATCTTGATGCATTAACCATCCCCAAGCGTTGAGGGGCCTGAAGGACGGAATCAGGATGGGGAGACCATGTTACAATTTATGGAGTCCTTCGATCCGTTCATATTCCGATGCGTATGAGCAGGTGAAGATGGACATGGTCATCGAAGAGGAAAAAGCTGCGAAGTTGAGAAGTGAACAAGGCAGCGGAACCAAGAGGAAAGAAAAGGAGGTCTCGCAGGAGCATTGACTTGAAAGTGATGAGGGACCAGGGTTGTTCCCTGACCACTTATTAGAAGCTCCCGACCTTGGATGATTCCCATGCCACCCGTAGGTCTCAAGCGAGGCTGCAGGGAGTACAGTGTCACGGCGACCACCCGTCCATGACCAGCGACCAAGCGGACTGCGTTGGACCACATCGAGAGAGGACCGTCAGCTGCCACCCCACGAGGAGTTTTCCAAGAGATCGCAGCGATACGGTGGTGGAGCGAGCCCGCCTACAACCGATACACGAAGTTGAAGGTGTCACTCGAAGAGATACTTGAGTGGCGGAGGAGCGAGGCTGCTGAGCCCCGACACCGATGACTAAAGTGGCGATAAGCGAGATAGGGGACGGTTCTGCGAGCTTCCACAGTGATCACGGCCATTCAACTTCACAATGCCGGGATTTGAAGAACCAGGTGGAGGATCTGGTTAGAAATCGATATCTGGATGAATTCATTGAAGAAGGACATTCAGTGGTCGAGCAGTAACCAAAGGAAGATGACCGAGTCTACGAAATAGACTTGGAACCCCCGGCTACAAGGGTGATCTCAGAAGGGCCCACGATGGCAGAAAATTCAAACAGGGCCCGAAAGAACTATTGTAGATATACCGCTGTCGGCCGGGAGGTTCTGTTCGCCGCACTTGCTGTAAAAAAGGCTAAGGTACGGCAAGTGCCCATCATGTGGACAGAAGAGGATGAAGAAGGGGTGCAGTAACCCCATAAGGATACCTTGGTCGTAAAGGCAAACATTGCCAATAAAGAGGTCGACCAGATATTGGTGGATTCGAGAAGCTCGGTGGACATTCTCTTTAAATCCACGCTTGAGGATTTGGGAATAGCAGGCACGAGCCTCGAGTAGACGAGCACTTCCTTGAAAGGATTCGGTGGACTTCGTGGGCTCGAGGCCTTTTGAAAAGAACATGATGTTGGACTTCGTGGTGGTGGATGAAGCCAGCCCCTACCAAGCAATACTGGGGAGGCCGTTCATGAGGATCAGTCAGTCTATGCTATCCACCCACTACTAGGCCCTGAAATATCGAGTGAATGGGGCTGTGGGGATCGTAAAAGGCAGCCAGAGAGTAGCAAGGAGCTGCTATGCTGTGGCAGCCAAGGAAACCATGCAAATAACCTCACTGGACTCGAGGGGGGAGTCAAAGAATGGTAGACAGGAACCTCCCCGAGAAATTAGAAGAAGTTGAAGTATGGCAAAACGAGCCCGAGAAAAAGGTCCGGATCGGCTCGAGCATTAGCAAGTAGCTGAGAAAAAATCTGGTCGAGTGCTTGCGAGGACATTCTGACGTGTTTGCTTAGACGCACGAGGACATGCCTAGGATTGACCCCGAGGTAGCATGTCACAGGTTGGCGATAAAGAAGGGCTCTAAGCCAGTGACGCAGAAGAGGAGGTGCGTCAATCAAGAGAGATACGAGGCCATAAATTGTGAGGTGGAGAAGCTGCTGAAGGCGGGATTCATAAGGGAAGTCTTTTACCCCGAATGGATTTTGAACGTGGTATTGGTGAAGAAGGCAAGTGGAAAATAGAGAATGTGCGTGGACTTCACCGACGTGAATAAAGCTTGCCCAAAGGATAGCTTCCCACTGCCAAAAATAGATCGGTGGAGGATTCCACGATGAGGTCATGGCTCGCTTAGCTTCATGGACGCTTTCTCAGGCTATAACCAAATCCCCATGCACTGGCCAGACGAGGAATGCACGACCTTCATCACTAATCAGGGTCTATTTTGCTACAAGGTTATGCCTTTTGGTTTAAAGAATGCAGGGGCAATGTACCAGAGTCTGGTGAACAAGGTCTTCAAGCCATTGATTGGTCGAACAATGGAGGTGTACGTGGACGACATGATCACCAAGTCGAAAGACGCGGAGGAGCATGTAAGGCATTTAGAGGAGACCTTTGCACTCTTAAGGAAGTATCGGAAGAAGCTAAATCCTGAGAAATGTGCCTTTGGAGTTGGTTTGGGAAAATTATTAGGCTTTATGGTAGCCATAGAGGGATCGAGGCAAATCCAGAAAAGATAAGAGTGATGGTGGAAATGAAGTCTCCACGTACCCTCAAGTGATCGAGGCAAACTGGCATCCCTCAACAGGTTCATATCTCGGGCCACGGATAAATGCCGAGTCTTTTTCCAGGGAATGAGGAAAGGTAGGAAGACAAAGTGGACGCCAAAATGTGAAGCGGCGTTCCAACAGTTGAAAGAATACTTGCTGACAGCCCCGTTACTGTCTACACCTCGAGCAGGGGAGGTATTGTTTCTATATTTAGTTGTGTCCCAATCGGCAACGAGCTCGGTTTTGGTAAGGGAGGAATTAGAGTGCGATACCAGATCTATTATCTGACGAGCTTTCTTTGGAAGCTGAAACTTGATATCCGTTGATGGAGAAATGGGCAGTAGCCACAGTGACGGCTTAAAATCACGAGGCCTTACTTGAGCACACTCGGTAGCGGTTCTAACGAACCGGCCGGTCGAGCAAACTACTGCACAAGCCGGAGACCTCAGAAAGGTTGGTGAAATGGTCGATGGAGCTCGGTGAATTCGACATCGACTACCAACCCGACGACCATAAAAGCTTAGTCCTTAGGCGATTTCGTGGTCGAGTGCGAGAAAGAAATGGAGAGATGGAGAGCGAGCATCCACTGGACCCTCGGCCTCGACCGAGTGCACAGGCAGGTCACGGTCGATGGGTCATCGCGAGGACGAGGCGAGGAGCATGAATTGTGCTTCTCGGTCCGAAGGGGTAGAGATGTAGTATCTTTGTGAAGTCGGGTTTGAAGTCACCAACAATCGGGCCGAGTATGAGGTCGCAATTCTTTGGATTGATGCTCGCTTTAGTAGTAAAGGTAAAAGAGGTGAAGCTTCAGACAGACTCATAGCTGGTGGCAAACCATTTCAACGAAAGCTTCCAAGTGAAAGGCGAGAAGATGAAGGCTTACCTTGGAAGGTAAGGCGGTGATTAATAACTTCGACGTGTCGAGGTGGAGCGGATCTCGAGGGGAAGAATTTTTGAGCCGATATGATAGCTCGAATGGCCGCTACCTCAGACCCCAAAATACCAAGGTCCATCGTCGAGTAGCGGTTGGATGGAACCAATTGTTTCTTACCTCGAGGAAGGGATAGTGTCTGCAGATAAGAAGCAAGCAAGGAAGTTTAAGTGTAAAGCGGCTAGGTATACTCTCATCGACGGGGTCTTGTATGAGACGGGGATACATTTTTGCCTTGCTGTGGTGTTTAGACCAGGAGGAAGTTGATTATGTCCTCCGAGAGATACACGAAGGAATTTGCGGGAATCATTCGGGCGCGAGGTCCTTGGCTTTCAAGGCCTTGAGGCAGGGATACTTTTGGCCCCGCATACATCAAGATGCCCAAGAGAAGACCAGAAGCTCCAAGAGCTGCCAAAGTTTTGCCAATTACCTGACTCAGCCTCCAGAGAACCTTACGGTGATGAACTTACCATGGCCGTTTGCTCAATGGGGAATTTACTTGATCGGGCCACTGCCAAAGAGGAGAGTATCTACAACACATGCCGTGGTGGCGATTGATTACTTCACCAAATGGGTCGAGGTGGGAGCCTTGAGTAGTATCACAGAGAGTAAGACCACTGGCTTCATTTGTAAAAATGTGATTTGCAGATATGGAGTTCCCCATGCATTGGTCACTGACAACGGGATACAATTTGACAACAACAAGTTCAGAGACTTCTGTCGAAACCTGGGGATAGAGTTGAAGTTTTGTTCTCCCTCACACTGCAGGCCAATGGACAAGTGGAGGCCACAAATAAGACTATAAAACGTCTCCTGAAGACCAGACTTGGCGAGCAGAAGGGAGCCTGGGTGGACGAGCTGCCTGGCTTCTTGTGGGCTTATAGAACCACACATAAAACGGCCACAGGAGAGACCCCATTCTCCTTGGCGTTTGGGCATGAGGCAGTTATTCCTGCTGAAGTAGGAATGGGGACGCACCGAACAGAGCACTTCAACGAGGAGCAAAACAACGAGCATATGTGTGCAGGCTTGGACTTGCTGGAGGAAAAGAGGGTGAGGGTCAGCTGCAAGATCGCAGATTACTAGCAGAAAATGGCTCGCTATTACAACTGGAATGTGCACATCCGCTGGTTCCAAGTGGGGGATTGGGTACTCAGAAAAGTCAATCAGAACACGAAGGACCCCAGGCAAAGTGTGTTAGGGCTGAATTGGGAAGGTTCTTATCGAGTCACTCAAATAGTCGGACCGAGAGCATCTCAGGCTAACCCATCCGGATGGACGAGAAGTCAAGAGGCAATGGAACGCATAACTCTTAGTGAAATACTTCCAGTAAATTTCCTTGTATTGTAAGCATTAATGTCAAATTTCTTCCCAAAATGGGGATGTGTAACAACTTGAACGTGTGTAAAAGTAAGAAAAACATTTGTAATATTAATTCAAGTTGAAGCCAAGAAGCTCGCAAAGAAGAGCATAAGGCCGAAGTCCCAAAGCCTAACTTAAGGTGGGACGGTGCCAGCGTGAGCCAATTGCAAGCTCGAGCAAGAGAAGCTCGCAAAGAAAAACGCAAAGGCCAGAAGTCCGAAAGCCTAGCTTTAGGCGGGATGGTGCCAAGCGTGGCCAATTACAGGCCCGAGCAGAATAAGGTTGTGAAGAAAACTTAAAGGCCAGAAGTCCCAAAGCCTAACTTAAGGCGGGACGGTGCCAAGCGTGAGCTAATTGCAGGCTCGAGCAGAATAACCTCATGAAGAAAACGGGAATGCCAAAAGTCCTAGAGCCTAACTCGGGCGGGACAGTGCCAAGCGTGATCCAATTGCTGGCTTGAGCAAAAAAAGCTCGAGGAGAAAACGCAAAAGTTAAACATGAGCCAATATCAGGCTCGAGCCAAATGAGCTCGCAAAATCAATTTTTCGGTTCATTATGGGTTCAAACCATTTAAACTGATAATCGAACTGATTTTTAATTTTTTATATTATTACTAACATCCAATTTTTATGAGGATTTATAATCGAACCAAAATAATGTAACAGTTTTTTTTTTCTTATTCCTAGTTGTATCGGTGGTAAAAATATCAGTCCGGGTCTCAAACAAACCCAAAAGATAAGCCTAAGGTCTAAACACACACACGATGGGCGATCGTGACACAAGCAAGGCACAACCGACAAGCACAACTCAACTCAGCGCCAACCAACCACCCTCGGCGTCTCCGGAGCGTGCGCTTCTCTCTCCAGCACCATCTCCATCACGCGGCTTCTTTTTACAGCAAACCAGCAACATCGCGTGACTTCTCTCTCCAACAAAGCAGCAACTTTGCGCGGCTTCCCTCTCCACTGATCCTCAGCCATCACAGCCATTGTGGGTCACGGTCAACAATCACAGCCATCGATCTGTCACAGTTGCTCCACCATCACAGATTCAACTTCAACCAACATCCAACAGAGGAGCATGTATTGATTTTTAAGTTGTTTTCAGCTATTTTTTTCAAAAATTTACAATTATTATTATTTTTAGGTGTTAATCAATTAACATGTTATATATTGCTTTTTGTTTTTATTTTCTTATTATTATGTGTTTATGTTACATTTTTTTAAACAAAATTATTTTTACATGAGGGTATGGGAAGCTCCGATTGAAAACCCGCACTCGAGAGGTGTCGGGTTGAACCCGGTCCACATGGAAAAAGTTCGGGTATCTATCCGGGTCTAGGCAACTATTTTGACGATCCGGATCGGTCCCGATTAAGGCCAAACCCGACCCAAATCCAAAGCTTTTCCAAGCCTACTGTTTGGGTAATATCGGGTAGATCCCCTCGAAGCCACTCCAGCTCGAGCAGAAGACCCGACACGAAGACGGCCTTACTAGGCGTCAAAGCTGGTCAAGGTCGGGAAGTCCAGGACGGGTCGAGCCACGAGCCCTTTTTTCTTTCTCGAGGTCTTCAAGGCTCGGCCCGTCGAAGATGGTCAAAGTAGAGGAGCTCAAAGGCTAGTCGGGACCCGAGCTCACTTTTCTGTTCGAGGTCTTCAAGTCCTCCGAGCACAACTTAATCACACCAGTGATAGCATATAGGAAATGCAGGACTCAGATACAATCGGTTCGGGACATCCGACCCGTTCCTCCAGAGACTCGACACAGCTTTCGATGCCTGATCAATGTTCCACGCGGTATGGTGTCATTACTGTTACCGATGGCTGGCACATGCCCCCACAGTGTTATCATTCCTTGCGCACACACCCGACATCATGATCTGACCATGTGAACTGTACCCACCAGACGGTCACGCATCCCAGGGAATATCATATAATCCCGGTCGTCGGAGGGACCCGGACACCACCGACGCAGGAACGGATGGTCTCGAAGATAAAGGGCGGGAAAAATGGAGAATAAAAGGAAACGGACGGGTAAGTGGCAGGGGTTACGAAATTTTGTACAGGTTCTTCTTCTTCTTCCCCTTCTCAACTCTGATTTTTTTGAGAGATTTATTATTAAAAAAGGAGGGCAAAAGTACCCCTCCCATTCTACCTGTCTCTTTAACTAAGAGGGATACAAAAAGAACAACCCGATTACTAACTTGAGCGTTGGAGGGTTTTCGCCAGAACAATACCCGGCGACCCCTGACCCTGTTTTCTGTGAGTATAGGTCTGGGAGACTTCCATCCCGGTGAAGACGTGGGAATAAAAATTGGAAAACAGATCTGCTCGAGCTCGAGCTCGCCGTGAGCAGAAGGTTTCGACATTATTGGAGGGCACGCAGAAAAACAACATCAACACCTACCTAGTTGCTACTTCGAATTGTGTTAATCACTAACACGTTGTCCCCAATTTTGAGTTTTGACTCACCTAATTTTATTCTTGTAAAATGTGTACCCATTTATCTAATGTGTTGTGTTTTCATAGGTAATTTGTTTAATTTGCCATCTTTTTTTCTCAAATTTGATTTTGATCTAATGAAGAAACTGTAAATATTTTTGGCTTGCACTTGGATGAATGCTCATCCATCTTAATTAACAATTAAATTACACGGGTTTGAGAGTTGAATATAAGATTTATTTATTCATATTAAATAAATATGTACTTTGATGTAGTGGTCATTACTTATGTCCTGTTCGACAATAAAGTACTGTGATTTTAAAGTTATAGTTATTTCAAAAAAAAAATTCGTTGATTATGAATTAAAGTTTAATAATGTATTGTAAATATGATTTTTAAATAAAATTTTGCTAAAGTTAGTAAGAATATTATAGGATTTTTATCTTATAAGTGTAAGATTAAATCAACCTATCTTTCAAACTATAACAATAAGTATTTACCAAATATGTGCTATAATTTTTAAGTTGCAACTATCTAATCATACTAACAAAGAAGACATTAGTGACTAATTGTCAACCGAACACCAAAGGTGCATTTGGCACACTGTATTGTATTAATATTATATTATATTAATTACATACAATATTAATACTACAATATTCTGTATTATATATAATAATATTTTATATAATTAGTTGTAAAAATTAATATAATTTATGTTGAAAAGTCAATCAATTTGGTTGTCAAATTGGTTGGTGGCACACAATTGACAAAGATGAAATGCTTATTTTCAAGGTTGGCACCGAAGCCATTAAAATTGAAAAAAAAATGATTGATTCTCGTTGCCATTTTTAAAGACTTTTTGGAGAAGAATCAAATGCATGCATGATAATTGACTATAAATAGCAAGCCAAATTTCATTTATGAGCATCCCAAAACCTGAGTAAATTTGAGAGTTTTAAATTCAGAGAGAAATAATTCATTAGAGAATCATTGTGAAACTGAGCAATTGGAGGGTGTGGACAATTGAGAGTTATTTTTCTTTCAAATATATATGAGAGTACTGGGTGTATTTGGGTTATGGGAATTGAGTTTATTTACTCAAATATTATACTCTAAATAATTGTTAATAATAAAATTATTTTCTCTTACTCCCGTGGACGTAGGCATAATCGCCAAACCACGTTAAATTCGTGTATAATTTATTTTCTATAATTATTTGGTGTGCTTGATTCTGTATTTCATGCACAACAAGTGGTATCAAAGCCGAAGGTTCATACTTAAGGTATACGGAACTGTTCACATATATAGTACTATTTATATATACGGTACTATTTAAAAATATAGTACTGTTAATAAATACAGTAGACACGGCTATTTGTACTTGGGAGACAGTCTATTGTAAATAGTGTGTATTTATACATGTTTAGGAAAGTTTTGTCAACGAGACAATAAGAGTCTAAGAAATTTGGGCTTTGAGTGGGACCGTTGTGACCCCTCCACTCTCTTAGGAACTTTTCTGATACATATATTCACGCAAAATTAATATCATAGAGACTGTTTTTCAAGTGTGAATAGTTTGTTGAGAAAATGGTAGAAGGTGAAACTTCCATAATTGGGGAGAGATCTACTCAAACTATTTCAGAAGACACTACAGGTGGAAGGCGAAACATATCACATCATCATGCAGCACCTATTATTGGAGGCTAGAAGATCGATGTTGAAAAGTTTGATGAGAAAATCAACTTCGGTATGTGGAGGCGTGAAGTTATGGATGCCCTTATTCAAATCGATCTCGATGTTGTTCTAAAAGATAAAAGACACTTGTATGACGATAAAACTTGGGATTGTATGAACAAAAAAGCTTGTAGTCAAATTAGATCTTGTTTGACTAACGAAGTGAAATATCTGGTGAAAGATGAAGAGTGTGTGATGACTTTATGGTATACATTAGAGAAAAATTACCTGCTAAAAAGTTCTGAAAATCGTCTTCATGAAATGAGCCAAGTGTATGGCTTTCGAATGAAAGATAGGGTGTCAATGAACGATCATGTCTCAAGATTTAAAATTTACTTGCTAATTTGAAAAATCTTGATGAGGATATTAAGGATAAAGTCAAGGCTATGATTCTGCTGCACTCATCGCCAGAAGAGTATAGCCATTTTGGACTACCTTGATATATGAGAAAAACGTGATCATTTTCAAAGATATCTATACAGCATTTTGAAAGAGCATCGTCTAAAGCTTTGATGGCTAAAGAAAGGACAATGGAGAAAAAGAAGAAGTATGGTGGAAAGAATTCTCGGTCTAAATTGAGAAGCAGAAATATAGCTCGAGATGAGTGTGCCTTTTGTCAAAAAAAAGGGTCATTGGAGGAAAGATTGTCCGATGGCTAAGAAAAGGGATAGGAAAAAACCAGTATCAGCGAATATGGCACGGAAAGATAATGACTCTGATTATTCACTAACTATTATGCCTACAGCATATGTGGCTAGTACAAGTGAGTGGATACTTGATACGGAAGCAACCTATCATTGATGTCCTGTTAAGGAATGGTTTACAGATTTTCGTAATTTGTAATCTAGAGCAGTTGTGATGGGGAATAATCAATATTGTCACACAATGGAGATAGGAACAATTCAACTCAAAATGTTCGATGGAATGATAAGAGAACTGAAAGAGGTTAGATATCTTCCAGCTTTAAAGAAAAATTTAATTTCTGTGGGTACTCTGGAAGCTAAAGGCTAAAAGGTTGCTATTGAAAATGGTACAATAAAGTTCATATACGGAGCTATGGTGATTCTGTAAGGTGTCAGTCGTCACAATTTATACTATTTGAAGGGAGGTACTACTGATGAAGTGGGCAAGAAAACAAGGGTCAAGTTCGGTACGGCTAATCACGATACTCGTGAGATCCTTGAATATGTTCACAGTGATATATGGGGACGAACCAAGACTGCATCAATTGGTAGAAGCCATTATTACATTTATTGATGATTTCTCTAAACGTGTGTAGGCATACACCTTGTGAGCAAAGGATGAGGCTCTAGAGATTTTCATGAAATGAAAGAAATTGGTGGAGACTCAAACTAGTAGAAAGATCAAAGTAGTACAATTTGATAATGGGGGTGAATATACTTTTGATCCCTTCCTGTAATTATGCCAGAGTGAGGGTATAAAAAGATATTTCACGATGAGACATACTCCGCAACAGAACGGTATTGCTGAACATATGAATCATATTTTACTGGAGAAAGTACGGTATATGTTATCTAATACTAGTTTAAATAAAAAGTTTTGGGCTGAGGCTGTAAGTTACGTAATTCTCTTAATAAACCGGTTATCTTTTGCTGCAATTAGAGGTAAAACTCCCATGAAAATGTGGTCTGGAAAGCATGCACCTGACTATGACTCCATTCGTGTGTTTGGGTGTCCAGGTTATTATCATGTAAAGAATGATAAGCTCAATCCTCGTACAAGAAAATCTATCTTTATGGGATTCAAAGGTAGAGTTAATGGCTTCACGCTTTAGGATCTTGAAGATAAAAAATTTGTATATAGTAGAGATGTCACATTTGATGAAGCTTATATGTTGAAGCTCCAAGTTCTCAACAGGTGGAGAACAAGACTAATAAGACATTGCAGCAGGTGGAGTTTGATGCAACTATATATGTACCAGTTAGTTTTACATAAAGGAGTTGAACTTTGTAAGTGATACCAAGAGTTACCTAAGGGGAAAAGGGATATTAGCAATAAATGGGTCTATACCAAAAATCAAGGATCTTTAAATCAATCAACTTATTGATATAAGTCTCGGCTCGTAGTAAAAGGTTTTGCTCAAAAGGAAGGTAATAACTATAATAAAGTTTTCTCTCTAGTTGTAAAATATACTTCTATTCTTATCCTACTTGCCTTGGTAGTAGAATATGAGTTAAGAGTTAGCTCAATTATATGTTAAGACAGCATTCTTACATGGAGATTTGGAGGAAGAAATTTTTATGACTCAGCCTTGTGGTTTTAAAGTTACTAGAAAGGAGAATCATGTGTGTAGATTGATTAAATCTTTGTATGAACTGAAACAGTCACCAAGGCAGTGGTACAAAAGATTTGATCAATTCATACAAAGATAAAAATTCACTAGAAGTGAACACGATTATTGTATTTATTTTAAGAGACTACAAAATGGGGCTTTCATCTGTGTGTTACTCTGTGTCAATTATATGCTTATAACTTCAAAGAATAGAGGTGAGATTGAGAGATTAAAAAAGTAGCTGGCTTCTGAGTTCGAGATAAAAGATTTGGGTGATGTACAAAGAATACTTGGGATAGAAATTCACAGAGACAGAAATAATGGAAGCGTGTGGTTGACTCAATAGTCTTATTTAAAGAAGGTGATAGAAAGGTTCGGTATAGATGACAAAACTAAACTAGTATGTACTCCTCTAGCTCCTAATTTCAAATTAAGCTCTTCTTCATGTCCTTCCTCCCAAGAGAAGCGCGGCTATATGGCTCATGTTCTATATGCTTGTACTGTGGGTAGTCTTATGTATGCTATGATATACATAAGGCCCGATATATCTCACGCTGTGAGTATGGTTAGACGATACATGCATAATCCGAGTAAAGATCACTGGTTTGCAGTTAAGTGGATTCTCCGATACTTGTATGGGACAATTGATGTTAGGTTATTGTTTAAGAAAGATTGTGGTCAACAATATATTGGGTATTATGATTCTGATTTCGCCAGAGACCTAGACAAACGAAAATCAACAACGGGCTACGTATTTACATTAGTTGGAGGTTCGATCAGCTGGAGGTCGATTATACATTCGATAATTGCTTCGTCCACTACAGAAGCAGAGTACATGGCAGCAACTGAAACTGTAAAAGAAGCTATATGGTTGAAAGGCTTTTTAGGTGATTTGGGGGTAATCCATGAGAACATTAAGGTTTTCTATGATAACTAGACTGCAATATTTCTTGCGAAAAATCACACATATCATGCTCGGACGAAACACATAGATGTGAAATATCATTACGTGCGAGATTATCAAGGGCAGTAATGTGTTATTGAAAAAGATCGATACTAAGGATAACCCATCAGATATATTAACGAAGGTGATTTCTAGAATTAAGTTTCAATATTGTTTGAAACTAATTCAAATTCTTCGAATGTGTTGAATTTGAAGAATTTTGAACTACGATTGGCATGATCTCAGATTTTGGGTACGTAAGTAGTCACAGAGATGCAGTCACTTTGAGGGTGATGGTTTATTGATAATCAGCTCAAATTTTGACAAATATTCGCCGAAGTGAAGAATTGTTGAAAGGCCAATCAATTTAGTTGTCAAATTGGTTGGTGGCACACAATTGACAAGGTTGAAATGCTTATTTTCAAGGTTGGCACCGAAGCCGTTAAAATTGAAAAAAATAGTTGATTTTGGTTGCCATGCTTAAAGACTTTTGGAGAAGAATCAAATGTATGCATGATAATTGGTTATAAATAGTAAGCCAAATTTCATTTATACGCATCCCAAAACCTAATTGAATTTTAGAGAGTTTTAAATTTAGAGAGAAATAATTCATTAAAGAATTATTGCGAAAGTGAGCAATTGGAGAGTGTGGGCAATTGAGAGTTATTTTTCTTTCAAGTGTGTATGAGAGTACTAGGTGTATTTGAGTTATAGAAGTGAATATCTTTACTCAAATATTGTACTCTAAACAATTGTTAATAATACAATTATTTTCTCTTGTTCTCGTGGACTTAGGCATAATCACTAAACCACGTTAAATTCTTGTGTCATTTATTTTCTATAATTATTTGGTGCCCTTGTTGTATTCCGTGTATAACAATTTAGACTTATTAATGTTTTAAAATTTTACATTGTTAATTATATTAAATTTAATATTATTAATTATTTTAAATATTCTATATAAAAACAAAATAATTCAAATGCATTAATTTAATAAATGATTGTAAATAAATTTTAAAAATTAATTAATTAGAAAAAGACTTTTAACAAAAATTAATGCATACCTGCGTTCATTTATGTGGGAAAAATAGCAGTTTTAACGAGACAGAATGTGCCTTTTTATTTTATCAATCATGGGATTTTCTTAAGTTAATCACCGGCCCACTACTAATGCTACCCAATGTGTCAAGCCAATTAGCCGAACATACATAGAAGAGGTTTTTTTTTTTTTTTTTTTTCTTTTAATTGAAAATTAATTAACTGTGAATGGAAAAATACATCAAACAGAAACTAAATGAGAAAAGTAAACAATTTCTTTATGCATTGACTTCTCTGGTCAAAAGTGTTTTTACTATGATAACGCTAATTCGCTACATGCTTTTGACGCTTCGGTATTGTGGGATGTAGCTGCAACAGTGTTAAAAGTGTCCGTATTGTTGGCAAAATGTTTTTTAATATATAGTATCCATATTGTTGGCAAAATATTTTTTAAATATATTAAAAATTGAGGTGGTGTAACTTTTAATTTACAGTTGATTAAAAAATTTATAATTTTAAATTAAAATTTAATAATATATAGTAATTAAAAATTTTAAATAATAATTTTGATAAAATTATTAAAGATATAATAAATTTTTTATTATATAAATAAAAATCATATTAATATAATTACTAAACTACAACGATTAGTGTTTACCAAATACTTTAGTGTTGTAACTTAAAAGGTATAGCTGTCCAACTTCAATTCTAAATATATCTTTAATAGAATTAGTTAATTTTGGAAAATAGAATGATGATCGGTGCAGAAAATCCATTAATTCAATATCATAAAATAACCATCAAACCTAAACCATTATAATATTTCGTTAGAACCATCAATCAAATAACATAAAAAAAAAGGGTTGCCAAAATTACAAGAATATCATTAATGTTGGATTTATTTCTCACATATTGTGAACTAGCATAAATTATTTTAATTATTTTATATTTTACCGAATTAATACGTGATTAATGTCAAATATTAAGGAGTAATTTTAACAGACTCATTTATTAAGTGATCAAATATTATATTAATGAGTCTGATTTTGTCATACTCTATATAGTAGTATATTATGGACAAGTATAATCTTTAATTGTGTTAATTATAGTATAGGTAATTTTGTACTAATACATGAGAGATCACTATAGTCAGCCATAATATTTAAGTAATTTCAGCATATTGGAAGTTATTGTTGACAAATATGGGGCATGAGCTTTGTGCACTTCTCTTCCTCTCTTTCTCTCCTGATTTTACTCATGTGTGCATGCACTTCTTTCTCGATCAAAATTGCTTGATCAAGCAATTTTTGATCGGAGAAGGAAGCGGCTTATAGGACTTCAATATGGTTATTGCAACACATTCAAACTCCACAACAAGTTTCTAAGCTTGGATTCATGGCTAATCAAGGTAAATCTCGAAATATTTCTAAAATATATATTTAATTAGAAATGCAAAATAAAGGACATTAAATTGAAATTTAATTCAACAATTAAGACATAACATCTCCATTCTTAGCAATCCAATTTATTTATGGAGGCTCCTCTTTGCATACCTGAGATTTTGTCCTGTGGGCGTTCTATAAAACAACTCATGGTTAGCTCCATCTTACTTGTAGTTAAAACAGAACAATCATTTATATGAAATCAAGAAATTAAAGAAAAGAGAAGAGACAGAAAATGATATAAATCTTAACAACAACACATGCACATTAAGACTAAACACTAGATAACATTAGATTCCCATTGCCCTCACTTGTTAAAGACATAGAATCATAAACTCATGGTAAGATCATAAAAATTAATGTTATCACAGAAAGAAAATCTGTTCTTCATTTTTGCAGAAACGAGTTAAACTCAAAGGAAACCCCTAGTCACTTGCCTTCATCAAGACACTTCTATTGAAGTTCGAAGTTCAGCCATGCATCCAGTAGCTCTTGCAGTGTAGAAATACACGATAAAATGAAATGCTGTCCAGCCACCAGCTAGCAGTCACAGGATTCTTCGTCTTAGGAGCAAGACTACTAACTATATCCCAATCGCTGAGGCATATCACTAGTAATAACTCATGCCAGAAAAGAGCAAATCCAATGAAGTTTTTGTTACAACAATGCTGTGGCAGTTGTATAGTTATTGAAGATCCTAACGATCGGATATTAATCAGATCCTAAACGAGAAAGAGGAGACATAAGATAAATTTTCTGATTATGTAATTGTTCAAAATATTAAATTGAAACATGAAACATACATATATTCATGATATACCTGCAGATTTGGAATATCACCTAAGAAAATGATCAGATCGGGCTCCTCAAAGCAGGGCTAAAACTCCTGGTTCTGCAAAGAACATTCACATAACAATATTAAAACCGGATTTCATCAAAATAATTTTTGTCAAATTAAAAAAAAAAGAAAGTTATTGATTAATATGTTTCCAATGCCAGACCAAATAAACATTTTTCACCAAAAACTTTTCATCTATCTTGATGATCAGATCGAAGATTTGATAATCTCCCCACCACTACAAAAAATTGTCTCCATTTACAGGCGACAAAAAGCTGCAATTGGAAGCATTTCGTTATTCACAATTAATAATCAAAACAACAAAGAGTTATTTAAATTAGCATCTCTTTCGGTTAATCAATAACTACTATCTTTACGAAGTAAGTCAATCACATACACGGTTAAAAGTCATTTCACTTCTCTTATCCATGTCATTACTCTCATTAATATTACAACAGAGTGGCAACTACAAATGCATAATATTTATATTTAGTTTATTGATGCAAAAGGCTTTCAATAAATTTTAAGTTTAGTTAGCTTAATTTTTAGCAACAGCTTTGCTTTTTGCCTGTTGCTGCGCAATAATTTTTTGTTTTAGTTTCAACTTTTTGTTTTCGTTTCAACCATAGAACAGAGAACATTGAAATTGAGTCTTTACACTCCAAAACGAATGCAGCTATCTAGCCACAACATAACAAACATTAGAAACTTAGATTTGATAAATTTAAGCTGCTTGCCAACCAAGAAAATGAAGGAAAACAGAGGAAACTGAAACAGAGGATCTTAGAACTATTGATTTCGAGTAAATACAAAACTATAATAAATCTAGAAATATCTTACTAACTGCTTTTAAAAACTAACACAAATCATAACAAACTTTGTGCTTAAAACACAATATCCAAACAAAATATCCTTAATTAACTCAAAAACACAGAGAAAATCATAGGTGTAAAACTAGTAAAACATAACAAATCTCATTTCTTTTTTGAGGTTCCTCTTGCATGCGAATCTACCAAAGAGTTTGATGTAGTATTTTTGTGGGGTACGAAGTAGGTGTCCCTAGCAACATCAATCAATTTCGAGATTAGCAGAGAATAATTAAATTAAAATTCTGTCAGGAGCCAATAAGTTTTTTTTACCCCTTATTACCCACCTAATTATGTGAGAAATGTTGAGGACAAATTAAAATAAAAGCACCTACAGATTCGAAATTTACACTCATGATCTTGCATAAATGATGGACAAGGAAGAACGTAATTAGGTGATTACAACTTTGGTTTCAGAGAGGGTGTCTATTTTAAAACGTCGGTGAGAAGGCACCCAAATATAGACATTGCTTCTCTTTTAGCATCAAAGCCTCTATTTAGCATGACAATGGAAGAATTAGTACATAGTTTTTGTACGGTTTCAAGGGTTTCCGCAATAAGTTTTTTAAATGTGATGTAAGATTGATGACATTACCTATACGACAAATGCAAAGCCTTTAATCATATTTCAGGAGACGCTCAGAGAGAGAGAAGAGATAATCATATTTCAGGAGACGCTCACAGAGAGTAAAGAGACCACTTTCTTTAGAGGTCGCAATTACAAGAGAGCTGAAGGGATCATCACGGCAATGGCTTTGTTTTGAAAACTACTCTCAGTCAAACACCTGAGGGCTTTCAACAAAATGATAAAGCAACAACTCATGATCAATTCCATCTTAATTAATTGTAATTAAAATAGGACAATCATCGATAAGAAGGCAAGAAATTATAAAAAAGAAAAGAGATAGAAAATCATATAAATCTTAATAACTACACATGTACAAAAATACTGAACACTAGATAACATTAGATTGCCATTGACGAATAAAAGACAGAGTCAAAATCATAAATTAATGTTATAATAGAGAGTATTTGTTTTTTAGTTTTGCAGTAATAACTTAACTGTGGAAACCTGTAATTGTTTGCTTTCCTCAAGACTCTTGCATGTTATTCTGCTCTTCAAACTTATAATCACTAGTGATAACTCAATGTCTATTCTATGTAGTTACACTTTCAAAGCAGTATTGTTTGGGTTGTAAAATAGGGTGACCATAATTAGGAAGCCTAATTCTGCAGCCTGGTGGGTGAAGCAGAACATGGTCTGGTGAAGAGATGGTTGGACTGGGAGCAGACCCGATCAAAACTATTTTGCCACATCATCCAAACATTCAGGGATAGAATTTTATCCACAAAGCCAATAGTGTGGGGGATGTGATTTTATCCATAAAACCACTTATCCTAATTTTAAGGGAGGGAAAATTTAAAATCCTTCTTTTTTTTAAAAGAGAAGGGATAAGGGTTTTCACAATTTGAATAACAAATAAATCCTCATTGAAGGAAAAAAAGGGCATATGGCTGATTCTTTGAATTTATTTATAGGACTCATCTTTATCATTTTTTCTTTATATAAAATAAAGGAAGGCTCTCGTCACACACTTTTTCTTTTCTTTGAATTCATTTATTTTTCTTTGTTCATTTTCATAGAAAAATCCATACGTTTTATTATCTCACAAAAATTCTTGACTTGAGTATCGGAGAGTTAATGCCGAAAAAGCTTCCGACACCCTTGACTTTTTTTCTAAGTCGTAAGTACATACCAGAGAAGGATCGTGCTTACCCTTGACCTTTCTTCTAAGTCGTAAGTACATACCAGAGAAGGATCGTGCTTGCTAGAGTAGAGGTCATGGTCATTATTTTCTGCTCGGTCCATAGGAGAAATGCAAGAAATTGTCCCATCATGAAAGCAAATTCAAATGCTGGCTTTGAAATCTAGTAGGTAACCCCTACACTGACACGACCAGCAAGCATACTGGTAAAATAATTGTGGTTCAAAGTTAGCCTACCTTCTAAATGTTGGAAAACTTGCTTGTACAAATAATTGATATGTCATATATAACCCATGACTAAATCATTAAACTATTCGAGATTTACCTCAAAGTAGAGCTAGAAAACTTGCTTGCTCTGTAAGACCTGAATTTTCATCCATATTTTTTATATGTGTATTTTATAAAGTATAGTACTTTATGCTTATCATATATAAGTGAATAACTAAAGTTTTATTTTATTGTATGTATTTTATAGAATATATTAATTTATGTAATTAATTATGTTGAATGATTAAAGTTTGGCTAATTAGAGAATTGGTGGAAATAATGATTAATGTTTAGTGAGTGAAGGAATTGGTGGAGTGGAGTAATTATGTTGAATGATTATGTTTGGTTGTATTTTATTTTATTTTATTATTAAATTTAGTGTGGCTTATATGTGTCTTGTGTTGTGTAAATACCCCCTCTCATTTGCATTTAAAAATTTTCCAAGAAGTGCTTGATTGTTCTTTGAGAGGTAAGTATTTATAATTTTTCAAATTTCTAAATTTATGTTTGAATTCATGTAATTGATTCAATGATTATGTGTGTTATGTTGATTAAATTGTGCAAGCATGGTCATGAGTTGATTCGTGTTATTATTAAGTGAAAATAATGTTATTGTGTATATATGTTATCCTGGAATTTGTAAATAGTGTATATTAAGTGCTTTACAACTGACATTTTCATTAAGTTTCATGCATGAAGCATTTATAGATTATTAAACTAGACGTCTTTATCTTTCTATTCATATATTTATTATTCAAAAACTCATTGGATATTAATTGTTTTGATTTTTCGAAGTTGGAGTAATGGTGCTAGAAAATTCTGATTTCCAGCAGCAGTTACTATTTCTATATCTTATTTCATAATTTAAACGATTTTTGAAAATTTTGAAAATTTCTATTTTGATACATGCATGTCTAGTTTCTCTAAATTTAAAATTCATAATTTTTAGCCTTATATTAAAATTATTAAAAATCATAGAGTTGGGCTGTTGCAATCCTCAAAACTATTTTCCAGAATTTTGGAGGCTGATATTGAAGCTTGTTTGGGTTACCTTTTCATCCATAAATTAGTTATAAATTTTAATTCTGATTCTCTGTTGTCTTCTCTTATGATCAAAACTCTTTTTAAATATGACAAAATTCTCTGCCCCCCCTTTTCCATTCAATAACCAAGTATATATATTACAAGTTCTTTGCCGAGAACCCTTGCTCTCCAAGGTTCGGTTGATTCGGTTGATCTCCTAAAAATCCTCCTAATCAGAAATCTTTGTTTACCTAAAATACAAAAACTATCTTGAGAATATTTCTCAAAAGATATGCACAATAGACCCCTATTTCAGTTATAATAATAATGTCGTAATACCCCCCCTCAAGTTGGAGCGTGAAGATCTCGAACGCCCAACTTGCAAAGAAGAAATTCAAAGTTCGCTTTCCCTAACGCTTTTGTAAAGATGTCGGCCAATTGAACATTAGTGGAAACATATGATGGACAAACCAGCCCTTCAGTCACCGCATTGCGAACGAAGTGGCAGTCAGCCTCTATATGCTTTGTTCTTTCGTGAAAAACGGGATTTTGAGCAATGTACAATGCCGACTGACTGTCACAATACAGCTTCATGCCCTTCGGATGATGCACACCCAAGTCGCCTAAAAGTTGTTTAAGCCACTTTAACTCACACACTGTTGCCGCCATGGATCGATACTCAGCCTCCGCAGACGACCGAGACACTGTTTGTTGCTTTTTGGTCTTCCACGACACAGGAGAACAACCAAGTAACACGAACCATCCTGTCAAGGAGCGCCGCGTAAGTGGACAACTGGCCCAATCTGAGTCACACCACCCTTCTAGACTTAAGTCACTATCAGCTCGAAGCAAAATCCCTTGCCCCGGACTCTTCTTCAAATATCTCACAACCCTGAGAGCCGCCTCCCAATGATCCGCACGAGGTTGTTGCATAAATTGAGACAAAATATGAACCGAATATGCAAGATCAGGTCTCGTCACAGACAAGTAAATCAATCTCCCTACAAGTCGCCTATACGGCAACGGATCCGCAAGGAATTCGCCTTGAGCAAGAGCCAAAGTGTGATTTTGTTCCATAGGGAATGCTGCAGGCTTTGCTCCTAATAAACCTGTTTCAGAAATTATCGCAAGTGTGTATTTTCTTTGACAAAGAAAAATTCCTTCTGGATTACGAGCTACTTCCAGCCCTAAGAAATATTTCAAAACTCCCAAATCCTTCATATGAAAACACCTACCAAGATAAGCTTTAAAAGTTGTCAAAGCAACAGTATCATTCCCTGCAATAATCAAGTCATCAACATAAACTAACACGTTGATCTGAGTTTTTTCTCTGCACAACCCGAACAATGAATAATCAGAATAGGATTGCACAAATCCGTAATTCTTCAATGTCGTTGAGAGTTTTGCAAACCAACAGCGGGGAGCTTGTTTCAAACCATACAACGACTTTTTCAACTTGCAAACCATGTTAGGGTTTGTGTTCTTGAAACCTGGAGGAAGCTTCATATAAACCTCCTCACTTAAGTCACCATGAAGGAAAGCATTATGCACATCCATTTGATGTACTTTCCAATTTTTAATAGCGACGAATGGCGAGGAAAACACGAACCGTCGTCATTTTTGCCACAGGAGCAAATGTCTCGTTATAATCAATTCCCTCCACCTGATGATTGCCACAGATCACAAGTCTTGCTTTGAGTCGCTCGATGCTGCCATCAGACTTATACTTAATTTTATATATCCACTGGCTACTCAGTGCTTTCTTTCCGGGTGGAAGAGACTCCATTACCCAAGTCTCATTGTCTTCAAGGGCTCGTATTTCCTTACGCATCGCATCTCGCCATCCCGAGTCTTTCATTGCTTCTTTAAAATTCTTTGGCTCATGTCCTGCTGTCACTGCTGCAAGAAAATTCCTATGTCTCATAGAAAAACGTTCACAATTCACAACATATGTTATAGGATAGGGCGTACCTGAGGAAGATGAAGTAGCAAATGAATTCTCAGATGGACTTATTTTCCGTATAGTATGAGTAACAAAATCACGATACCGAGTTGAAGGAGTTTTAGCTCGTTTGCCTCGTCCTAGCTCACCTTCAACTTGCATTCCTTGCTCCCCTACCGTATTCTCCAGCTCCTCAGCACCCACATTCTCATGTGCCGGCTGCTGTACGGGTTGCCCCGCAGCACCAGACCCCCCCTCGAGGGTGGATGCTACCTCAGAACCCCTCTCAACACACACAGCACACTCATCGACGCCCTCATCCTCACTCCATGCCCCATCCTCATTTTCGGCCAGCATAGGAGTCACCATATTTTCATGGTTGGTTTGTCTCAAAGGAAATTCTTTCTCAAAGAACTTCACATCCCTCGATACAAAGTACTCATGTGTTTCTAAATCATACAATTTCCAACCTTTCTTCCCAAATGGATAGCCAACAAAAATACACTTACGGCTCCTACTTGCAAATTTATCACCTTTGTGTCGTTGATTGTAAGCATAGCAGAGGCAACCAAATACACGAATAGTATCATAAGAAGGCACTTTCCCAAACAACATTTCATATGGCGATTTATTTTCAAGTAACGCAGAGGGTGTTCGATTAATCAAATGACATGCTGCCAACACACATTCTCCCCAAAATTTGATTGGCAATTTCCCTTGAAATCTTAATGCTCGAGCCACATTCAAAATGTGTTGGTGTTTTCTCTCCACTCTCCCATTTTGTTGTGGAGTCCCAACACAAGAAGTTTCAAAAAAAATGCCATTAGTTTGGAAATAATCATGTAAACAATTAAACTCTGTCCCATTGTCACTTCTCACACGTTTTATCACTTGTTCAAATTGTCGTTCAACCATTGCAACAAAATTAAGAAACACAGATTCAACTTCCATTTTATTGTATAGTAAATATACCCAAACTCCTCTGGAAAAATCATCCACTATTGTCAAAAAATAATTAGCCCCACATGAAGAACGAGTCTTGTAAGGCCCCCACAAATCCAAATGAACAAGTTCAAAAATCCTACCAGCTTTATTCTTACTAATAGGAAAACTAGATCTAGATTGCTTTGCACGTGGACATACATCACATGCTTTATTATTTTTCCTACAAGAATTACTCACAGTCGGAATCATTTTCAATATTTTCTCCGACGGATGCCCCATTCGTTGATGCCATAACTCGAATGATGAATCTCCATCCACTGTCAAGACCGTCACTTGAGGAGCACCACGGAAAAAATAAAGTCCATCCAATCTTTCACCCGCTCCAATCACCTTCCTCGTCGGTTGGTCCCGTATAACACAAATATTATTAGTGAATTGTACAACCGCAATTTGAGGCATCAATTAATTGAGTCACAGAAATCAGATTGCATGTTAATCGTGGGACATATAGCACGTTATCAAGCCTCAATCCTCCTGGCAACACAACACTCCCTTCTTGATTTGCTTCGGCTGTGTTTCCATCCGGCAATCCCACCGGGCAGGATTTCACCTTTCTCACATTTCTTAAAATCGACAAGTTACACGTCACATGGTTCGATGCTCCTGTATCGATAATCCAACTAAAGTTATTGTCCTTACCACACGATCGATCTTTTGTTTTGGCTAAGTTTAAAAATCAAGAAGTTGTCTGCGATTGCGTTCTTTGAAACACCCGCAAGGCCCGCAGCTTCGGTTGCACCCGCTAGCCCTTGCAAGTTCCCTGCCTGTTGTCCAGACGAAGTACCAGCCCCACCAGTTTTATTTGCTCGGACAGGCGGTGCACCACCACCTCTGCCACGTCCAGAACTTGTACGCCCACCTCCTCGTCCTGTCCGTCCTCCCCCACGACCTGGTCCCCTTCCTCCACTGAGGCGGTCCCCACCATTCGGGAAACCCGTGTAATTGAAAGCAAGAGGATTCGTCGTGGCCTTCTCTATTACAATGATTGCAAAATTTGTCAGTATTATCCACAAAACGAGACTTACCACGCGTATCAGGCTGAATTGTGAAGGCCATAATATTATCTCGTTCTTCCTTAGATGAAGACAATTCTCTTCCACGCAATCTTTCCGCTTGAATCACCTGTTGATACGCTCTATTAAGCGTCGGCAATGGCTCTTGTTCAAGTAGATTTGTTCGAGTAGACGCATATGCTCCATCGAGGCCGATCAGAAAGTGATGTAGATAATCTTCTGCTCTCAATTTTTCTACCTGCGTGACTATACTACACGTGCAACCTCCACACTGACAAACTGGCACCTTCGCATATGTGTTTAGTTCGTCCCATATTTTTGACAAGCGAACAAAATAATTTGCCACAGTCTCGGTTGTTCCTTGCTTGCACTCCCCCAAGGACGTTTTTAATTGACATATACGAGTGCCGCTCACCACACAAAACCTGTTTTTCAGATTGTCCCACAGGAGTTATGCATCATCATATTCTCCAAGTGTCGACCGAACGGATGGCTCAATGGTATTGGTCAGCCATGACACCAACATCGAATGAACTGCTATCCAGTCCTCAAGTTTCTCCTCTGTTGTTGGCTTCGGAACCTTCCCTTCCACAAAGCCAAATTTTCTTTTCGCCTTTAGAGAAGTTCGAATAGCCCTTGCCCATTCATCGTAGTTCTCACCACGTAATTGAATCGGGGTAATGATGTTTCCCGGACCGTCACTCGAACCAAGATGATATGTCATATCCACCTTCTTGTCACCATCTCCTTTCTTTTCTCCTTCTACGCCAGCCATGATCTATCGTGGAGGCTACAATACTAAAAGAAGCTTTTAAGTTTGCCCTAGGATCTCCCTAGGCTCTGATACCATGACAAAATTCTCTGCCCCCCTTTTCCATTCAATAACCAAGTATATATATTACAAGTTCTTTGCCGAGAACCCTTGCTCTCCAAGGTTCGGTTGATTCGGTTGATCTCCTAAAAATCCTCCTAATCAGAAATCTTTGTTTACCTAAAATACAAAAACTATCTTGAGAATATTTCTCAAAAGATATGCACAATAGACCCCTATTTCAGTTATAATAATAATGTCATAATAAAATATGTAAACTAAAGTTATGAATTTGTGAATCAGCATACTTCTGTTTATATTGCCATTGGACAGTTTTGACGTATTTGTGGATAAATAACTTTTAGGGATGATTTTGTACTAGGATTAATTTTGTGAAATTTTATATTGAGTGCCAACATGTTAACAGTAGTTCTTTGTTATATTTATATTTTTCGAACATATTTATAATTTATTAAAAATCAGCTCCTATAAGATGGTTGAGTGTAGTGTGGTGAGTTAATATGTTTAAGTTAGAATTAATGATTTAAGGATGTTTGGATATCCTGTTAAGGTTAGAATTGGATATGATATTGATGAGAATCTTATCTTGATAATTATATGCGAAGATTGAGCTCGTGTGTTTCGGGTTATTGTTGGTTGCTTCAGATCGAGATAAGTAAATTCATGTATAATGTTTATTATATGTATATATATAAATAAGTATGGAAAGAATAATGTTGTTCTTATGGATTGGCATTTTATGGTTTTGAAGTATTTTTATTATTATAGTTCATAATAATTAGTTACATTTTGGTTTAAAGTTTATTTAAAATGTTTTCTTAAATTTGTTTCAAAAATACTTGTGTTTCCATAAATTATTTTCCTTAAAAATATTTGTAAAGCTTTGCCAATTAAATGTCTTACAAGAACAATTTATTTATTGATTATTGAATAATTGATATTGAAAGATTAAAAAGCATGTTAAGATTTTTCGCTCATTGTCCGTAGTTACTGTTATTGATATGACCGAATAGCTAGCTATATTGTGTGCACTTAATGATGATTATTGCAGGATAAAGTACCCTAATTCAATTACTGGCTGGGTCATTGGGATTACAGGTGACATACCGAACTATTGGCCGAATCATCGGTACGTGGCATGAGAAAATCGAATGAGAGAAATGTTTTATTAATAAATGATCTCTTAGATAATTATTTAATGAAAATTATTATTTTATTATGACTTGATTGGTTATAAGTTTTACCTATACATGTATAAGATAATAAAATGATTACTGTTTTCCGAAGTATGGTACTTCATAATGATTATTATATTTTATATTGTTATTAGTAACATTATGTATGTGTTTGCTCATTATGTTCATGACTCACCGGTCATCTCTAATATTTAGAGACGTGGGATTTTTGGTTTTGAAGAGATGTTTTGTTAGCTGAAAACCTGAAAACTTTGGGTGTTGTTGCAATGAATAAGTTGTTGCTACTTTGTTTACAACTTTGCTTATTATTTAGAGCTGATTTTAGTATTGGAGGATTATTGTTATATTTGTTGTTTTAGAGACTATGTTTGGACTATGGACATTATTGGACAATATTAATTTTCTTTTGGGAATAGTAATAAGATTTAATATTATAAGGTTTCATTATAAATTCCTCTTCAGATCCTTAGGACAAAGAACTTTATTAACAAAATAATATCAAAACTACGTTAATGGCCTCATCGGGATTCAAATATACATGATTCGAATCAATAGGCAATAACAGATTTAGAGTAAATCTAAGCAAATCATGTACATTAAACAAATAGTAACTGTCTTACCCCACTTGCTTTAGATATAAATTGTCTGATACAAAGCTGAACTTCTTTCTCTCCTTCATTTATCCAATGCCCATTTCTAACGAGATATTGCACTCAAAATGAAGAAAAGAAACACAAATCTGTATACCACAGTTGCACCAAGTGTCAAAAAATGATACTAGATTAAAAATAAACACATCAAAAAGATAAAGAAACGGATCTTAATCAGATAGTTGGACTTACATAAGAAAAGGAAATAAGATACCTCCCTTTTGAAAAATTTTAGAAAACAAAGAACTTTCCCGTTGAGGAGCGTTGATTTGCTCTCTGCAAATTGATTCAACCTCAACCTCGTCAGAGCTGTGAACAATCCCATGTTGCGTGCATTCTTCTTCATTGGTGGCAGCAAATTTAAGAGTAAAGGTGTTGGGTATTGTGTCCTGGTTGGGATTTGCGTACACTGGACTCACCCCACAACATTTCACCTTGTGATGAATAGTGGAGTCAGATAGAGATATCACATCGCTAATGAAGAACTCAAATGAGACAGTCGTATGGAGGTCTCCTTCTGGTAGGTCAATATTCCAAGAGGGGTCAAATCCAAGTATGACATGATCCGAGTAAATGGACATGGAATCAACCAATAAGAATGAGTGGTCAGAACCGTATTTACAGCTGACACTGAAACAGAAGAAACTGCTTTCATCTACCACAAATTCAATAACGGCACAAAGAGCAAATCCTATGAAGATTTTGTTACGGCAACGCTGTGGCAGTTGAATAGTTATTGAAAATCATAGAGATTGAATCCTGAAGCAGCAGTCTGGAATCTCACTTCCACGTTAACAAATGCTGATTCCATGCCGTCTATCAGTTTCCTGTCTTCCCCATAATAATATTTAAAATTTTTATTTCAAATTGTTGTTGAGGAGAGAGGCAGAGAAGCCGGTACCTACCTTTCGATGTAATATCCCCGACAATGCATTATGAACTCTTCGCTGAAAATTTGCAAAGAAATTTCTTTTGGTTCTCTTATGCAGTTTCACGCAATTAACAAATTTAAACATCACCGGCAAGTAACGATTTCTACGGGTCTGATTCGATGGTGTTTCTAGACATGATGAAATCTTTGGCAAAGATTGTAGCCGCTTGCAATTACTTGCGTCTACGTAATTCAGACAGAACGGAAGCTCTGGTAATGATTGAATAATATTGGAATTTGTCAAGTAAAGGTACTTCAACCGTTGAAACTGACTGATACTTGTAGGTAAACTCTCAAAATTATGTCTACTTAGATTTAAGTAATCAAATGAGGATACACTGGATAAATCTGATAGCACCAAACACCTGCATCGAGACAAGCAAAGTTTTTGAAGTTTTTTCAAATTGCACAAGCTCTCCAGCAAACTAACAAGTTTAGTGCAAGCCATCTGCCGCAAGTCCTTGAGGCGTTCCATATTCTCAATTGAAGATGGCAACGCTTTACTTCCCGACCCATATAAATCAATTTTTTCTCAAAGGTCCGTTTTCTCCAAGATTTCAGGGAAATCTCAAGGTTTGAGAGTAAACAAAATCAAGGTAACTAAGGGTTTTCAATTTACAAATGCTAGTTAAAACCCTATTCAGCGTTCTGCAAAACTTCAAATCTAAGGTTTCAAGATTAGTTGGCCACTCGATGGATGAGGGAACCTCTTCAATTGGGGTAGACCATAATTTTAGCTCAACTACATTTCTGGAAATCTGTGGAAATTCTGTCAGATTAACACGCCATGAACAATCAATCTTTAGGGGAGATTAAGACGAATATTGAGCGGAAAGCAACTAAGGCTTTCGCAGTCGCTCAAAGACAAGAAACCAAGGTTGTTGAAATTCTGAAGGTACGAGAGATTGTAAGGCAAGCTTGTGCAATTGGAAAGACTAATTCTCTCAAGATGTGGGACTTCTGACGGTTCCGGGATCCTAGGGAAATTATGGGAGTATATTTTAACTTGAAAGCTTGCTGTAACGAAAGATAGATAATTACTGTATTAAACTAGCACCAATGAAATTCACAATCAATCATATATTTTACCTCTTTCCCTTCCCAAATTTGTTCAACTTTACTATAAGGCAAGTCGAGTTCAATAATGTTCTCCAAATCAAAATCCGATGGCAATGTTTTCAATGGATATTCGTGCCAATGTAGATATCTCAGTCCCTCTGGAAGGCAATCCAAACCCTCGCTAAGATGCACTTTAGAGCTCATAATTGTCATTTTGCAAAGGCACTTAAATTTAGTTACATGTCTTTAATTTTGGACAATTTGAGAGATATACCTTCTATTACATCGGTCCCCTTATAAACAAAAGTAAAGGATGAATTAGCGGAATATCGAAAAAAAAAAAGAATAAATTTATCGTTGGGAAAAAGAAGCCATTATTTTTGTGATTTGGTGAAATGGTCATAGCTAGGGACATCATATTTTAAAAAATAATCACACGGACCCCTTGTGGAATACGTAGACGCCTTTTAATAGTAATCATAAAAGTATTTTTTTTGGGTACCAAAAAATTCAAATGCATTTAAACTGTTTAATACAAAAGTTTTTCTGTAAGCAAATAATTTTGGTTTTCATATTTTAAAGTTGTTTTCCATGTAAAAAAATAATGTTTTAATTGTTGAAAAATTCAAATCAAAGCACATGTTCAAAGTTTGGCCAAAATTGTTCAAAGCTAAATTGTTCAAAGTTTGGGAAAGCACATGTTCAAAGTTTGGCCAAAATTGTTCAAAGTTTGGCTAAAAATTAGGTAATCACCAACAAAACTTTGACAATTTTAAAGGTTTGGTGAAATAGTGCTACCATGCATTCCTATAAATAGCTAATGTTCTTCATTTGTTAAGGCATCTCATAATTGAGAGCAATTGCAAGTAAAGCAATTGAGAGAGTTGAGAAAAGCTTCCACTTGAGTGCTAGGAGAATTTATTTGGGTGTATTGGGGTATTGGCTTTTTGTGAGTTTTTTTCCAATTTGTAAATTCTCATTTGTTAGTAAAATTATCTTCCAGTCTTTGCCCGTGGATGCAGGCTTTACGCCGAAACACGTAAATTATTGTGTCAATTTTCTTTGAAATTGTTTTCACCACATTTAAGTTTCTCTAGAAGTCACAGTTACCATCAATTGGTAATCTGCTAAACCTGCGCTTCCGCACAACAATTGGTATCAGAGCCGAAGGTTCATACTTGCGGTATATAGTACTATTCACAAATACAGTACTAGATACGACCATTTGTACTTGGAGAACAGTCTATTGTAAGTAGTGTGTATTTTTGCATGTCTAGGAAGGTTCTGTCAACAAGACGATAAGAGTCTAAGGAGTCTGGGTTTTAAGTGGGACCATTGTGACCCCTCCATTCTCCTGGAAACTTTCTTGGTGCATTTATTCACGCGAAATAAACATCATAGAGACTGTTTTTCAAGTGTGAATAGTTGTTGAAGGCACTGATTATTTGAGGTTGAGAAGGATGGCAGAAGCGTCGTCATCGTCTTCGTCGCCAGGACTCACTGTGACTAATGCAAAGTTTGAAGTGGAGAAATTTGATGGTACCAATAATTTTGGTATGTGGCAATGTGAGGTGTTGGATGTCTTATGTCGCAAGAGTTGGATCTCGCTCTAGAAGAAAAGCCTGAAATGATGGATGACAAGGAGTGGACAAAAATCAATGAGCAGGGCATGTGGTACTATTCGCCTATGTCCGGCTAAAGATCGAAGTACTTTTTCACGAGGAGACATCAAGCAAAGAATTTGTGGAGGACATTGGAAGAAAATATATGAAGAAAAGCCTTGAAAGCAGGCTTTATATGAAAAAGAAACTCTATCGATTCACGTATGCACCTGGTATGTCGATGAATGACCATGTGAACTCATTCAATAAAATATTAGCGGATTTGCTAAATTTGGATGAGAAATTTGAAGATGAAGATAAGGCATTGTTGCTGTTGAATTCACTTCCTGATGAATATGACCATCTCACCACCACTTTGCTTCATGGGAAGGACGAGTGTCACATTTGATCGTTGTATGTAGTGCATCTGTATAATCGTCGAGACCGGAAAGAAAGATAAAAAGGATCACGGAGATACAGATTGCGAAGTATTGACAGAAGAGGTCGTTCACAAAGCCACGAACACTGGAAAAAGGGGCAAGTCTAAAGGTAGGCCTGCCAAAGATGAATGTGCTTTTTGTCGCGAGAAAGGGCATTGGAAAAAGAATTGTCCAAAGTTACAAAAGGGCAAGGCTATTTCTGATGCATGTGTAGCCGAGCATGATGAGGAGTCAGAATTTAGTCTAGTTGGCATGACGTTGGCATATCAATCAGATGAGTGGATTTTGGATTCGGGTTGTACTTATCATATGTGTCCTAATAAGGGCTGGTTTTCTAGCTTCAAGGAGCTGGATGGTGGAGTTGTTTTTATGGGCAATGAAAATGCTTGTAAAACCCTGGGAATAGGTTCAATCCAATTGAAGAATCATGATGGCTCAATCCAAGTCTTGACAGAAGTTCGCTATGTACCAAGCTTAAAGAAAAATCTCATCTCATTAGGAGTCCTAGCATCCAAAGGGCTTACAATCACTATGAGAGATGGGTTCTTGAAGGTAGTAGCTGGTGCACTGACGATGATGAAGGGCACAAGAAGAAATAACTTGTACTATTTCCAAGGGAGTATAGTTATTGGATCAGCATCAACAGTTTCGAGCAAGGATGCAGATTTAGAGGCAACCAAGTTGTGGCATATGCGTTTGGGACATGCCGGTGAAAAAGCTTTGCAGAATTTGGTTAAGCAAGGCTTATTAAAATGTGCAAATTCTTGTAAATTGGAATTTTGTGAACATTGCGTTCTGGGCAAGCAAACAAGAGTAAAGTTTGGTTCAGCAATTCACAATACAAAAGGGATTATGGACTATGTTCACAGTGATGTGTGGGGACCTACCAGAGTAG
Organism: Murraya koenigii; assembly: GCA_025617385.1. Lineage (NCBI taxonomy): Eukaryota > Viridiplantae > Streptophyta > Magnoliopsida > Sapindales > Rutaceae > Murraya > Murraya koenigii. The sequence goes on from CM046811.1 coordinate 34,637,018, forward strand.
CTTCTTTGGGAGGTATGCACTATTTTGTTACTTTTGTTGATGATTATTCAAGAAAAGTATGGGTGTATTTGATGAAGAAAAAAAATGAAGTTTTGAGTATATTTCTAAAATGGAAGAAGATGGTCGAAACTCAGACTGGTCGAAAGGTTAAAAGACTTTGCTCAGATGATGGTGGTGAGTACAAGAATGATCCATTTTTACAAGTATGCCGAGATGAGGGCATTGTGCGACACTTCATCTGTTCGAGGTACACCACAACGGAATGGGGTGGCGACGCATGAACCGAACTATCTTGGAGAAAGTTCGGTTGTATGTTATCCAATCTTCGGATTGGGCAAGGAATTTTGGGCTAAGGTCGTTGTATATGCGTGCCATCCGATTAATCGTTTGCCATCAGTCGCAATTGAGGGCAAAACACCCATGGAAATGTGGATCGGTAAACTCGCTATCGATTATGATACTTTACATGTCTTTGGTTCCACTGCTTATTATCATGTAAAGGAATCTAAGTTAGACCCAAGAGCGAAGAAAACATTGTTCATGGGTATAACCGGTGGAGTAAAAGGATACTGTTTATGGTGTCCGGATACTGAAGAAGATCATTTTCAGCGAGAGATGTGACTTTTGATGAATTAGCCATGTTAAAACAAAAGGATTCACAAAAGGATGACAACACCGATAGTACTCCATGACGGTGGAGGTTGAAAAGGTTAAAGATGATTCAGCTAGTGTTGAAGAGGCGGATGATTCTCAATCAATCGAAGATGAAGAAGAGGTTCCGACTCGGGAACCTTTAGAGCAACAAGATTCAATTGCATATAGAAGGCACGGAGAGAGATTCGTAGACACTGCTCGCTTTGTTGATATGGTGGCCTATGCACTTCCGATTATAGATGGTGATGTTCCTTCCACTTACGGAGAAGCGATAAGTAGCCACGAAAATGTCACGATGGAAGCAAGTAATGGATGAAAAATGTAATCTCTTGAAAAAATAGAACTTGGAAGTTAGTTACACTTGCCTAAAGACAAGAAGGCAATTGGGTGCAAATGGGTATATGCAAAAAGGATGGATTTCCTCGTAAGGATAAAATTCGATACAAGGCTAGATTGGTAGCTAAGGGTTACGCTCGAGAGAGAAGGAATAGACTACAATGAGGTATTTTCTCCGGTTGTGAAACATTCGATCTATTCGGATTTTGCTAGCCATTGTTGCATGATATGATCCGGAACTAGTTCAACTTGATGTAAGCTGCGTTCTTGCATGGTGATTTGGAAGAGGAAATCTACATGACTCGACCGGATGGATTTAGAGTTCTTTGGAAAAGAAAATTGGGTTTGCAAGCTGACAAAGTCGCTTTATGGATTAAAACAATCTCAAAGGCGATGGTACAAGCGATTTGATCGGTTTATGAAAGGGAAAAGGTACACAAGAAATAAATTTGATCATTGTGTGTATTTTCGCAAGCTACAAGAAGGATCTTTCATATATTTGCTCTTGTATGTCGATGATATGCTAATAGCATCTAAGAACAAAGATGAGATTGAGAAGTTGAAAACTCAACTTAATCAAGAATTTGAGATGAAAGATCTAGGTGAAGCTAAGAAGATTCTTGGCATGGAGATATGCAGAGATAGAGCTCGTGGTAAAGTCTGCTTGTCTCAGAAGCAATATTTGAAGAAGGTATTACAACAGTTTGGCATGAATGATCAGACAAAACCTGTAAGTACCCCATTGGCTTCTCATTTCAAGCTTTCTGCACAACTATCTCCTTCAACAGATGAGGAACAAGAATACATGTTGCAAGTTCCGTATTCAAATACAATTGGTAGCTTGATGTATGCAATGGTGTGTACAAGGCCTGGCATTTTACAAGCAGTTAGTATGGTGAGCAGATATATGCATAATCCTGGTAAAGGACATTGGCAAGCTGTGAAATGGATTCTACGGTACATTCAAAAAATCGTTAATGTTGGTTTACTGTTTGAACGAAATGACACATTTAGTCAAGGTGTGATTGGGTACGTTGATTCCGATTATGTCGGTGATATGGACAAACGACGATCAACCACCGGATATGTATTTACTCTTGCTAGAGGGCCAATTAGTTGAAAGTCTACACTACGATCATGAGTTGCATTCGTCACCCACGAGGTCGAGTATATGGCAATTACTGGAGGCTATTAAAGAGGTCGTTTGGTTACAAGGCTTGCTTGGAAACTTGGGATTGATCTAGAAGCATGTAAACTTGTATTATGACGATCAAAGTGCTATTCACTTAGCAAAGAATCAAGTTTATCATGCGCGTCTGAGCATATTGACTACGATTTCACTTTGTGCGGGAAATTATTGATGATGGGAAGATTCTTCTTCGGAAAATCAAGACTGCAGAGAATCCCGCAGATATGTTGACCAAGGTGGTGACAACGATCAAGTTTGAGCATTGTCTAAACTTGATCAATATCCTAAAGTTTAAAACAGTGAGAAAGGTAGAGACTGGAGGATCATTTTATATAAGGAAGTTCAGTAATATTTTAAACTATGGTTGGCTTAATCACAAATTTTGGGTACGTAGGCGATCACAAAGATGCAGCCACTTTGGGAATGATGGTTCGTTGGTAGTCGGCTCGGATTTGGATAAATCTTCACCGAGGTGGAGAATTATTGAAAAATTCAAATCAAAGCACATGTTCAAAGTTTGGCCAAAATTGTTCAAAGCCAAATTGTTCAAAGTTTGGCTAAAAATTAGGTAATCACCAACCAAACTTTGACAATTTTAAAGGTTTAGTGAAATAGTGCTACCATGCATTCCTATAAATAGCTAATGTTCTTCATTTGTTAAGGCATCCCATAATTGAGAGCAATTGCAAGTGAAGCAATTGAGAGAGTTGAGAAAAGCTTTCACTTGAGTGCTAGGAGAATTTATTTGGGTGTATTGGGGTATTGGCTTTTTGTGAGTTTTTTCCAATTTGTAAATTCTTATTTGTTAGTAAAATTATCTTCCTGTCTTTGCCAGTGGATGTAAGCTTTACGTCGAACCACGTAAATTATTGTGTCAATTTTCTTTGAAATTGTTTTCACCACATTTAAGTTTCTCTAGAAGTCACGATTACCATCAATTGGTAATCTGCTCAACCTGCGCTTCTGCACAACATTAATAATAAATTTATTGAAAAGATGGGTATGTTTACGAAAATTTGGATGCATAATTAGATAGGTAGATTCTAATTACCTTATTTTTCTTTAATACATGATAGACATCCCCATGATACCACAATCTGCTACCCTTGCCCGGCTCCTTGATCCATTCTTGACGAGCAACTTCCTTCCCATTTCCTGCGATAAATTATGCATTTGTATCTTATTGTCAATCGATCATCGTTACCAATGACTTTGCAATGAGGATGTTCAGTCCATTATGTGGAAAATTAGGATCATATAGCATCCTTGTCACGTAAGCTTTTTCTTCTCCTCCGAAGAAGCATGCAATGTCTAGAAATATAGTCTTCTCTTCCGGACTTAGGTCATTATAAATAATTTCAACACGTCGGACATGTCGTGGTCAAAAATTCGATTTATATTCTCCAATGCTTTTTCCCAATCCTGTTTGCTCTTTCTTTGAAAGAAAGAACCCAACACTCTTAAGTGCCAATGGGTTGCCATTTGCATACTTCAATACATATTTTGAGGCGTCAAGAAACCGGAAGGGCAATGTTTTTCCTTAAAGGCACAATTACAAAAGAGCTCAAGAGCTTCATGATATCTCAATCCGTTAACCTCATATATGTTAGTGGCATGTACACCAAATTTATCAAGAATCCATTTATCTCTAGTGGTTATAATGATTCTACTTCGTGGACCAAATCGATCAAGGCCACAGATTAAACATTGTAATTGCCTAATTTTATTCACATCGTCGAGAACTATTAACACCTTCGTTTGCTAGAGCCTTCTCTAATATAATTAGGAAGAGAGGAGTTCCTATTTTAATATTTTCTTCAAAATTTGAAAAAGAACTCGCTCTCGAAGATATATCGATCCACCTCCTTTCTCCAGACACTTCCCTCACATATGCCGGAAGCACTTGCGTTCAAATTCCCTTGAAATTATGTTGAAAATAGCTTGAAGTGTTGTTTTGCCTATACCACCCATTCCTCGTATTCCTACAATTCGAAAGTCTGGTCGACGAATGCATAGCAATGACCTAATTATTATCTCAATTCGTGAATTTAATCCAACAAGGCCATCGAGTTGGTTCATACTGTTACATTTTCTAATTTCTTCAAAATATCTTTGACAATTACATCGACAAGCTCGCCTCGGACCTAGCAAATGTAAAGAGAAAAAGAAAATAGTTAAATTTTAACAAGAGAGATACGTAACGATGAAGGCATACACTTTTTCTTTCTTAATGTAGAATGTATAAATGGTTCCTTCAGGATTATATGCTTCAGTTAGTGCATCCCTCGTAAAGGTCAAGAGATACCGATTTTCATGGAATTCCATCCGGATAGATTAGATGCTTCCGTCAATGCATCCCTCCATTTGTGAACCTTTTCAAGCGCCTGCTTTTTATGCTTAACAAATGCATCCTCGAACTCGCCAGTTTGGTTCCGCACATCGAACCACGTGATAGAAAATAGGTATAACAATTTGGCCATTCATGTTCTTGAATTCAAGAATCTTGACAAGTTTATCCAAGCACCATTTTGAAGAAGCGTAGTGCTCGGATAAAGCGATCACCAAAATCTTTGAACCTTGGATTGCGTTAAAGATGATGACATATCATCTCCTCGCCTAAGTTCATGATCATCAACGAAGGTTTTGATTTTCTTTTCGACATAAAGCGGCGTAGAGGTGGCTAGTAAAATTATCACGAGTATCCTTCCCTCCGAAGCCGAGGAAGACATCATACTCGGCCGAAGAAGAAGACGAGATTGAAGCCATGAAGCAAATTGGGAAATAAATAAATAGATTAGGTCTCGGAGCTTTCTTTCTTTTACTCGAGTTTCCTTTTCTTCGATTTTCCTTGAACTTGCAATAAACCATAAACAATATCATTTTTCTCGAACAATCGGATGATCAGTATACCGATTAACGCTATTTTCAAAAAATAACTCTTATTTAAATGGTCAGCGCTCATCGCCGTTTAAGGCTTTAATAAGTTTTAAGTAACAAGATCGTGACTTAGCAGTATATGTCATACGTAAGGCTTATCGTGCCAACTGACACGTCGTCTATGAGTGGACGATAAGACAGTGATCAATATGTGCTAGCCTCTCCCGGAGTCATTCAAAGAAATCGAGAGATTTGAATTGATAAATAGATTTGGTACTTAACGAATAAAAAACTATTGACAATTGTACCTGTTAATGCAATTTTCAAGTTGCTTCTTGCTCGAGCAGATTCTTCTGCTAACTCCTGTATTTCTCTACTCTCTGAAATAGTAAAACCCTCTAGCCTGTGTTCACAGAAAAAGTGTCAGGGACTGCCGAGTGTTTTTCCAGCGAAAATCTTCTAATGCTTAAGCTAGTAATCGAATTAAACTTTATAAAATTCTCTCTAAAAATAAAAGAAGAAAAGAAAGGGGAAAGAAAACTAACTTCCTTTTTTCTTTTCTCTTTTTTTCAAAATCCAACCCCTTTTTCTTTTTTCTTTATTATGAGATATTTATCTATGTCTTCCGTCCTTTGTCATTATTCTCGTAACACACATGCTTTACTCCTCACGTTCCCCTCTGTTATGGGACGGTTACATGATCACCATAATGAGGATTGATTGCACCTGGGAGTTAGATGGTTATTTGGTCATCAAAGCAAGAATTGATTGTGTATGAGAGTTATTCCTTCATTCTCGGAGAGAGTCGTTCGATCGTCTCACACTGTGGGCTCAGGCTGCCATACTTTGGTTCTGCTCGACTTGTGGACTGATTTATTCCTGCTCTTGGTGTCGCTGAAAACATGTTGAAAGCTCACATGGCTGATGTGGATATTCCTGCTCCTCCCAGCCTTGCTCAAGCAAATTATGATCCCCTAGTCTTAGCTAGCTTAATACCAGCGAGAGTTCCTTTGTATTTGCGATCAACACTCCCATTTCGGCTGGCTTATCCTCGAGCAGACGTGCTCTTTATTGTATTTCCACACCTTCAGGGCTAAGCAAACCTCTTTGGCTCCTGCTCCTTGGTCCTTACATTACCCATCTAGTGTAATAACCCAGATCTTGCCCGGAATAAGTTCTCCTATTGCTTGCCCATTATCTGCACCCCTATCTGACTCCATGCACTTGGCTACAAAATCTGCTAGAACTTGTGCTTTGATTGCTGTCCGGGGTTGGTAGTTGATGTCAAACTCGCTGAGCTCTATCGACCATTTCACCAGCCAACCGGAGGTTTCAGGCTTGTGTAGGATTTGTCTAAGTGGCTGATTTGTCAATACCATTATTAAGTGTCAATACCATTATTAAGTGTGCTTGAAAATAAGGCCTCAACTTTCGAGCAGCTGTTACCAAGGCGAGCGCCCATTTCTCCACCAACGGATATCAGGTCTCCACTTCCAGCAAGGCCTTGCTTCTATAGTACAATGGGTGTTGAACCCCCGATTCTTCTCTTATTAAAACTAAGCTCGTGGCCTACTGTGACACGGCTAGATATAAGTACAAAACTTCTTCTGCTCACTGGCGTCGACAGCAGCAGGGCCTTTAGTAAATAATCCTTTAACTATTGAAATGTCGATACACACTTTAGCGTCCATTTTGTCTTCCTCCCTTTTTTTTCTCCTGAAAGAAAGCATGACACTTGTCCATCGACCAGGAGATGTACCAATTCAAAACTACTAGTTCACTGTAAGACTCTATACCTCCTTCAATGTAAATGGAATTTCATTTCAATCCCTTGTAGCTAACCATAACAGCCAAAAACAGATGTAGAACCAACTTCAAAAGCACACTTCTCCGTATTGAGCTTCATTCAGTATTCTCTCAAAAGCGTGAAAGTCTCTTATAGATGCTTGACATGCTCGTTTGCATCCTTGGACTTGGTAATCATGTCGTCCACATAGACTTCCATTGTACGTCCAATCAAAGGTTTAAAAATCTTGTTCACCAACCTCTAATATATTGCTCCTGTAATTTTTAAACTGAAGGGCATGACCTTGTAGCAGAATAAGCCTTGATTGGTGATAAAGGCTGTGCATTCTTCATCCTGTCCAAATATGGGGATTTAGTTATATCCAAAAAATGCATACAAGAAGCTAAGCGGTCGTGCCTATTGTAGAATCGACAAACTGGTCTATTTTTGATAGTGGGAAACTGTCTTTGGGGCAAGCCTTGTTCAGGTACGTGAAATCTACACACATCCTTCACTTGCCATTTGCCTTCTTAAACAATACCACATTCTAAATCCACTATGGGTAATTGATTTCCTTTATGAATCTTGCTTTCAACAGTTTATCCACCTCGCTATTCATGGCGTCATATCTTTCCTAAATGAAGCACTTCTTCTTCTGCCTCACTGGCTTTACATTCTTATTTACTACTAACTTGTGACATGCCACCATCGAATCAATCCCTGGCATGTCATCATGGGACCAGGCGAACACATCCGTGCGGGCTTGTAAACAGTCAATTAAACTCACCCGCACCTCCTTACTTATGCTCGAGCCGATCTTAACTTTCTTCTCCTTGTTGTCGGGTTTTATTAGCGCCTCATCCAACTCCTCTGCAGACTCTTGTCTTCCTTTTCTCGATTCCCCCTTAACATCCAACGACGTTAACTGCATTACTTTTTAGCTCATTGCTGCGTAATAGCTCCTCGTTACCTTCTGATCTCTTTTTATAACCCCTACCACACCATTCACTCGATATTTTAATGCCAAGTAATACGTCGATATTACTGACTGATTGCTTCTCATAAAAGGCCTCCCCAATTTCATCTGATACAGGCTAACCTCGTCCAAAACCAAAAATTTAAGCATCATATTCTTCTCGAAAGGTCTCAAGCTTATAGTTATCAGCAGATTGACAATCCCTAAGGGAGTCAACCTTACTTCACCAAATCCCTTCAAATAGGTACTTGTGTGTTCAAGTCTCACGTCTGCTATCCCCGTCTCGTCCAGGGTAGACTTGAAGAGTATGTCCACCAGAATCATACTGAGCTCCCTATTTGCAACATTTGCTTTTAAAACTAGGGCATTTTCTTAGGGATGTAAAACCATTTCTTCATCTTCTTCCGTTTACATAATCGGGACTTACCTAGTTTTTAGCCTTTTTGCTGCCGGTATGTTGAGCAGGATCTCTCGATTAGCAAATGCGTATCTGCTGTAGTTTTTCCATGCTCTGTTTGAGTCTCCTGCCATCGTTAGCTCTCCTGCTATCACTTTCACGATAGGCTGCTCTCCATCCATTCCATAAATCTAGTCATCCTCTGTATACTGCCAGTCCACCACCGGCTGTCCCCTATCAATGAATTCATCCAGGTACTGGTTTCTCACCAAATCCTCCACCTGATTCTTCATATCTCGACACTGAGATGTTGAATGGCCATGATCATTGTGAAATCTGCAGAATCTACTCCTGTCCTTTCTATTCGCTGGCCTGGTCATTAGTGTTGGAGAATATAGCGGCCTTGTTCTTCCACAATATGTAACATTTCCTTTAGTAATACCTTTAAAAGGGCATACCACCCACGGGGAGGACTCGTCGATCATTTGCATAATCCCGTCCCCGGAAAGTCGCAGGTAGGTGGGGGTGGCGGGCAGACAGTTCTATCATGACTTCATGTGTGCCGATTCATAGAGCCATTTGATTCATAATCCTCTAGTGATACCTTTGATATCTGCTCGGTGACCTATGGAATGAAACGCAACCAATCTGAGGTTGAGACGTTCTCTGGTAATAGTGGTAAGGAACAACTCGGTTTCATACCCCTCCTTTCTGAGCTTTCCTCTCCTTACACCTCATTCCGTCAATCTACTCGTTCCTCAACATCACCGCTTTCTCCTCTTCGATTGTGATATCTCTCTTTATCCGCTCATACGCATCAAAATGTGAGCGAATCAAGGAATTCCACAGATTGTACAACGGCCTTCCCATTTTCACCCCTTCTTTCTGCCCTCTCAATGCTTGAAGATGATTGAATGCCCGAGATCCAAGACTACTCCCCCTGACAAATTCCGGAGGATTCCCCTCCCTGTTTCATCTCGACCAGCTCCATCATATCGTCTTTGGGTCGCCAATATCATAACAAGAATAACATTTTAACAGAAATATAGTTTAAAAGGAATCACTTGTGCTTTGACAGTTGATACATGACTTTTTCCCACTACTTCTTGGATAATTGCACTCTGGACCTCGTGTCGGGCTTCATGGGCCTCTGGCCTTTTAGTTTGCTATCATTGGATTAACTTAAAATCTTGTCTGACAATCCAAAAGTAAATGAATTATTGATTATTTTCAACAGTTACATCCATGGGCAAAATAGAAGGAAAATATTTTACTAGTGATATGAGGATTACAAGTATTATAATACTTTGGCCTACTTCTTAGAATCTCAATACACCCAACTCTTAAATCCTAGACATACAAGAGTACTAGGAATCTTAATTCACTCTCATACAAATTCTCTCTCAAATGGAAACCTAAGAATGGAGTACTAAGAGGGAATGAGTCTTTTATTTATAGGCTTCATTCCCTTTCCTTTTTAATTAAATAATAATATATATTATTCAAAGATTCAAACTTTGAATATAGCCTGTCAAACTAAACATGCTTCAAGAATTTCTAGATTTTTGACATTTTAGATTATTCAAACATTTCGACTGCATATATTTTTCCTTTGACATTCTCCTACTTGGAGATTTGGATGAGAATCATTTAATCTCCACACATCCTTTCTATTTCGTCATTGACATATTGATTACATCTCGCTAGACCACAAGAAGATCTAATTCATACAAACTTATTAGCATTGATTCGTTTGGTCATAACATCTACTAGGTTATCTTCGTTATAAATCTTTTGTAAATCTACACTTCCATCCTCCATTACTTATCGAACAAAATGATATTGTACCTCTTTGTGCTTTGTCTTAGAATAAAAAGTTGAATTCATTGCAATGTGTAAGGCACTTTGACTATCACAAAACATAAGAATTTTCTCATGTTTGTGCCCGAACAACTCTGTAAACATTTGTATCTAAATAAATTCCTTGCAAGCTTATGTAGCTACCATATATTCCGCTACATTGTAAATAAAGCTATGACGGTCTGCAGTTTTGAAACCCATCTTACGGTTGCTCTAACAAGTGTAAACACATAGTCGGTAGTGGATTTTCTTTTATCAAGGTCTCCTGCAAAATCTGAATCTATATAGCCCTTAACACTAAATTCGATTCTTCATAACATAATGTAACATCTCGAGGTTCTTCTAATGTATCCGAGTATCCTCTTCACTATTTTCCAATGCTCTCCACCAAAATTCGCCATGTAACGACTAATTTGTCCCACGGTTTGTGTAATTTCTAGTCTTGTATAAATTATAGTGAACATTAAACTTCTCACTACTGATGCATATGGTACTCGAGACACTTGCTTCCTCTCTGCTTCATTACTAAGATACATACTTGAGGATAACTTTAATTAATAGGAAATGGGGTAGAAATTGACTTACAGTCTTACATGTTGAAGTGCCATAAGATTTTCTTCAAGTAATTCTTCTGAGAAAGCCAAATCTTTATATTATTTCTGTCTCGATGAATTTGCATCCTTTAAATCTTGTTTGTTGGTCCCAAGTCCTTCATTTCAAACTCCCTAGCCAATTGTGCCTTTAATTATTGGACTCAATTTTTGTTGGGGCCTACTATCAGCATGTCATCCACATACAACAACAAAATTATGAAATTATTATCCTCAAACCTCCTGTAGGATGCACAATGGTCTGAGCTGAGTATGTTGTATCCAAGGCTCATGATGAATGAATCAAATCTCTTATACTAATACCTCAACGCCTGTTTAAGACCGTATAGAGATTTGTTTAACTTGTAAACCAAGTTCTCTATGCCTATTTCTACAAAACCTTCTGGTTGGAGCATATAAATTTCTTCTTCAAGTGCTCCATGAAAAAATACAGTTTTCACATCTAATTACTCTAGATGTAGGTCAAATATAGCACACATAGCCAAGACCACTCTAGATGTAGGTCAAATATCTCGTTGAAATTAATGCATTATTTTTTAGCATATCCTTTTACCACTAATCTTAGACGATACCACTCCACTTAGTTATTGCCATCACGTTTGATCTTGTGGACCCATTTGTTTTCAAGAGCTTTTCTTTTATATGGTAGTGGTACAAGTTTTCATATTTTGTTCTTATGTAGAGCTTTAATTTCTTCCTACATTACTGTAATCCATAAAAAAACATCTGAGCTATTTAAAGTTTCATGGAAAGTTAATAGCTCTCCATCCTCCATTAGAAGACAGTATGCAACATTGATCTCTATAACATACTTTGAGTGCCAAGTTGGTGATCGTCTCTCACAAGTTGACCGACAAACTTCTGGAGCCTCAGGCTCAATTGATACTTCTTCGTGCTCTGGTGCTGCTTCAGAAGAATATGAATCTTTTGGATTATTTTTCACATACAACAGTCCCTGGCTTTTCTTTTACGATGCTATCATCCCTATATTTTCTTTGTAGTTGATCTTCTACAAAGATAACATCTCTACTATTAACATTCTTGTAGGCGGTAGGATCCTATAGACGATATACCCCCTCACATCATCAGCATATTCCAAAAAAGATACATCTTTTAGATTTTTGATCCAGTTTTGTTCTTTTTTAGGCATTATACATCACATACATAGGACATCTAAATACATGTAGATGAGAGTAATCAGCTAGCTTCCTAGTCCATATCTCATAGTTATTGATGAAGACCAGATTAATAATATAAAGGTTGCTTTGGCTGTTTTTGCCCAGAATGAGTTAGGCAGACCAACAATCCTAAAAATAGCTCTTTTCCTTTCTGAAAGAGTCTTGTTCATCCGCTCCACTACTCCATTCTGTTGAGGAGTGTATGCCACCGTGAATTACCTCTCAATACTTTCTTACTTACAGAATGCAAGAAACTAGCATCTGGATATTCTGCACTATTATTTATCCCCAAATACTTGATCTTCTTTCTTGATTTAAGTTCAACTGACATTTTGTATTCCTTAAACACTTAAAACACGTCTGACTTTTTCTTTATTTGATACACCTAACATCTCCTATAGTAATTATCAATGAAAGATACGAAGTACTTTTCTCCTTCTTATGATAAATCAAGTGATTCCTAAACATTAGAATGAACTAGGTCTAGAATGCTTTTACTTCTAGTGTTAAATCTACTAAACTTTAATCTATGTTGCTTACTTTGATCATAATTACTGTAAAATGGTAAGCTCATCGATTTGAGCTCCAGAAGTAGTTTTCGATCAGGAGAATCTTCAAACCTTGATCTAACATGTGGCCAAGTTCAAGATACCACATCATTGCTGACTCTTCTCCATTTGACTCAACACGTGCATCAGCTTTCTGTAATGTTTTGCCTTAAAGCATGAATAGATTAGCACTAATCTTTTCTGCCTTCATTAATACAAGCGCGCCTCTAAGTACCTTTATGGTCTAATTCTCAACATGAGTTTTGCACTCAAGACTATCTATTTGTCCTAAAGACAATAGATTCTTCTTTAGGCCTTTGACATGTCAGACCTTTCGAATTGTATGAATTGTATCATCAGGCATTTTTATTCTAATAGTACTAATACTAAAGATCTCCAAAGCATGTTCATCACCCATGTACAAAGATCCTCCTAAGATAGGTTTATATGCATGTAATCATTCTTTCCAAGAGGTCATGTGCTATGTTGCTCCTGAGTTTATAAGCCAGACATCAGCTAACTGCTTCCTACTTTCTGCAACAATTGCTCCCTCACCGTAAAGAATCGTTAGAGGTATTTACCATACAACTTTGAGTATTTAATGATTCAGGTGTTTTACTATCTTTACTCCTCTGATTGCTCCAATAATCTTTCTTGACATGCTCTTTCTTGCCGCAATTATAGCATTTGACATTTTTCTTACTCCTTAATTTTGATCTACCATGATTATGACTCTCACAGAGGCCATGTTCTGTTGATCTCCCTCTCATTACCAATAGTGCTTCTGCTTGCTGCGAACTTACTTATCTGTAGTCTTTGTTCTTTTACCTTCTCTTCTCATTTAATATGAAGGCTGCAACATCATCGAAGGCTAGGCTGTTCATTAGATTATTGTTCATCAAATTAATGATGAATGGATCATAAGAATCTGGCAGGCTTTGAAGTAAAAGCTTCGCATGTTCATTTTTCTCTATTTTGTGACCCAAAAATAAAGTCTTCCAACTGTTGATATAGTCGGTCATTGATGTAGATTCTGCAATTTGAAGAGTATGGAGTCTCCCTCTCAAAAAGATCTTGTTGTGCAGCGACTTTGCCTCATTCAATTTCGTAAGATTATCCCATATTTTCTTTGCTGACTTTTTCTTCTCCACACTAGATAACACCTCATCTGCAAGTGCTAAGTGTAAATCAGCAATTGCATTGCCATCCATCTCGTTCGACTTGGCATCATTAGTTATCTCGGTGGATTGATTAGTACTAGAAAGTGTATATTTTATAAAGATTAAAATTATTATTTTCTCACTTAAAATGTTAATTAATGTGTACATAACTTACATTTTATCTTAATGTTCCTCATATGTAATTTTATGTAAATTATATTTTTTTATGTTAATTTTTATTTTAATTGTTATATTTTGTTATTGTATGTATATTTCGATAATGAAGAGAGATTAGAACTGAAAATGAGAGAAAAAGAAAAACAACTGCTTTGTAATAATAAATAAATAAAATATATTATATTAAAAGAAAGAGAGAAAAAGATTGAATGCAAGCCACTCAATCTCTCTCCCAATCTTAGATATATAATATAATAATATAATATTATGATAATATAATATTATAATAATAAAATAATAAATAGTTCCTATCATTTGTTACTATAAAAAGAAAAGTGGGGGAGAGGAGAAAAATGGCAAGGAGCACGGAGGAGAAGAAAAAGAAAAGAAGAGAAGAGAGGAAAAAAAAAGAGAAAGAAAAAGAGGAGAAAGAAAATGGTGAAGCTCGGACTTTTAAATTTTCTTCTTTTATTGTTTCAATTTCTTAAAATATTATTGTAATATATTTTAAAATTTTGTCAAATAAAATAAGTATTTTCTTTTCAATATGAGTGGTTAATTTATTAAATTAGGAGAAATGGTGAAATTCAAAAATTTAAATTATGGAATTAATATATTTCTCAAGTAAGTTCACAGACTTATTTTATTTAATGTTTATTATTTTTTTTTATTTACTAGATATTTTTATGTTATATTAATTTAAAAACTTAAAATCTTATTGGATTTATATGATATTTTGACATTATGTTGACACTCTAAATTAGTTATGGTACATCATATACTTCATTCCTATATTCATCCATAACGTTACTTAGTCAATAATTAAATGACATAATATTTAATTAGTAAATAAAATATAAAATATAAATATAAGATAATATTATTAACATAATTTGAATTCTAAAAGTAAATCACGTAGTCCTAGTACTTTTTAAACAGGTAATCTATTTTTCTACTACTAATTTTTATTTAATAATAGACTACAAATTTAAAATTTCCTATGATTCGACCCGACTCACCAGATTATATTATAATTAGACACTCTTATATTTCAGAGTAAATCAAACAGTTTTAAATCGCGTTAAGATTTTAGCGTCGTTATAAGAAAAAATTTAAAAATTTAGTGTCATTTTATTATATATTATACATTTTTTATCGTCTTTATTTTTTAAAATCTATCATCATATTGTTTCTTTTACTTTAACTTTCCAGAACTTTATCTTTTGTTTTTATTATAAAATTTTAATTAAGCCCCTTATTTCTCTTAAAATTACAAAAATATCATAAAACATATGAAATTTTATTTTAACCCAAAAGACCCTGAACTGAATTATACTTAGACTTATAAACTTATGACTTGACTTTCCTTATACTTTTTTACTCAATTTAGACATTTAAACTGAATGGACATGGACATGAACTTGGATTTAGATTTGGACTTTTAAATTTCAGTAATTTAATTTCTGTATTTATTTATATGGCTGGTTCGACTGCCTTTATTGTTATTTAATTTTTGCTGTTTACTTTTTAATTATTTATTTTTAGTTATTTAATTTTCTTATATATTAAATTGTGTAATTTTTATTCTGTATTTATTTTTCAGTTATAAGTATGGTTTAACCGCTTACTTAGTTATTTAATTTTAATTTTCTGTTTATTTAATTTCATATAATTTTATCTTTTGTATATTTATATTTGTTGCACATTTAATTTTCAGTTTGTTTATTTTTATTTTTATTTTTATTTTTTTTCTTCTTGTACATTTATATTCCTTGTTTATTTAATTTTTAGTTCCTTTTCATTTTATTTTTCTCAATTGTAATTTTTATTTTTACTTTATTTTTTTCTTCATCTGCATGTGTATTAAATAATTTCACACACACATATCATCATCATTGTATGAGACGTTAGTCTCGAACTTCAAGTAGCAGGTTAATTCGAATATCTCAATCACCACCACCAATGATAGAAGAAATCCATGGTGAAAATATTTTGAACTAGCTTAATCCACAAATTGATCAAGGAGACAATCATTCTTTATAAGATGGACACGATCAGAATCAACCACGAGCTTTGAGAGATTACATGAATCTAACAAGAACTGGAGCACCTTTATGTACAGTATTTCCTCATGAAGCATCTCAATTCAATTTTAAACTAGGTATTATCCAACTTTTACTAACATTTCATGGTTTAGAATCTGAGAATCCATACTTGCATTTAATAGATTTTGAGGAAGTTTTTAATACATACACAGACCAAAATTGTAGTACAAAAATAATTCGATTAAAATTTTTTCCTTTTTCACTAAAAGATAAAGCTAAAACTTGACTATAAATCTCAGGTCGGAATCAATAAGAACATGGAATAACATGTAAGAATACTTTTAAAAAAAATTTTTACACCTCACAAAATAAATTATTTCAAAAGACAAATCACCACTTTCACTAAAAAACAAAGAGAAACATTTTACCAGTGTTGGGATAGGTATAAAGAATTACTTAACATTTGCCTACACTATAGTTTTGAAGCACGGAGGTTAGTGTCATATTTTTACAAGGGACTAACATCCAAAAGTAGACAAATTGTTGAAATGATGTGTAAAGGTGAGTTTAGAAATAAAAATATTGATGATGCATTAGATTATCTTGACAATTAGCAAAAAATACACAACACTAGGATACTGTTAGTTCTTATGAATCATTTAGTAAATCTCAGCCATCACCAACTGGTGGAGACATGTACAATCTTAGGGAAGACCATGACCTTCAAGCCAAAATTTGTATCCTTAGCTAGAGAGGTCAAAGCATTAGAATAAAAAAAGAATGATCATGTTAAATTTGTTCAAGATGCTTCAGATCATATTTTGTAATCTGTAATTTTTCTGAAAGAACGTTTGCATGAACAAGCGAATGTCATAGACAATTTCAAAAAGCCAAATCCCAATTCATATTCACAGACATACAATACTAGTTAGAGAAACATCCAAATTTCAATTGGAGGAATGACAATCATGCAAAACCACCTCCACCATGCCAGAATTTTCAAAATCCTTAGAGTTACCCACCTTATGTCCCACCACCCAGAAAAATTCTTGAAGATACATTACATTCATTCATTGAAAAAAAATAGTCAATTAATAATCAAACTATACAAACATTGACCAACTTCACAAAAATCATCTCAAAACTTATCTCACCATTTACCATTCATGAAAAAGGTAAGTTTCCTTCTCAATATGAATCAAACCCCAAAAGTCAACAACATCCTCATATCGGTAGTACTGGAAAACAAAACATGAACTAAGTTAAATCGGTTATAACTCTTCGTGATCCTCGTGAAATTGGTAAAGATTCAATTTCAGAGATTAAAGTAGTGCCCGATGAACCAATAGTCCATGAAGAAATAACTAACTCTCCTCCTATACCCCCATTCCCTCAAGCATTAGTCAAACTAAATAAATCAAACCATAACCCAGAGATTTATGAAGTCTTTAAGTAGGTGAAAATTAACATTCCTTTGCTAGATGTCATTCAGCAGGTACCATTTTATGGTAAATTAAAGATTTGTGCACTGTAAAAAGAAAACATAAAGTACAAAAGAAAGCATTTCTCCCAGAACAAGTAAGTTTCATTCTCTCAACTCATAATTCTTTAAAATACAAAGATCCTAGTTTATAACTATTTCTTGCATTATTGCAAACTATAAAATTGAACATGCTTTACTTGATCTTGGAACCAGTGTTAATTTACTACCATATTTTATGCCAACAACTTAATCTTGGTGAATTAAAACCTACCTCTACTACTCTTTTACTTGCTGATAGGTCAATTAAGGTATCAAAAGGGATAATTGAAGATGTATTGGTTCAAGTTGATAAATTCATATATCCTGTAGATTTTATTATCTTGGAAACTGAACCAATTGTTGATGAATGCAAGCAAATTCCTGTAATATTAGGTCGACTATTTTTAGCTACTACTAATGCTTTGGTTAATTGCAAGAATGAAGTGATGAATTTATCATTTGGCAATATGAAGTTGGAACTAAATGTATTCAACATGTATAAACAACTTAATGATAAAAATGATGAAGAAAATGAGACTAAGGATATTGAACTCATTAAACCAATCATTGAAGAACACATTCAGGATGAGAAAATTTCAAATTATATGAAAATTTGTTTTGCTAGTTCATTTGAATCAAGTAAAGAATTGTAATGTGATACTACTAATATATTTTCTATACTTGATTTTACACAGGTACCTAAAGATGGCAACAACCAATTGGACTTTGAAGACATGAGACAACCTGAAAAGACAAAATAAAATGAAGCATCGAAGCTTGACCTGAAGTCTTTAGCAGAAAAATTAAAGTATGCGTATCTCAAAGATCAGCAAACTTATCTAGTGGTAATTTCTTCTCAACTCACAAGCAACTAAGAAGGTAAGTTACTCATTGTTCTAAAAATATATAAGACTGCAATTAGTTGGACCTTAAAAAATATAAAGGGCATTAATCATTTAATTTACACACATAGAATACATTTAGAGGAAAATGCTAAAACAACCCGTCAGCCACAAAGAAGATTAAATCCTCACTTGATAAAAGAAGTAAAAAATAAGGTCCTTAAACTACTAGATGCAGGAATTATCTATCCAATCTCTGATAATAAATGGGTAAGTCCGACACAAGTAATACCAAAGAAATCTGGAGAAACTGTTGTAAAAAATAAAAAAAAGGTAAACTAATCCCAACTCGCATCCCGTCTAGTTGGCATATGTGCGTTGATTATAGAAAATTAAATGATGCCACTAGAAAAGACCATTTTCCCCTTCCATTTCTAGATCAGATTCTTCAGAAAGTAGCAGGACACCCCTACTACTGCTTTCTTGATGGTTACTCAGGTTATTATCAATTCCTATAGTATTAGAAGACCAAGAAAAGGTTATATTCACATGCTCATTTGGAATATTTGCATTTAGGAGAATGCATTTCGGATTTTGTAATGCTCTTGTAATATTTCAAAAATGCACGTTAAGCATTTTTAGTGACATAGCTCAAAACCGCTTGGAATTTTTATGGATGATTTAATCGCATTTGGAAATCTTTGAATAATTTAGAAAAAGTTTTGAAAAGGTGTAAAGAAAAAGGACTTGTCTTAAATTGAGAAAAATGTCATTTCATGATTGTTTCTAGAATTATTTTAGAACATGTCATTTCTTTTAATGGAATTAAAGTTGATAAAGACAAAGTTAAAGTCATCTCAAAATTACCTTCACCAAAGACAGTGAGAGAAGTTCGATCATTTTAAGACATATAGGTTTTTATAGGAGGTTTATAAAAAACTTTAGTGTTATTTCTAGACTATTTTGTAACCTCTTGATTAAAGACACACCATGTGTATGGACTGAAGATTGTCAGAAAGCTTTTCAAATAATCAATCTTTTAACAACAGCCCCTATAATGCAATCCCTTGATTGAACTTTACCTTTTAAACTAATGTGTGATGCTAGTGATTATGTTGTAGGAGCTGTTTTGGGTCAAAGAAAGGAAGCTATTAAATATATAATGTCTAAACAGAATGCCAAGCTAAGATTAATGCTATGGATTTTACTACTCCAAGAATTCAACTTGACAATCAAGGATAAAAAAGGTGCTGAAAATGTAGTTGCAGACCAACTATCAAGACTTACAAATGAGTCTTTAATTGATACAAAACCTATCAATGATTCTTTCCCTGATGAATTCTTATTTTTTACACACAATATGCCTTGATATACTAACATTGTTAATTATCTTGCAACAAGAAAACCAATTTGGAATAAATCACTTGAGTCTTTAATGAAAAAATATGGAATATACATAAAGTAGCTACTTCTTATCCCCCTCAAACAAGTGGTTAAGTTGAATTAGCAAATAGGGAAATTAAACATATTTTTAAAAAATGGTTAACCCAAGTCGAAAAGATTGGTCTCTTCGACTAACTGATGCACTCTGGTCTTACTGCACTGTATTTAAAACATCTTTGAGTATGTCACCTTATCAGTTAGTTTACGGTAGGCCTTGCCACTTACTAATTGAGCTTGAGCATAAATCATTTTCGGCTGTTAAAACTTTGAATTCAAATCTTGATGATGCTAGTAACGTGCATAAATTGCAACTGAATGAACTCGAAGAATTGAAAAATGATGCGTATAAAATTTCAAGAATTATTAAAGTAAGAACCAAAGCTTTTCATCATAAAAAAATTTTTAGAAAAATATTTGAAATTGTTCAAAAATTTTTGCTATATAATTCTCGTCTTCATTTGTTTCTAGGGAAATTAAAATCAAGGTGGAATGGCCCATTTGTTGTAAAATATGTATATCCATACGAGGCCGTAGAAATTGAGAATCCAAAGAACGGTGTCACATTTAAAGTTAATAGTCAAAGATTAAAACCATATGTGGAATTCCAACCACGTGAAGAAGACACTGAAATCAACTTGAGTGACCCACCAAATCTTGATTAAATCTTTAATGTGTGACTAATATATATATATATATATTGTTTTATTATTTTATCATTTGATTGTTTGATTATTTTTAATTTCACACCGTATATTTATTGAGCATATAATATTTCTTGCTTAAGCGTGTTTGTTTGACAATTGTGTTTTCTCTTATTATATGTCATGAATACCTCAATTAGAATCTTAAAACTCTTTTACGTGTAAAATTTCACTAAGCAGGATTGATACGAAGTTGTAAATCACATCTAATATAGGATCACCGACCAACAGAGTTTGTGTCATATGTTGAAGACCTAGAAAGACAACTTTGGGAAATAGATGATGATATTTATAACTTTTAGTTGGAACTTGAGGTTACTGCAACAAGAGGACCAATGTAACTTTCAATTAATTTATTTTTTTCTTTTCAGTGTATTTTGATTATTTTCACATTTAAATTGATCTTTCAGAGTTGATTTGTTTCTTTGGTATGTTTTAATTTATTTTCATATAAATGGCAGATATGGTACTCTGTGACTTCTTAAGTCAGTACTTTCAGCTTCCCATAATAACTGAGATCTCCAAAACCAAACATGGAAGAAATACAATAAAAATTGCATAAGTATTTTCCTTCTATCCCTCAGAATGCCCTTAGGAAAATTTACAAAACCCGCTGTGAACAACTACATTTGTTAATGATCCATGGCATTCCTTCTAACATTCGTTTATTAATTAAAGCAAAGGTCTGATTAACAGGTGAGTTTTCTGATCCATTTATTTCTTACATGCTTGTTTTCAGAAAAAGTACGTACGCTAACAAGAGAAGAGCTAAACAACTTGGCTCTAAATGTCATAATTGTGTAAGACGTATGAGATGACCCGCCCCATTCCCAGAGGCGACCTATCTTAAGAAATTGAACTGAAATATTAAAATCATCTTATTAATGAGAATTCTACCAAAATTTCAGTAGAACCTCCCCTAAACATATAACATTCCCAAACCTGCAGTTACAATAGAAGCACTCCCAAATCATTTATTATACACCAAACTACATCAACCCAATCTCATTCAGTAACATGTCCAATAATTACTTTTCTCAAGCTAGTATCAAGATGGCTCCATATGAGGCTTTGTATGGACGGAAATGCAGAACTCTAGTATGTTGAGATGAAGTTGGTGAGCGAACGTTATTTGGCCCAGAATTGGTTCAGGATACTAATGAGCAGGTACAACTTACTCGGGATAGAATAAAAGTTGCTCAAGATAGACAAAAAAGCTATGCGGATAAGCGTAGGCGGGAACTGGAATTCAGTGTTAGTGATAGAGTGTTCTTACCGATATCTCCTTGGAATGGAGTACTTCGCTTTGGGAAGCATGGGAAACTCAGTCCACGTTACATTGGGCCATATGAGATCGTAGAGTGTATTGATCCATTGGCTTATTGATTAGCTCTACCACCTGAGTTGTCCAGAATTCATAATGTGTTTCATGTTTCAATGCTCCGAAAGTACATGTATGATCTGAGTCATGTTTTATTGAAGCAACCGATTCTGTCGAAGGAGGATTTGACTTACTGACGAGGAGCCAGTTGAGATATCGGAAGGAAAACACAAAGTGTTGCGTTCGGAAACCATTCGTTTGGTAAAAGTGTTGTGGAGGAATCACTCAAAGGAAGAGGCTACTTGGGAATCTGAGGACTTGATGCGAGCTCGAGTACCCTCATTTATTTCTAATTGGTACATAAATTTCGAGGACAAAATTTTTATAAGTGGGGAGGATTGTAACATATGCATTTGTTTTATTTATTTACGTAAATAATTAATTTAAGAGGAGGTTTATGTGATAAATTAAGAGGGGTTTATGTAATAATCATGAGGGGTTTAGTTGATATTTTTGGGTGTTTATAAAAGGGAAAAGCGGGTGAAATTTGGTGCTAAACCGAGAGAGAGAAGAGACACCCCGACCAGACCCGACCCAACCCAAACCCATGAAACCGACCCTCCGTTTTCTTCCATTTTCGCCACTTCACCATCCGAGCAACATGTCAAGCGGAAGCTTGTGAGCTGGCTGTCCACACCCACCTATCTTTGTTGTCAAAAAACGCGCGAAACGCTGGGTGAAGCTCGAAAATTCCGCAGGTTTTGCGCGAATGATTGAGGTGATCGTCCCAAGCGAAGTACTCCTTTCCAAGGAGATATCCGTAAGAACACTCTATCACCAACACTGAATTCCGGTTCCGCCTACGATTATCCGCGATAGCTTTTACTGCTCTATCTTGAGCCACTTTTATTCTATCCCGAATAAGTTGTACCCGCTCATTAGTATCTCGAACCAATTACGAGCCAAATAACTCGCTCACCAACTTCATCCCAACATACTAGAGTTCTGCATTTCCATCCATACAAAGCCTCATATGGAGCCATCTTGATACTAGCTTGGGAAAAGTAATTATTGGATATGTTACTGAATGAGATTGGGTTGATGTAGTTTGATGTATAATAAATGATTTGGGAGTGCTTGTGTTGTAACTGCAGGTTTGGGAATATTATATGTTTAGGGGAGGTTCTACCGAAATTTCGGTAGAATTCTTATTAATAAGATGATTTTAATATTTGAGTTCAATTTCATAAGATAGGTCACCTCTGGGAATGGGGCGGGTCATCTCAACGTAATTGCAAGAACCCACGTTGTAAATCTTTAGGAATGGTTTCTGATACTCGTGAAGATAAAATTAAATTTATTAAGGATGGCATGAATAAAGAATCGTTAGATGATATCTTACGATCTTTTGAGACGCATCGAAGCAGATATGTACAACGTTCAATTCAAAGGTATTGGACACTATTCCAAAAAGAAAACACATAGTTTTAGTTTTGGGAATCTGACTAAAAAAGATCCTATTTGCCAGTTTATAAAAAAAACTGGCTTTCTATCCAGTTTTTTTTATAAACTGGATAGAAAGCCTATCCTCGACCCATAGAGGGCTTTCAACTGTTATTGGATGTAAAACCAGGAGGAAGATGTGAGCCATAGTCGCAACTACCAGTAAATATCATTTTATTTTTAATAATATTTTATTTTATGCATTATTATTTTTAATAGTATGATTTATATCGAATTACTGCTTTCTTTTTCTTTTTACTGTTTGCTTTATTTGTTTGTTTTCGAAATATGAGCCAAAGGTTCACGTGTCATTTGACAAGTACACTACTTCATTTACAGCTGTTTATCAATATCTCTATCTTTAAATAAGTGCTTTTATTTTAAACCTTCACAAATTATTTTTGAAGATTATTCCAATGGAAACATCTTCACAAAATATTTGTGTGCTTTATGAGTTTTACTATAGAAAGTACAAGGAGTTTGTTGAGGCAGCTGTAGATCTTGGTCGTGTCATAATAGAGAGAAACTTATAACTAATATATGAAGGAGGTGACCGTGAGTTATCTAAAATTGTTTCAGAAACAGCTTTCATTAGAGAAAGTCAAGTACGAGGAATCATCCCAAAAGCCCTTAAACCTCTACAATGCCTACCTAGCCCACCAACTGGAGAAGAGTTAATTGTCTCAGGTATGGAAGAAAGAATATCTAAAATGTTAGATCATATTGATGCTTTCATCTTTTTGCCAAGCGATTTTGCAACTCTGGAGGCATTAATTACATTTGCGTCTTGGGCCCATTTAAACATTCATCAGAAACTGATCGATTTATTAAATGTGAATAATTTTTATAATGGCTTACTCACATTTTTTAACCATGCAATTAAAAATTATCTTATTCCTCCTACAATTAAAAAAATCTTTATTTGTGCTCCTACTGTTAATAATTTACTTGATCTTTTATAAGCCTACAACCAGAGCCAGAACCCATGACTTTGGCATGGGATTGGTCAATTGAAGATGATATCAGTAACAATAGTAAAAAGTGCAAATTGGATTTAAATCTCTGTTTGTAAATATTTTTAGTGTTCATATGATGTTTTCTAAACTCTACTTCTTTCCTTTAAGATATTGAGAACAATGTCTCATTTAGGTTAGGGGTGGAAAATAGTTAACAATTGTAGAATGTGTTAACCCTGGTGATGTTTTTAATAATTTTTTTGTTGTAAAGACTAACTTTGGATAAATTTTGAGTCCAAGATGACTGAATATGGAGCGAGTGGTTCTAGAAACGCATTTTTTTAGTATTAAAGTCTTATATATATTTTTAAACATTGATTTAAAAAAATTTGAATGTTTCTTATTCTAAGCCTCTGCAACAAGTTTAGATATGATATTCTCTGCTTATTCTTTTATGTTTATTTTCTTTGTTTCTCATTTTGCATGCATGTCTTTAAATTGTAAAATATTAAGAATAATGTTTAAATTAGGTTAGAGGGTGGGAATAGTTGATGTAAATTGTAAATATATGTTTTTGTTTATTTTTCTTTTAAAAAAATCCAATAACAACAATTTTTTTCTAGTCTATGATGGCTATGTAAAGAGTCACTACTTCTGAGATGCATCTTAACAGTCTAATCTATATTATTTTCTAATTTTAAAAATCATATTAAGTTGTTTTTGTTCCTTAGTCTTTGAATTACTCAAATTTATGAATTTTTCACTTGATAATCACTAATTAAATCTTTTTGTCAGTTATTTATTTAAACAGGTATTATTAAATCATTCTTTTCACACACACAGATGCGACCATGCTTGTGGGTTATAAGTTAAAATTTTTTTTAATATTTTATTATCTTGATCTGTTAGAGATAATTTCTAAGGTAGTGGAAAGAATAAAAAAATATATTTAATTTTACTATACCTGAAATCCGAGCAATTAAGTCCATAGGGGTGTTTTAACACTTAGGGCTCTGAGGCCAATAGGTCTGGGAGTCATTGACCTAAAGCTCGCTACATGGGTTGCAAATATATTGTTTTCTTATTTATCTAAAATCCGAGTAATTAAGCTCATAGGAGTGTTTTAACACCTAGTGCCCTAAGGCCAACTGGTCTATGAGACATTGGCTTAAAACTCGTTACATGGATTGAATAATGAGTGAATAGTAAAAAGTTAAAATAAATAAATTTTAGGAGAATTTATTTATTTGGTAGTTTAGAGAATAAATGAACAATTATTAACTTGCAGGTGAATTTTGTAAATCTTAATTTAAAATAGCGCTTTAATTACTAGGGACTAGCAATAAGCTGGTTGGGGGGTGTGATTAGTACTAGAAAGTATATTTTATGAATATTTAAATTATTATTTTCTCACTTAAAATGTTAATTAATGTGTACATAACTTACATTTTATCTTAATGTTCTTCGTATGTAATTTTATATAAATTATATTTTATTATATTAATTTTTATTTTAATTGTTATATTTTGTTATTATCTGTATATTTTGAGAAAGAAAAGAGATCAAAACTGAAAATGAGAGATAAAAGAAAAATAGCTGCTTTGTAATAATAAATAAATAAAATATATTATATTAAAAAAAAAAGAGAAAGAGATTCAATGCACACTACTCAATCTCTCTCGCACTCTTATATATATAATATATAATATAATAATAATATAATATTATAATAATAAAATAACACTAAAATAATAAATAGTTCCTCTCATTTGTTAATATAAAAAGAGAAGTGGGGGAGAGGAGAAAAATGGGGAGGAGCGCGGATGAGAAGAAAAAGAAAAGAAGAGAAAGAGGAAAAAGAGAAGAGAAGTGAGAGAAAGAAAAAGGTGAAGCTGAATCTTTCAAATTTTTTTCTTCAATTGTTTCAATTTCTTAAATTTTTCTTGTAATATATTTTAAAAGTTTGTTAAATAAAATGAGTATTTTTCTTTTTAATATGAGTGGCTAATTTATTAAGTTAGGGTCAAGGTTGAAGCAAAATAATTTAAATTATGGAATTAATATCTTTCTCTAGTAAGTTCAAAATTTATATTATTTAATATTTTATATTTTTATTTACTGGATATTTTTATATCATATTAATTTATAAACTTTAAATCTTATTAGATTTATATGATATTTTGACATTATGTCGACACTCTAATTTAGTTGTGACACTCTAAAATTGGTTAGTTAAGAATTAAATGACATAATATTTAATTAGTAAATAAAATATAAAATATAAATATGAGAGAATATTATTAACATAATTTGAATTGTAAGAGTGAATCTCGTAGTCTTACTACTTTTTAGATAGGTATTCTATTTTTTTACTATTAATTTTTATTAATAATAGAATACTGAATTTAAAATTTTCTGTGGTTCGACTCCGGACTCATCAATACACCCAACCTCTTCTCAAATACTAGACATACAAGAGTACTATAACTCTTAATGAATTCTCACATAAATTCTCTCTCAAATGGATTGCTGAAGAATGGAATACTGAGAGGGGAATGAAGCCTTCTATTTATATTCTCATTCCCCTTCATTTTTAATTAAATAATAATGTATATTATTCAAAGTACAAAGTTTGATAATTCAAACTTTGAACAAAGCCTTCCAAATTAAACATGCTTCTAGAATTTCTAGAATTTTGACATTCTAGGTTATTCAAACATTTCAGCTGCATACATTCATCCTTTGACATTATATTTAGCAACGAAAGAAGTATCATGTGAGGTGAAAATTCATATGTATCAACATTTCATTCACTTTTGCAAAAGGTCATATGGGAGCAACAGCATACTCAAAATGGAGATTATTCCAAACTCTAAAATTATGAAACTTAGAGTTCTTGAGTTGCAATGCCTAATAAATATAATCAAAAGGGTTGCCAAGGAAGAAAAGGTAGAGAAATTAATTGGACCCTGCGCTATCCATCTCATCTCAAAAGTTCTAATGGTATAGTAGTGGGGTGTAGCTGCAGCCGCAGAAACAAACTCCACATTCTGATATGATGAGTTTTGAATTAATTAATTTTGAAAAAAAATAAATGTCATGATCAGACCACAAAAGCCATCAATCCAACATCATTAAAATTATTTTTAAACCCATGCTCATAGAACAAAAAAGAAAAATGATGTCTTTCGGG
This sequence comes from Murraya koenigii, assembly GCA_025617385.1. Classification (NCBI taxonomy): domain Eukaryota; kingdom Viridiplantae; phylum Streptophyta; class Magnoliopsida; order Sapindales; family Rutaceae; genus Murraya; species Murraya koenigii. The sequence continues at coordinate 34,664,293 of CM046811.1, forward strand.
AAAAAAAACCTTAGCCTTGTTCTTTTAACATTCGACATTAAAGCAATCTAAGAAAAGCCTTCAATGAATTACTTGCCTCAAGAGTCTTCTTGTTTTTCTGCTCTTCAAACTTTTCTGTAGAAGCTTGATGTTCATCCGCGCGTTCCAACAGCTCTTGCAATGTATAAATACACCCCAAAACAAACTTAGCTTCCGCAGTATACACTTCATTCTATTCCTTTTATACTATTAAATCATAAAACAATTTTAATTTTATTTTGGAGGTACCAATTCATGAACACCACAACAATAATCAGCTTTTGCAGCAAGAAGGGTTTGTTGCTCAAAGTATAAATTTTGTTGCCTTAGATTGTTGCAACAAAAATGCGTTTGTCGCCAAGGTTGTCGACCTAGCATCGTCGCTCTATATTCAACAGCAAAACGAAAGCTTTCTTGCCCTAAGTATCTTTTGCAACAAAATAAATTCGTAGTAAAATAGTGTCCAATTTTTTTACGAAGTTTTTTTACAACAAACTCTTTTGTTGCAATTGCACTAAATAGTTTTTTACAACAAAATTATTTTGTTGCTAAGAAATAAAATAAACAATTTTACAACGAAATAATTGAGTAGCAATAATTTTTTTCAATAAAATTATTATATCATAGCTTTTAGAATTAAATACATTGATAATTATTATTGAAAAATACAGAAAAATAATTAACATGAGAAAAAGAGAATTAATTAATTCAAAAGAACTATTATTATTGATGAAAAATACATAAAAATAATTACAAGATGTAACATCTATTTTTCTAAATTACAAATGAATATAAATTTCTTGATTTTTCTTCATATCGTGATGTAATTGAACTTCAATATTTCCTACAAAAAAAATAATAATAATTAGTTAACTTCTAAATATAATAATCATGTAAGACTGTCATAAAAAATAAATAATAAATAAATTACACCATGTTGAAGAAAAGTAGAAGAGATAAGAAGTTAGAAATTGAGTTAGAGAATGAGAGAATGGTGAGAGAATGAAAGCTAAAGAAACTTATAGATGAGAAAATTAAGAATAGAAGTTAGAGAGAATGAAAAAAAGTGACCCTTAATCAAACGAGGAGCAATAGTGAAGAGTGGGATGATAAAAAGGGAGGTTTGCATGCCGCTATCAACGAGAGAGACCAGCAGGCCAGTTCAAAAGCTTGAATCTCGGGTCGTTCCCTGTGAAAGAACAATTGAAGAGATATCATCAACGCATTGACCTGGCTCGCTAGCCCTCGATTTATGTGTTATTTATCCACTTTTACTTTTTTTATGCTAATGTTGGTGACTGGAGATAACTTTATTCAATTATTCTTGGGATGGGAGGGAGTAGGTCTTACTTCATATTTGTTAATTCATTTCTGGTTTACACAACTTCAGGCACATAAAGCAGCTATCAAAGCTATGCTTGTCAATCGAGTAGGTGATTTTGGATTAGCTCTTGGGATTTTGGGTTGTTTTACTCTCTTTCAAACAGTGGACTTTTCAACCATTTTTGCTTATGCTAGTGTCCCGTTGATTCTCGGCACCATCGAGTCTGCTTTTTCCCAAACATCATCGTTATCTCAGCTCTCGCCATTTCAACCCATATCTAATGTAGCCCACAGCTCGCCCCAAACCCAAGTGATCTTAGTTTCAAAAGGAAATAGTAACTCGTACATTACCCTACAGAGATTGAAACCTAGCGAACCCGAAGAGCTGGAGAGGAGGTCTGTTTCAAGTAGCAACAGAAAGTCGTAAAATGCCTGCTAATGGGACGACCTGGTCAAAAAAGGAAGTAAATGAGATATATATAGACAGATAGAGTTTTTAGCAACAAAATTTCTAATTTTGTTGCTAAAACTCTGTTTGGTGGAAAACCACCCGCCTTTCCATTTAAAAATTTTCAATTTTTTTTTAGCAACTAATTTTATCATATGTCATAAAAAATAAAAAATTTTGGCAGAAATAAAACTATTTAAATCGTTTTTTTTTTTTACTTTTAGTGACAAAATTAGAATTCGTTGCTACAAATACACATTTAGCAAACAAATTCAAATTTTGTCACCGAAAGATAAGAAAGTGAATCTTTAAATTTAGATTTTTAGTTCCATGGATTTGGCAACAAATTATGTTTTGTCACCATTGGTTACTCTCTTATGAAAAAACTATTTGGCAACAAAAGTTTTGTTGCTAAACATTTTGGCACCAACATTTTTAGTTTGGAGCTGAATATTTTGGCAACAAAAAGTTATTTCGTTGCTAATGTATGCCTTTAGCCACGAAATATTCATCACTAAAAGTACCAATTAAATATTAATTTATTTCTTAAACATTTGACAACAAAAATTTTTTATGTCGCCATAACACACTTAAGGCAACAAAATCAATTTCATCATTAAAAACTTGTTCCTAAAGGCTTCATTTCTTGTAGTGAAATACCAATATTTATTCACAAATGCAAACACCATATGGGAACAACGTCACAAAACAACGTCGCAAACACCTTATCCTTCAATATTTTGCCATCGGTTTCACTTTCTTTAGCAGTAGACATCTGTGAATAAAAAATTAATGGGATAGATTACTAGTGCATGCAATTACAAAGAAATTAAAATGTGCATGGTACCCTGAAAATAATAACTAAAAAGTTTTATGAATATTTTAAATTAAAACACAATTAGAAGTCTATCCCAAATATTTTAATTTCAAACAATCTGTTAGAGATGAAGCTCAATTTGTAATTTATGAATAAAGCTGACAAGTCGGATAGTACCAAGAGTATAGAGGGACATTTCGGTTGCCGAACTTCAGGAGAGATGTGAAATTGATGGCTATGACTCAGCTGGAGTTCTTATAAACACTAATGACCAAACCAAAGGTAATTGGGTTTTGGATTCTGGTTGCTCTTTTCACATGTGCCCTAATAAGTATCTATTTACAAAATATAAAACCTGTGATAGTGGTATTATTGTAATGGGTAATGATGCTAGCTGTAAGGTGGTTGGTAGAGATATAATTAGGCTGAAAATGTTTGATGGCATGATTCGAGAGTTAAGGGATGTAAAGCATGTGGCTGAACTTAAAAGAAGCCTTATCTCACTTGGTATACTTGATAATATAGGATGCTTAATTAAGTTGGAATCCGGTACCTTAAAAGTTATGAGAGGGTTTATGGTATTGATGAGATGAGACATGAAAAATGGCCTATATGTTCTTTAACGAACTATTGTTATAGGAGATGTTGGAGTTTCAAATCAGAATCTGGACAAGACTATGTTGTGGCACTTGAGGCTAGGTCATATGAGTTAAAGGGGGCTTAAAGAATTGTCAAAGTAAGGGGTCTTAGGAATGGATAAGATAGACACCTTGAAATTCTGTGAAGATTGTATCCTAGGAAATTCTTCAAAAGTTAAATTCAGTACTGGTATCATTGTTTCAAAAGGGACTCTAGATTATGTTCATGCTTGATCAGTGGGGGCCTACATGACGAGTATCTTTGGGGGACCAAAGTATTTCCTATCTCTAATAGATGATATTTCAAGGTTTGTTTGGGTGTATGTCTTGGAAAGTAAAGAAGATGTATCTGAGCAGTTTAAAACATGGAAAACTCTTGTTAAAAACCAAACTAATAGAAAGGTTAGAAGGTTAAGAGTCGATAATGGGTTAGAGTTTTATAACAAAAGATTTGATGACTTTTGCAATAAAAATGGGATTGTTAGACATAAAACAGTGAAGTATACACCTCAACAAAATGGTTTAGCTGAAAGAATGAACAGGACTTTAATTGATAAGGTGAGATGCATGCTTATTCATTCAAAGTTATCTATGGCTTTATGGGCAGAGGCTCTTTCAACTCCCTGTTATATAGTGAACAGAAGTCCCTCATCTGGAATTAATTTCAAAACACCTATTGAGCTTTAGTCTGGTAAACCAGCAGATTATTCCAATATGAGGGCTTTTGGTTGTCCTGCTTATGCACACATTAAGCAAGGCAAATTACAACCTAGAACTTTAAAGTGCATATTTCTGGGCTATCCTGATGGGGTTAAAGGATATAAGCTCTGGTGATCTTAAGCCTCCAAGGGCCATTATAAGCAGAGATGTTGTGTTTAATGAGTCTTAGTTGCTGATAAATTCATCTCAGTTAAAACCAACAACTATGGAACCAAACAATTCAGAACACAAGACTCATATTGAGGTGGAGTTATCAAGTCAGAGTACAAAATAGAAACAGAGGGTTGAACCAGAAGCAATGTCTGATATGGAGACTTTTGAACTAGAAGGAGAATCTGATGGTGAACAAGAGGTCAGAGATTATCAGTTGGTGACAGATAGAGAAATAAGAGCTATATTGCCCCCAAAGAGATATGTATATTCAGACTTGATTGCATTTGCATTAACAGTGGCACATGAGATTGAAACTGATAAACTAAAAATATATTCAGATACTGCGAATTATGATAAGTCTAAAGAATGGAAGAAAACTATAGATGAGGAAATGCATTAGTTGATCAAGAATCAGACCTGAGAACTGATAAAGAGACCAGATAAAAGGAGAGTAGTTGGCTGCAAGTGGATATATAAAATTAAGGGAGGAATTTATGGTGGTGAGCCACAAAGATATAAAGATAGGTTGGTAACTAAAGGAATTACTCAGAAGGAGGGCAATGACTTTACTGAAGTGTTCTATCTAGTAGTTAAACACTTCTCTGTGAGAGTTATATTGGCATTTTTTGCTATAAATAATATTCATCTTGAACAGATGGATGTAAAGACTACATTTCTTCATGGTGAGTTAGATGAGATAATTGTAATGGCTCAACCTGAAGGCTATAAGGATCCAAAAACGACTGATCATGTTTGTCATCTAAAGAAGTCTTTGTATGGACTTAAACAATCTCTAAGGCAATGGTACTTGAGATTTGATAAGTTCATGTCAGAACATAACTTTTAGAGGTGTAATTTTGACTGCTGTGTGTATTTCAAAGACTTGAAAGATGAGAGCAAGATTTATTTGATATTGTATATTGACAATATGCTGATAGCATGTCAGAATATGAGTCAGATAAAAGTGCTTAATTAGCAGTTGAGTGAAGTTTTTGAAATGAAGGATCTTGGGTCAGCAAAAAGGATCTTTGGTGTAGAATTGATCAGAGACAGGCAGAAAGAAACTTTATATTTAACACAGCACAAATAAATTAGTACTTGAGAAGTTTGCAATGGGGGATTCAAAACTTGTTCAAACACTAATACCATCTCATTTTAGACTTTCGTGTCAGCAATGCCCCAAAACTGATGAAGAGAAAGCCGCAATGGCTAAGACACCATACTCAAGTGTTGTAGGATGTTTGATGTATGTAATGGTTCTAACCAGACCTGATATAGCTTATGCAATAAGCGTGGTGAGGAGATATATGTCAAATCCTAGAAAAGAACATTAGAGAGCTGTTGTCTGGATTCTGAGATATCTCAATGGTACAACTAACTATGGTTTAATATATGGAGCTAAAATAGAAATTGAAGTCAGAGTTTCTGGGTTTGTAGATACTAATTATGCAGGAAATCTGGACAAAAGAACATCTTTGACAGGCTATTTGTTTACTCTAAATGGTTATACTATCAACTGGAAAGCCACATTACAAAATGTTGTTGCTTTATCAACAACTGAAGCAGAGTATACTGCTGTAGCAGAAGCCATCAAGAAAGCTATTTGGCTTGAATGGTTGGTGACTGAGTTAGGGTTTAAACAAAAGCATATCACAGTTTTCTGTGATAACCAAAGTGCAATTTGTTTAAGTAAGAATCAGATTCATCATGAAAGAATAAAGCAAATTGACATCAAGCTTCATTTTATCAGGTTGGAGGTGTCAAAAAGAGTAGTAAAGCTGCTAAAGATTAATACAGATGACAACTTTGCTGATATGCTAACCAAACCTGTACCTAGTGCTAAGTTTGAGTTTTGCTTGAGCTCAACTAGCATCAACAGAGTTTAGTCTGTGATTGAATTATGGGAAATGGTAGCAAGGTGTAGCTATTTGAGTTTAAGGTGGAGAATGTGAGATGAAGCTCAATCTATAATTTTTTAATAAAGTTGACAAGTCAGATGGTACCAAGAGTGCAGAGGGACATGTTGGTTGCCGAACTTCAGGAGGGCTGTATGATGAAGATGGAATGTCAGATGAAAGAATAAGTAAATCATGTGATTATCACGTGATTTACTTATCCAAAACGACAACCAATTTCAGCGTTTTGAATAGCAGATCAAATCACTTGCTAACATGTGTTCTCCAGCCATTTTCAATGGCTGTTACGGCTGTTTCAAAGGATGGAAAATTTATGGGTTGTTACCAACAAACTTAGAAATACAGTTGGCTGTTAAAGCACTTTTAGGAGTCAATTTCTCAGTGTATAAAAGGCCATGTAATTCAATATCAGTGTAGGTCGATTCAGTTACATTTTCTCATGAATCTTGTATCTTGTTGAACTCAATTTAGTAAAAGCTTGTTTCTTTTCTCACAGTGGATGTAGATGAGTCCATGACCGAGCCACTATAAATCCTCTCTATCAAACTGTGTGATGATGGTTCTAGCCTTGAAGTTTTGATTTATTAATCTACCATTAATTAACTTTGCACATCAAAATTACGTTTTAGATAAGTTGAAGATTAATCTTCAAAGAGTTCTGGTGTGGATCTTGGGTATCATTGATCAATTATGTACTGATCTTGATCACAACACAATCTTTTATATTAATACGTTAAAATCGGGAATCTTTAAAATCCTCTGAAAATTGCATAAAATCTTCTTCTCCCTTGCATGAAAGCTAATATATCGGCGACTACGTACGCTATTAAATTTATCTTGAATAACGGAAGTCTTTACAAGAAATATTAACCAACCGTGCATCTCTAACGGTGATAATTTTACTTGGGAAAATGATATTCAGACTCCAAAATATCTCAGAATATACTAAAGACTTTCGTAGTTCAAAAATTTCTTTAGTCGACGTCCACATATTTTAGTAGCTAATTATTTAGTATTATATTATTAATTATTGCATCATGTATTTATGACATCCTAGGCCCAGCCCCGATAGAAATCTGCTTACAAGCAAAGCGTCCCTCTCAAGTACTAAAGAGCAAATGTTAGGAGGTGCTTAGTTTTTGGGTCAGGGGTCATGTCAACGCGTGTATCATGTTTCACTTGGGTATCATGACTTCGCAGCAAACTAGAGTACACATTTTAAAATTGAAGTCGATGTATTTATTTTACAAGTAAAAGTCTCAAAAGTAAAAACAAGATCAATATTTAGATTTAATCAATATAATTTTTTTTAGTTAAATTAACTTTAAAAATAATGGGTAGAAATGGGATCCCATGAGATTTGGAGATAAATCCGAATCCGTCCTAAATTAACAATTAGAATTAAATTGAGTTTTGAATCCAATAATTTTTAAAAGGACAATAATTCTTTCATAATTTTTTTTCCTTTAGCCCTCCTTATTTTTTAATTATTAGTCAAGTGTATGATAATTATGTCAATTTTTCAATAATATTTAACTAATTATTCAAAAATAAAGAGGATTAGGAAGGAAAAAAATTAAGAAAGGATCCTAGTTTTTTTTAAAACCGGTCCTAATAATATGGACACGTTTCAATCAGTATGAAATCCCTAATTGGAATTAGGGATTTTTCTTTTTTTTTTTTACCACCTCGAATTCCATGTTCTCTTTCAAACAATATTTGCATTTCTTTCACCAGTAATATGTATATACTTCTCTAATTTGAACATGGATTTTAACTTCCGCTTTAAATTTAAAATGTATATACAGAATTTCCACCATATTTTAATAACAAAAACAAGATCGATTGAGATGGGTATTTGAGGATAATATCCTACATACAATTAAAACAAGAAACAATAAAAATTTCGAAACAAAAAATAAGGATTTCGTATATAAATGTCAATTAAATAATTCATCTGCCAGCGAGACTAAGAGCTACGGCATTAAGTTTAAATAGACTTTAAAGCGACATATAAAGCTTTACCTAACTAGAGTACGCAGTAAACTAAAATTCACATTAAACATTCACCTCGAACTAACTGAATGAAGAAAGACTTCAAGAAACACATGCATACTGACCTCAAAGATAAATTTGCAGGGAGGAGTATACTTGTTCTGGCATCAAGTTAAGAGAGTCATCTAAGCTTATAAAAAAGATAGATTTCTCCATCGAATAGATTAGTTATTTAACTTAAATATCTAAACGTATTAAGCCCAACCTCCTAATTAGATAAAATGCCGTACATTTCATTACAACATATTTTGTTTCAAATTTATATATATTTTTTTATCGTTTATCTTATTCCTTATCTTATTATAGTACGTGATTCCCTTATTGTAAAACTAATATATATATATATATAAAGAGAAAGAGAGAATACTGATTTAGTCAAGGATCTTAGACTTTTTTAAAGTCTTAAAAACTCATTAAGCCATATGATTTAATAGTATAATGCCATTACACTGTTAAACTATATGTCTCAATAGTTTTTCCAGACTTAACAATATTAAACCATTAGCCTTAATAACTGTTTTGGACTTTGAAAAATTTAGGATTTTAGATTTGTTAAAGTTCAGAAAAATTATTAAATTGTGTGGTTTAATAGTATAATAGTATTATACTATAAACTGTATAATACTATAGTTTTCATGTACATTATATTATTAAAACATATGGCTTAATAAACATTTGTATTTCTTCAATCATAAATAATTTAAAGTGGTTGTTAAAACTGCTTCGGCACTAAATTTAAGAAACTAATAATTTGTATGTATTGTAACTTAAATTCAATGACAAAAGAACTTAGAATTAGTTAATTCCATATCAACGTTGACCTAATATGACATTGTTATCGTGAATTCGTGATCCGTTTATCTAGATCAGGCATCATGTGAATGCATGGATAAGGTTTCAGATCTGAGTATTTTACTCTAGAGTACACATATTAAAATTTAAGTTGTTGGATTTAATAAATTAGCAAAGACTTGACATTGAACATTGCCAACGAACCATTACCAACACTTATAAATGAATAAAGAAAGACTTCGTGAAACATGCATTGACCTTCAGCAAGAAGTAAATTTATAGCTAGGCTCAGAGTTGTGTCCCATATAAATTTGTAAATTAGTGAAAAATTATGGGTGCTCCTTGACCATTGTTCCTTTTTCATTTATTGCTTGTTATGTATATGTTTCAACTAATCATGATAACTTACATACATACAAAGTAAACACTGAATGATTAAGGAGCAATGCTCATGAAACACTAAAGGCTTTCTTGTAAACGAGAGTCAATTTGAGTTATAAATATGATATGTGCCTCCACTGAATAAACTAGTTTTATAATTGAATACTTAGACATGCTAGACCCAACCCCATACATAAATAGCTTATAAAAATCTCAAAAAATTTAAGAACAATTATTACGAGGTCCCAAGCCTACCTCACATTGATCAGATGAAACTTTACTTCATCCTTGAGTGGGGATACGATCCTTTCATAAATTTGTCTTTTTAGCACTTTTTATAATCTTCTTTTGCTTGCTTAGTTATGTAGTTAGATTTAGTTAATTTCATGTAGAGATGGTAGTGGTCGGAGATGGTCAAGAATTTCCAGTCCTACTTCCGCTACAATTATATAAAAGAGACATTAATATAAACAATCCTATTCCATTTGTATGTTAAGGATCAAAATTAGAGCCAATTTTGGGCGGCTCAAAATCCCGAATGTCCCAATCAATTAACATTTTAATTTCGATTAACATATTTAATAAGATTTAATTTAATCTTCCATCTATTATAAAAAAGCTAATGTTTCCATTAACAACTCAATTGACATTAAAATCAACCTCCCAATTCAATTAATATGTGATTCACATAGGAGTTGTTAAAGTTGAAAAATATATAAACAACAATTGTTTTAGATGTTTTAATGTGTTGACTTGAATGATTGTGAGTGATTTTGAGAGATGAGTCTACAAAAGTCTGTGGAAAAAGACTGTGTATAGAATAAATTATTTTTTGACATCCTTCATAATGATTTTTTGGACCTTTTACATCGTTTCTGCAGGAATTTTTCTCCATCTACCTAAAAAAGATGAAGGATGTCAAATGTTGAGTGTAAAAAAAAGAAAAGAAAAAACACGCCCATACAAAGACACAGAAAAACTTTGATGTGTTAAAGAGAAAGATTATATATTACACAAAAAATATATATGTACCGAGATTCCATTAAATCGAATCTATCAAAATTTGTTATTTGGATGAGCAATGGTAGTGTAATCAATCCAGGCATGGACTGTTGCCCGATTTCATCTGGTTTGACAACAAATAGACTTGGTAGATGATGGTCCATCAATCGATTTGGATTCATTTTAATGGAAAACATTAATTTTGGTAGTTTCACTAGACAAAATTTTGATACAAGTATCAACACTTATAATATTGGAGTTACAGGTGGTAATCTATGTTAGAATTTATTTATTCTATTTGATTCGAAGCGAATTAAATATATTTGGATTTGAAAAAATTGATCCGTTAATAAATGGGCAAATTTATTTAATAAAGGAATTAATCCAAGTTTGACAACATTGATTTGTTTAATAAATGAGTCATAAATGAATCGATACGATTCTTTCGTTTAAAAATTTGTTTCATTAAATTACTTATTTTTCCTTATATATGTATTAAAAAATATTAAAATTTGAAGACTAATATAGTAATTAACTAATTATAAATGATAATAAGAAAATACATAGTAATTCGATTCTTATGGATTTGTTAGAGGATAAATGAATAATAAATGAACTCAAATTCAATTCGATTTGTTTATTAATTCATCTAAGTAAATTAAAGGAATCAAATCGAATATTCATTTAATAAAGGAATCGAATCATAATCTTGAGATTTCAATTCGTTTAATAAAATAATCGAATTTGAATCAGTAGTGTTTTGGCCTAATTCATTTAAGATTCTATTGAAATTCAATTCGTTTATTCGTTTTGCCGCCCGTAACTAGAGTGTAAGTTTTGTTTGTTTTTTAGTCCTCACTTTACTAGCGCATGGATTTTCTCTTTGAAAGAAACGTTTTATTTCTTAAGTATAATATAAATAAATAGATTTTATGAGCAAGTCTTTCTTTATTGAATGGTGGCCTTGTATTCATAACCTATGTCAATTGGTTGCAATGAATTCAATTCAATCTTTGTTAATAATACAAATAAAAGGATTTGTATTAAAAAAAAAAAAAAGCTTATTTCTTGATTACCCTGTTGACCTAACCAAGTCTTTATTAATAACGTACTCTTTCGAATTAAATTTTGTTAATTGAAAATCTGTGTATAAGCAGAAGGGGAAAAGAAACTATATATACAACGGAGTAGTGCAGCTGAGAAGTAAAACATAAAGCAAAGTGGGGAAAGAACATTTTCAACGTCGGCGCGTGAAAGCCAATATATTAATTCATCAGGTCCACTCAACATCTTTGCATGTCTTTAATATTATTTTATCGATGCTCTTTTTATGTTTTAATTATATGATTTTATGAGCAAGTCTTTCTTTATTTTTTTATTTATTAGTAAGATTTGCCTGTGAAGTTCTGAGCGAATCATTACGTTCTCTCATAATTGGCAGGTTTTGTGCACCATATCTACCGTGAGGCAAATTTTTAGCCTGATTTCTTTTCTACTTTAAATAGGGGTGGGCATTTTCCGGTTTGGTTCGGACCGAACCAAACCGAATCAAACTGAATTTTAGAACCGAACCAAACCGAAACGAAATAATTCAGTTTAGTTCGGTTCAATATTATCTGAATTTTGTAATTTTGACCTAATGTTACTGGATTTTATAATTTTTACCTAATTTTACTAAATTTTGTAGTTCACACCCATATTAACTAGTAACTACATAGTATACTCTACACACGTAATAAATAAATACAAAGTCCTCAAATCAAAAGCAAAATAATAAAAGTCACAATACGAAATAGTCACAATTAACAAATGAACCTAAATTTAAAATCTATTACAAGTTGTAAATTCATAACTACCTAAAAAAAAAATTACAAGTCCGTAATCGATAAAAAAATTCACCATAGCACACAAGGCACAACTACATCCACCATTCATATCACCTACATCAAAATTCAAAATGAGACAAACACTCAATAATTAAAATAGATAAAATAAAGTGATTTAATAATTAAAATAGATAAAAATTGACCATAGCACACAAGGCACAACTACATCCACCATTCATATCACGTACATCAAAATTCAAAATGAGACAAACACTCAATAATTAAAATAGATAAAAATCACTTTATTTTTTCTATTAACTAACAAATAAATTTATATAATTTTTATTACCTAAAAAGTGTTTATGTTGAACTTCAATTTTCACGTTGTCGTTGACATGCCAAATTGGTCACCCGTTGTTGATTTGCGAAGTTCTATATAAAAATAATAATAATAAAATAAACAAAGTTCATATTACTTAAAAAATAAATTAAAATTAAACAAATTGCATAAGGTTCATATTACTTAAAAATAAACTTAAATTAAAATTAAAATTAAAATTAAACAAATTGTATAAGGTTCATATTATTTTAAAAATAAAATAAAATTAAAATTTGACAAAACATACCTTCTCCAAGTTGATCCATAAACTCATTGTCTTCAACTAATTTATTTAGATTTGTTGTTGTATCTACAAAAAGAGAAGTTCGCAACCAATTTTGCAACAATACCAATGCTTCAACCATATCCGGAGTCAAAGAACTTCTATATTGATCTAGTATACGACCTTCAACACTAAAGGCAGACTCAGATGCAACAGTAGACACCAGAATAGCAAGAACATCTCTTGCTACACTTGACAAGATTGGATAATTGGCACTATTTACCCTTCACCATAATAAAATATCAAATTTAGTGCCCAAATAACTTTTTGCTATTTTTTCAGTCTTTTTCATCAAGTAAAGATCCAACTCATTTGATAATTCTGAGTTATCTTCACTAATCGCAACCGCTTTACTGAATTCGAAGAAAGGGTCCTCAAGCATAACATCATCATCATCATCCAAATTCTAAAAATTCAAACCACTTCCACTTCCAAAACCTAAATTTTGGCTTCCGCTTGTACTTCCGCTACCACTTCCACCTGCACTCCCACTTCCACTCGGTTTATACTGTCCATTGTAAGACTCATAAAGCTTAGTGAACAAATTTTTGACCATTTCCTTCATCTCAACACATTTGGCACTATCCTTGCCATATAATTTCTCAAAGCAATGTGTTGCAAATTTCATTTTTCCACGTGGATCAAGTACAAAAGTAACAATTAATAACTTATTTATCTTACTACAGCTGTCCCAATACTTATCAAAATTTTCCTTCATTTTAATTGCCATAAAACCCAAAAAACTATCATTACTACCGGACAATGATTCTAAAGATTGTTCAATTTAACATATCAAATTGTAATGAATATTTGATATCACCTAAAATAAATAAATAAATAACCATTATTAACATAGCTAAAGTACACTTTTTATCATAGATCAAAATTCAAAAGTATAATAAATATTTGATGTTACTTCAAAGAAGAAGAAAATTGCAAAGTTGCATCATAAAAAGTGTTTAGAAACTTGACTATGCGACAAGCACTCTCCCAATCACTGCTTAATGGTGGTCCTTCCATTTTCTTTTTCTCACCCTCTTTTTCTTGGAAATAAGCATCATAAAGCTTATCTTCAAGTGCCATTCGATCAAATGCCGCCTTAAATTTTAATGCTGTATTCAACATGGAATATGTAGAATTCCATCTAGTCGGACAATCTAAAATCACACTTCCTCGACAATTAATCTTCTCTTGTTGCACACGAATTTGGAATGCTTGCATCCTAGTAGTGGAAGATCTTACATACTTCACAGCATTTCGAACACTAATTATGCTCTGCTCCAATTCCCTCAACCCTTCAGTAATAATCAAATTCAATATATGTACACAACAACGAACATGCAAATAATCCCCATTCAGAACTAAGGCATTATCCCTCCAATTCTTGACTCTATTAGTTAAATACCTAAGAGCACCCTTATTTGGACTTGCATTGTCAATGATTCTGATGAAACACTCGCTTTATACCCCAGTCAATTAAACATGTTTCAAGTTACTTACCAAGTGTCTCCGATAAATGATCATTAATAGTGTTAAAACTGATCATCTTGCTATGTAAATTCCAATCTCTATCAATAAAGTGAGTCGTGATAACCATGTAGCTAGTTGTTGAAATGGAAATCCAAATATCAGTGGTCAAAGATACTCTCTGCTTATTCCCAACCAATAAGCTCTTAAACTTAACTTTTTCCTCCATATACATATCAAGAGTATCTCTAGTAATGGTTCTTCATGATGGGAGAAGATATTTAGGAGTCGCCACACTACAAAAATGCTTAAAACCCGGATTCTCCACAACAGAAAAAGGCAATTCATCAAGAACAATCATTTTCACAGTTGCTGCTCTGCAAGCATTCTGACTAAATCATCTTGCTACAATTTCATCACTACTAACATCTTGAGTTAAAGCTGTTTGGTCTTTTAGAAAGTCCTTGTACTTTGTACACCTTTTTTTATAATAATTCCTTAAAGTGCTAGTCCCGTACCCACTCGTGCCACATTCAAATTCATTGCCACAGTAGTTGCATTTGCACTTCTGATAATTATCTGAAACTCTAGTGAAATGTTACCACACTATTGATCTTGGAGCCATTTTTTTCCTTGGTAGTGGCTGTTTGGATGACGAAGACTTTTTCCTCTTGTTTCCGCCAGTGACAATTGTTTTTGAATCATTTTCATTATCATCAACTTCAACTTCATGTGCAAAATCATCGGCTACACAATCAAGGTTGTCTTAAATTCTTGAATAATTAGACATCTAAAATAAAAAAATAAATAAATAAGCAATCTTGATTTACTTAATACTTTATTAAAATGAAAAAAGCTAATTAGCATTTAACTTATTTTCACAAGAACAAATGAACTAATAAAGTATGCCAACATATCACAATTTACTTCCGATTATTTTTAATTTAATTTACTTTCAATTAAAAAACTTAAACAATAATTTTAATTCACTCACTTAATTCTTTATTAAAATAAAAAACAAATTAGTATTTAACTTATTTTCACAAGAACAAATGAACTAATAAAGTATGCCAACATATCACAATTTACTTCTGATTATTTTTAATTTAATTTACTTTCAATTAAAAAACTTAAACTATAATTTTAATTCACTCACTTAATACTTTATTAAAATGAAAAAAACTAATTAGCAATTAACTTATTTTCACAAGAACAAATGAACTAATAAAGTATGACAACATATCACAATTTACTTCCGATTATTTTTAATTTAATTTACTTTCAATTAAAAAACTTAAACAATAATTTTAATTCACTCACTTAATATTTTATTAAAATGAAAAAAACTAATTAGCAATTAACTTATTTTCACAAGAACAAATGAACTAATAAAATATGCCAACATATCACAATTTACTTCCGATTATTTTTAATTTAATTTACTTTCAATTAAAAAAACTTAAACAATAATTTTAATTCACTCACTTAATACTTTATTAAAATGAAAAAAAAAACTCTCAAGAGAAAGAATCAAAGCCAGCACTCAGCAGTATCCAAGCAACTTCTGCAAGAAGCTCAACCAAAGACACAAATTAAATCAGAGATTGTCAATGAATCTCAATACCAAAGTGGAGGTGAGACCACCTTTAAACCTGATACGGCAGCAGCCCAGACAGCACAGGGATCAGACTTGGTGACAACAGCTTCACCAACTTCTACAGTATATCCAAGAGCACTAGCCGTACCCGAAATTGCACGAGAACTTGTCAAAGAAGAGAAGACTAATGGTTCAGCTGATGAACGGATGCCAAGGACAATCAGTGAGAACTAAAATAAAAGAAAGGACAAGAGTCAACAAGAAAGTGCCACAGCTGGCACCGTGCCAGAACGAAAACAGAAGAAAGGAAACTGGAGAAGCATGAAATTTTTGAAAGAAAGAAGCCACAGTCAACCTCCGAATCTGATGAAAAACATATCAAGACAGTGAGTTCAACGAATGCAAAGGACAGGAGTCAGCCAGAAAGGGAGGATCTGTCCCCATTCACAGCTCAAATCAGGTGATTGGGAGACAAACGGTGATGAACAGTGATAGCAGACGAACGGAGAGCGGCAGAGATTGTCTTCGTCACGGTGATAGCAGATGAACAGAGACCAGCAGAGATCGTTTTCGTCACAGTGATAGCAGACGAACGGAGACCGGCTGAGTTCGTCTTCATCACAATGGCACCATTTGCGGCGGCTGTGGGATAAGAGAGATACCGAGAGAACAGAGGGACTGTGGCGCTGTGCTCGGTTGCTCGGGAAATTAGGATAGAAATTTAGGATTTTGGTTTTAGATTTTAGAATTTAGATTTTATATTTTAAATTAATTTTTTAGTATTATATTTGACCGAATCGATCAGTTTGTTGGTTCGATTCGGTTTTAAACTAAATCGAACCAATAAACCGATCGACTCTTAAGTTTTCAAACTATTCGGTTTTTACTTCTGGAACCAAACTGAATATTTTGATTTGGTTCGATTCAGCAAAAACCGAACCGTTTTCACACCACTAATACTTTTGCTCTTTCATTATCCGTTGGGCTCCACATTTTACCAACTCTGCCTCCTGGTGTTATGGTTTGACTGTGTAGTGATAGCTTTGGGACATTATCCCCTCGTATGATTAAGCTTTTTCCTTTCTTGTTAGGCTCATTTCATTATTAAAAAAAAAAAAAACAATAACCCCACTCAACTTAAGCTCAGCGTAAGTGGAGGAGTCATCAAAATGGAATCTTGGCTTACTTATAAGCTCGATAAGGACGCTTAAAATAAAAAATTTACAACCCAGTTATATTTCTCTCAATTTTTCTTTTCATAAAGAAGCAAAAGAGTAAAAGATAGTTACCTCGATAGGCTGTTAACTTTCTTTGGTTTGGGCATTTTTAAAGCTTTTCTCCGCGGGTGTCAACTTTCTTTTGTTTGGGTATTTTTAAAGCTTTTCTCCACTTCTCCGCTATCTGCCCTAGAGTTGTTTTATACAGTAATGCTTTGACACAGTGGATTGTATGTTGACATAAGAATGTTAGCTTCCAAGACATTTGGCAACATTATTTATGCGCAGACAGACACCCAAGAAGGACAATTTGGGTTTAATTTAATTTTATGAAAAAATCGAACCAAACTGAGCCTATTTGGTGCAAACTGAACTCAAGTAAATCTATAACTCATACTGATTTAGTTTTGATTGGCTTAGGTGACATTTGTCTTTTTTCTAAAATTTGAATAAACTTTAATTAATCGGAATTTTAAATAGAGCTAAATGTCCGAACCTAAATTATATGTTTTCTTTTCGTTTCAATGGCAAAAAAAATAGTAATGTAATGGTTGTTTTCTTATATGAAATCTGAATGGGTCTGAATACATATGTTGAAAAATATGTTTGTTTTTTATTCTTTAACATCTTAATATAAGTTATAAATTATTTATTTTTATAAGCTTAAAATATTTTAATTCTAATAATTTTAAACATATGAGTTTAAAAATATTATATATACTTGAAGTTTAAATAAGTATATATTTACAATATTTTCTAGTACAATAGCTTCTATATAATATAAATATTTATAAGGTAAGTATTTGATATATAATTTATGAAAAATAATACAGATCACATTATTTTTTTTACAATTTAACATAATATTTATACATAAAAAGTTATTATTTAATAATAAAATAATTTGTTTAAAAATTAAATTGAATGTGTACTGAGTATTTAATAACAAGTATAATTTATAATCAAGTGAAATTCTAATATAACATCTAATAGGTACGTATGAAATAAATACATTTAATAAGGTTATTTGTGAGAAAAAATAATAATTTTTTACTTAGACATTTTATCATTCAGAAGTTAGGAAATTTTATTTTTTCCATTCAGATGAAAATATCTTATAATAAGGCTTCAAATACAAAAACAAACAAAACAAAAATATCAAAATATCTTAAGCCAAAATTAAAACTTCAGACATAAAAATAAACAACACTTAAGTTTGGTTTCTAACTTAAAAAAATTTGAAAACTATTATTTTTTATTTGTGTCCTTATAAATTATAAATACAAAACAAATAATAAACATCTCAAAAAACTTAAATAAGATGATATAATATCATAACAGAAATCATGTTCAACTAAAAATTATCTCTAATATTCGAAATTATTATATGTTAATATATTTTATTGTTATTTATGACGTTTTTATATGAAAAATATTCATAATAAATTATGAAGAAAAATAATCTTAATTTGAAAAACTGTCAACCAATTAATAAGTGAGATAATATAATTAATTTACTTATATTTTGTAAAGAACTGTCAACCAATTAATAACTTCCAAATAATTTGATATGGTTATTTAGGATAAAAAAATTGGAATGTTTATCATTACCCATATTGCCCCTACGGTCAACGTAGACCGAAATTCACCCAACGGCGGTGAGGAAGCTCGGGCTAGACACTTCTCGTCGAGGTGAGTCCAACGGTGCCGGTGAAGCCGCGGCTCCTTGGGGTGATCGGTCAGCGGCAAAACGGCCTCCTCGGTGTCGGTGACTAGTCGGGAATGGAAGATGTTGAGGTGGGGAAGCTTTTCCAACCGGTGGTGCGGCCAAAGACGGTCGGAATCGCCGGCGATCATCCGCGCAAACCCGCGGAAGTTGTGAGCTTCACCGGTGGCCCAAATATAAATTTTTTTTAACCCCCTTCCCACCTTTAAGAATCGAACCTGGGCCGTCACGGCTCTACGGCGAGCATAGTAACCAACCCGACCACGCCCTTGGGACTTGAACAAGGTGAATGTTTAGTGCACGATATTTTCGCAATTTTATTAGCCTCGTGAATGGAACATTAGTGCACGAGTGTTTCGCAAGAAGAATTTTAAATGTATATATTCATTGAGTCTGCATTATGTACACTCGAAACCGTGATGTAAGATTAGTTAGTGACATTACCTATAAGACAAATAAAATGACTTTAATCATACTTCAAGTACATCGTCGAGAGGGAGCCAAAAGATCACTTCTTTAAAGGTTCAATTACAAAAGTGCTCAAGCAATCACGCAATGGTTTTGTTTCGAAAACCACTTGGTCAACAACGTAGGGGCTTTCCACAAAATGATAAAGCAACAACTCATAATCAATTCCATCTTAATTAATTGTAGTTAAAATTGAACAATCATTGACATGAAATCAAGAAATTAGAATAAAAGAAAAAAAGAGACGAGAAAATCATATAAATCTTAATAACTACACATGTACATAAATACTATAACAGTAGAAACATCAGATTTCCATTGCCCTCACGTATAAAGGACAGAGAATCAAAATCATAAAAATCAAAGTTTTAACGGAAAGAATATTTGTCCTCCATTTTTGCAGTGATGACTTAACCGTGGAAACCTGTAGTCACTTGCTATCCTCAAGACTCTTGCTTGTTATTCTACTCTTCAAACTTACTATCACTAGTGATAATGCTTATTCTATGTAGCTATACCTTCAAAGCTGCATAATGACTAAATAATTGTGGTTCAAGCTAGCCTACCTTCTAAATGCTGGAAAACTTGCTTGCACAAATAATTGATATGTTATATATAAGCCACAAATACATGATCCAAGTCAATATACATATCAGAATTAGATTTAATCTAAACAAATCTTGTATATTAAGCAAATAGTTAATGTCTTACTCCATTTGCCTTAGAAATAAATTGTGTTACTAAGCTTAACTTCTTTTTCTCTGTCATTCATCCAATGCCCATTTCCAACGTGGTATTGCACTCAAAATGAACCAAAAAACAAAAATCTCTATAACCAAAAAAAAATGATAAAGAGATACTAGATGAGAAATAAATGTTGTGCGGAAGCGTAGGTTGAGCAAATTACCAATTGATGGTAACTGTGACTTCTAGAGAAACTTAAATGTGGTGTAAACAATTGCAAAGAAAATTGACACAATAATTTACGTGGTTCGGCGTAAAGCCTACATCCACGGGTAAAGACTGGAAGATAATTTTACTAACAAATGAGAATTTACAAATTGGGAAAAACTCACAAAAAACCAATAACCCAATACACCCAAATAAATTCTCCTAGCACTCAAGTGGAAGCTTTCTTAACTCTCTCAATTGCTTCACTTGCAATTGCTCTCAATTTTGGGATGCCTTAACAAATGAAGAGCATTAGCTATTTATAGGAATGCATGGTAGCACTATTTCACCAAACCATTAAAATTGTCAAAGTTTGGTTGGTGATTACCTAATTTTTAGCCAAACTTTGAACAATTTACCTTTGAATAATTTTGGCCAAACTTTGAACATGTGCTTTGCCAAACTTTGAACAATTTGGCTTTGAATTTGAATTTTCAACAATTCTCCACCTCGGTGAAGATTTATCCAAACCGAGCCGACTCACCAACAAACCATCATTCCCAAAGTGGTCTGCATCATTGTGAACTTCCTTGTATAAAATGATCCTCCAATCTCTACCCTTCTCACTCGCTTTAAACTTTCAGGATATTGATCAAGTTTAGACAATGCTCAAACTTGATCGTTGTCACCACTTTGGTCAACATATCTGCATGGATTCTCTGCAGCCTTGATTTTCGCAAGAAGAATCTTTCCCTCATCAATAATTTCCGCACAAAGTGAAATCGTACGTCAATATGCTCAGTATGCGCATGATAAACTTGATTCTTTGCTAAGTGAATAGCACTTTGATCGTCACAATACAAGTTAACATGCTCTTGGATCGATCCCAAGTTTCCAAGCAAGCCTTGTAACCAAACGGCCTCTTTAATAGCCTCCGTAATTGCCATATACTCGGCCTCCGTGGTTGACAATGACAACCGTAGACTGTAGTGTAGACTTCCAACTAATTGGCCCTTTCATAAACCGATCAAATCGCTTGTACCATTGTCTCGGAGATTGTTTCAATCCATAAAGCGACTTTGTCAGTTTGCAAACCCAATTTTCTTTTCCAGCAACTCTAAATCCATCTGGCTGAGTCATGTAGATTTCCTTTTCCAAACCACCATGCAAGAATGCAATTTTTACATCAAGTTGAACTAGCTCCAGATTATATTGCGCAACAATGGCTAGCAAAATCCGAATAGACGAATGTTTCACAACCGGAGAAAATACCTCATTGTAGTCTATTCCTTCTCTCTCGAGCGTAACCCTTCGCTACCAATCTAGCCTTGTATCGAATTTTATCCTTTCGAGGAAATCCATCCTTTTTGCATATACCCATTTGCACCCAATTGCCTTTTTGTCTTTAGGCAGATGTAACTAACTTCCAAGTTCCATTTTTTTAAGAGACCGCATTTCTTCATCCATTGCTTGCTTCCACCATGACATTTTCGTGGCTACTTATCGCTTCTCCGTAAGTGGAAGGAACATCACCATCTACAATTGGAAGTGCATAGGCCACCATATCAACAAAGCGAGCAGGTCTACGAATCTCTCTCCGCGGCCTTCTATATGCAATTGAATCTTGTTGCTCTAAAGGTTCTTGAGTCAGAACCTCTTCTTCATCTTCGGTTGATTGAGAATCATCTGCCTCTTCAACACTAACTGGATCATCTTTAACCTTTTCAAGCTCCACTCGCTGCAAGTACTACTCGGTGTTGTCATCCTTTGTGAATCCTTTTGTTTTAACATGGCTAATTCATCAAAAGTCACATCTCTGCTGAAAATGATCTTCTTTGTATCTGGACACCATAAACGGTATCCTTTTACTCCACCAGTTATACCCATGAACAATGTTTTCTTCGCTCTTGGGTCTAACTTAGATTCTTTTACATGATAATAAGCAGTGGCACCAAAGACATGTAAAGTATCATAATCAGCAGCGGGTTTACCAGTCCACATTTCCATGGGTGTTTTGCCCTCAATTGCAGCTGATGGTAAACGATTAATTAGATGGCACGCATATACAACAGCCTCAGCCCAAAATTCCTTGCCCAATCCAGCATTGGACAACATACACCGAACTTTCTCCAGTATAGTTCGGTTCATGTGTTCTGCCACCCCATTCTGTTGTGGTGTACCTCGAACAGTGAAGTGTCGCACAATGCCCTCATCTCGGCATACTTCTAAAAATGGATCATTCTTGTACTCACCACCATTATCTGAGCGAAGTCTTTTAACCTTTCGACCAGTCCGAGTTTCCACCATCTTCTTCCATTTCAGAAATATACTTAAAACTTCATTTTTGTTCTTCATCAACAAAAGTAACAAAATAGTGCATACCTCCCAAAGAAGCTACTCTGGTAGGTCCCCACACATCACTGTGAACATAGTCCAGAATCCCTTTTGTATTGTGAATTGCCGAGCCAAACTTTACTCTTGTTTGCTTGCCCAGAACGCAATGTTCACAAAATTCCAATTTGTAAGAATTTGCACCTTTCAATAAGCCTTGCTTAACCAAAGTCTGCAAAGCTTTTTCACCCAGCATGTCCCAAACGCATATGCCACAACTTGGTTGCCTCCGAATCTGCATCCTTTCTCGAAACTGCTGATGTCGATCCAATAACCTGTACTCCCTGGAAATAGTACAAGTTATTCCTTCTTGTGCCCTTCATCATCGCTGCACCAGCCTACTACCTTCAAGAACCCATCTCTCATAGTGATTGTAAGCCCTTTGGATTCTAGGACTCCTAATGAGATGAGATTTTTCTTTAAGCTTGGTACATAGCGAACTTCATCAAGACATGGATTGAGCCATCGTGATTCTTCAATTGGATTGAACCTATTCCCATGGTTTTACAAGCATTGTCATTGCCCATAAAAACAACTCCACCATCTAGCTCCTTGAAACTAGAAAACCAGACTCTTATTAGGACACATATGATAAGTACAACCCGAATCCAAAATCCACTCATCCGATTGACATGTCAATGTCATGCCAACCGCACTAAATTCGACTCCTCATCATGCTCGACTACACATGCATCGAAATAGCCTTGCCCTTTGTAACTTAGGACAATTCTTTTCCAATGCCCTTTCTCGCGACAAAAGCACATTCATCTTTGGCGAGCCTACCTTTAGACTTGCCCTTTTCCGTGTTTACGGCTTTGTGAACGACCTCTTGCTGTCAATACTTCTGCAACTCGTATCTCCGTGATCCTTTTTATCTTTCTTTCTCGGTCTCAGAGATTATACGATGCACTACATACAAAGATCAAATGTGACATCGTCCTTCCCATGAAGCAAAGTGGTGGTGAGATGGTCATATTCATCGTGAAGTGAATTCAACAACGAACAATGCCTTATCTTCATCTTCAAATTTCTCATCCAAATTTAGCAAATCCGCTAATATTTTATTGAATGAGTTCACGTGGTCATTCATCGACATACCAGTGCATGCGTGAATCGATAGAGTTTCTTTTTCATATAAAGCCTGCTTTCAAGGCTTTTCTTCATATATTTTTCTTCCAAGTGTCTTCCACAAATTCTTTGTCGATGTCTCCTCATGACAGTAGTACTTCGATCTTTAGCCGACATAGGCGAATAGTACCACATGCCTGCTCTATTGATTTTTGTCCACTCCTTGTCATCCATCTTTTCATGCTTTTCTTCTAGAGCGAGATCCAGCTCTTGCTGACATAAGACATCCAACACCTCACATTGCCACATACCAAAATTATTGGTACCATCAAATTTCTCCACTTCAAACTTTGCATTAGTCACAGTAGTCCTTGCTGACGAAGACGACGACGACGCTTCTGCCATCCTCTCAACCTCAAATAATCAGTGCCTTCAACAACTATTCACACTTGAAAAACAGTCTCTATGATGTTTATTTCGTGTGAATAAATGCACCAGGAAAGTTTCCAGGAGAATGGAGGGGTCACAATGGTCCCACTTAAAACCCAGACATGCAAAAATACACACTACTTACAATAGACTGTTCTCCAAGTACAAATGGTCGTATCCAGTACCGTATCTGTGAATAGTATTGTATACCCCAAGTACGAACCTTCGGCTCTGATACCAATTGTTGTGCGGAAGCGTAGGTTGAGCAAATTACCAATTGATGGTAACTGTGACTTCTAGAGAAACTTAAATGTGGTGTAAACAATTGCAAAGAAAATTGACACAATAATTTACGTGGTTCGGCGTAAAGCCTACATCCACGGGCAAAGACTGGAAGATAATTTTACTAACAAATGAGAATTTACAAATTGGGAAAAACTCACAAAAAACCAATAACCCAATACACCCAAATAAATTCTCCTAGCACTCAAGTGGAAGCTTTCTTAACTCTCTCAATTGCTTCACTTGCAATTGCTCTCAATTTTGGGATGCCTTAACAAATGAAGAGCATTAGCTATTTATAGGAATGCATGGTAGCACTATTTCACCAAACCATTAAAATTGTCAAAGTTTGGTTGGTGATTACCTAATTTTTAGCCAAACTTTGAACAATTTACCTTTGAATAATTTTGGCCAAACTTTGAACATGTGCTTTGCCAAACTTTGAACAATTTGGCTTTGAATTTGAATTTTCAACAATAAACACATCAAAAATGATAAAGAAACGGATATTAATCAGAGAGTTGAAATTACATTAGAAAAGGAAATAAGACACCTCCCTTTTAAAAAATTTTAGAAAACAAACAATTTTTCCGCTGAGGAGCGTTGATTTGCTCTCTGTAAATTGATTCTACCTCATCCTCGTCAGAGCTGCAAACAATCCGATCTTGTGTGCATTCTTCGGTACTGTGTCCTGGTTGGGATTTGCATACACTGGACTTACCCCACAACATTTCACCTTGTGATGAATACGGAGTCGAGATAGAGATATCATATCTCTAATGAAGAACTCAAATGAAACAGATTGTATGGGGGTCTCCTTCGGTAGCTCAATATTCCAACGAGGATCAAATCTAAGTATGACATGATTCGAGCGAGATGGACATGAAGTCAACCAATGAGAAAGGGTGATCGAACCGTATTCATGATGAAACCGAAATGGTGTTTTTTTATATTAATATTTTCATAAGACTTTTTCTTTATACGATCAATAACTAAGTATCGGTTCTTTTACGTTTGTATTTTAGTTGTATCTTGTTGGAAATTTTCTACAGTTCTCATAAACCAAGTAAAACCTAATTTACATAAACTTCAATCCCTATCACCATAAAATATCATAATTTGTGCATAACTATAATTGAGAGAAGACATACCTTGATCCATAGCAATTTTCTTAATAAAGTTTCACTGCAAGAATTAAAGGTTAGGTTTAATTTCTCTCTTAATCCTTTTAGAATGACTCACTTTCCGATGAATAAAAATTAACGTAATATCTCTTTCATATAGGTTGAGAGATGAACAATTTTAATAAAACCCTAAATTCCACTTTCCATCAAAGTGACAATTACCATTTTTGCCAATTGACCAATAAGATTTCAGCCCATTATTTAGACCTAATTATGACCCATTCAATAATGTCATGGCACGTGGGCTACTAATAAAATAACTAATATTCTCCCACTTGGCTCATGTGGCATAGTCAACTTAAAGGTTTAATAATAATAAACGTTGTATGCATAGTAAGAGCTAAATCTTTACTTGCATTGGTCAAACTATAAAATCATCATTAAACAAAAACTAATATCGATCATAACGGTTTCACACTATTATTTGGACATAGTTCCTTCCATGTATCATAATAAATGTTTTATATAACATGACCTATAATGGGAAAAAAACAATAATAGTCCAACAATAATATCTTAGTTAGGGATAAAACCTATTCATAATCATATGAATATTTATGTATATACCATTAAATCAAACAGGATATAAAGGAATAAAAAAAATACTTAAAACAAAGCTCAAAGTTTCAAATACATAATGTTAATATTGACATCCAGTAATACCCGTCCTTTCAACATGTTCACTAAAAACTTTATAGTTTACTCCTTTTGTTAAAGGATCCGCAATCATAAAGTTAGTTCTAATGTGCTCAATTAACACTCTTTGTTTATGATCTTCTTCTTGAACAATAAGGTATTTCAATTCCATATGTTTAGCATCCCTGGAATACCAATCGTTTTTTGAAAAGATGATTGTTGCAGTATTATCACAATGAATCTTTAATGATTTGGCAATACTCTCGACAATTCTAAGCCCTAAAATAAAGTTCCATACCCATATAATCAATGAAAAGTGGCCTCAAAGCACGCCACAGACTCAACTTCTATCGTGCAAGTAGCAATAATAGTCTATTTTGCACTTTTCCATGAGATGGCTCCTATAACCATCATGAACAAGTAGCTAAATGTGGATTTTCTAGTATCTACGAATTTGAGTATCCATCACTTTGAGATGATCAGATCTCTTATACGTGAGAATGAGATCTATTGTTCCTTGCAAGTATCCCAATACTTTCTTTGCAGCTTTCTAATAATCCAATCCAGGATTACTTTCATATCTGCCCAGCTAGGGTTGTCAAAAGTGTGAGTGCAGGCCGGGTTTGGAGCTGCCCTGGACCAACCTGGCTCAAGCCCGACACCTTCTGGGCTCGAGTTTTTTATTCGGGTTTTCTCTACCGACATATGATATGCAATTATGCATGCAAAAGATAAATTGAATTGAATTAAAAGGGAGAAAACAGCCTTGTTACCGGTTGTTTCAATATCTCAACTAAATTATTTCACCCACTTTGCAAATTTTATGTAAATAACACATAAAAATTATTTCAATGTTTTTTCTACTACCTAAATTCAACAATAAAATAATCACCAAATAAATTTAAATAAATGCAACATTCAACATATCATAAGTTCATAATTACAATACCAATTACCAACAAATAAAAATCCCAAAATATCTAACAACAAAAATAATGCATAAGAGTTTAAAATACTCTAATGTAAAATAAGTAAATAACAACTTCATGTCATGTCTGCTCGATGATTGTTCTCTATCATCATCATCCGAAATTACCTCTTCCCCATTAAAAATCTCATCTTCACGTAAGTCCACCTAATCAAATTATAAAAAGAACTTCAGTTCTTGATATCAAAATTGGATATGTAGTATAAAAATAGAGAATCTATTCTCTTTTTCCTTTTCCCCAAAAATCTGATTTGGGAAAAAGTAATCATACAAGAATAGCATCCAAGAAAAATATAAAATATATACATTAATACATAAAACATCTCTGTTAATAATAATAATTTCATCAACTTTTTGAAAAAAATTAGAAAAAAGGTGACGAAAAGAGAAACATCCAAAAAAGGTGATTTTATCATATAAAAAATTAACATAAAGTCAATACCTCAATGGACTGTGATTGTGCTTATTGTGAGAAGTAAAAATAGCTTAGTTGACTGATCTTGGTTCGTGCCTCGTGGTCGTGGGACAGCTGTGCTTGGTGATGTTTGTGATTTGTGAGAAGTGAGAAGAGTTAATTGAGGGGGTTCGTTTTTCATGGAGGGAGGTACGACAGATGGCTGTGCTTGGAGTGTTGCAGAATGAAGAGTTGGATTAGAGGTGCCAGGTGTGGCTGTGGCATTGTGTTTTGTATTAGGGATTTGCCAATTACGATTTAGGGAAATAAAAATGTTCTTTATATATATATAGATTTTGCTTAATTTTTATGACGAGTTTTAAGTCCTAATGCAGGAAAGGTCACTTGCGCGCTTTTTTTTACAAGGAAACATCATTTTTCAATTATTACTTGCTGGGTCTGGGCGTAGATGAGCGAGCAAAGCCTATGAAAGAGGGAAGGGAAGCCAGTCATAGAAAAAAGCAAGGTTTGGAACCCACGCGATGCGCCTTTACGCCTAAGCCTAGAAACAAGCCAAGCTAACAGAGGGAGGTAAAGCCGGAGTACAGTAGGTGAGACGACCCGCCCTATATCTAGAGGCGACCTATCTTAAGAAATTGAACTCAAATTTTAAAAATCATCGTATTAATGAGCATTCTACCGAAATTTCGACAGAACCTCCCCTAAACATATAACATTCCTAAACCTGCAATTACAATACAAGCACTCCCAAATCATTTATTATACACCAAACTACATCAACCCAATCTCATTCAGTAACATATCCAATATTACATAAGTTTCTTAATTCTTCTATCACATCCCTAATATAATTCCAAAACATGATAATTATACATTAACCAAAAGAAATAATTAGTCTATAGCCTTAAACAACCTCAGTGGCCCAAATGACTCCAATTCTGTACCGCTGCTAGGTTAACTGTTGTACCTGTAATCTCTTGGGGGGGAATATAATAAAATGGAATGAGTATAAAACTCAGTGAGCTCAGTGAGCGGATAATAGCTTTTAAAATATAAAATACTTTCAGAAAGAAATGCATCACTTGTATAATTACTTTTCTCAAATAATTATTTTAATGTAAAATTACTTTCAATTCAATCATATTCTGAACATAAGCAAAACTGATACTGTCACAAAATCAATAAAAAAAAACATCTCATATTGAAATATCATCTCAAATTGAAATATCAAATACTAAGTAATACTGAACATCCTTAAACAAATACCCAGGGGATAATCTAGTCATATCCGGACCTCAACGGACTGACAATAATGTACTATCTGAGTACCATCATGCCCGGAGCTAGACGGATAGATGAAAGGACGTACCATCTCATGCTTATCAGCATAACTCATACCGGATCTCAACCGACGTGCTATGATACGCTATCTTGCGACATAATGTCCGGACCACCCGGTCTCATATCTCAATATCCATCCGCATGCATATACCCCCAAAGGCGAAGCGCCCAAACACACGGCCCAAAGCCTATATGTGTGTTCAGATGGGCCCCAAAGGCCTACTATCTCATCTCATCTAGTGGGAACGGGTATTTGCTTAAAACTTAAAATCATGATCGAAATCATCATATACATACACTTTAAATCATACGTTAAATCATACTCGAAATCAATATATATATACATTTTAAATCATGCCCAAGATCCATCATATACTCTTTAAATCATGCTCAAAATCATCATATATACACTTTTAAATCACGCTTAAGATCAAATCATATACTCTTAAAATCATGCTCGAAATCCACATAAAAACACTTTAAATCATGTTCAGAAATCAATAATCTATTTTACCATTTTAAAATCGATACGGAGCATAAATGAATAAATATAATTTAACGAAATATTTATACAGATTGAACATTTATTTCGGAGAACCATTAAATGAAAACAATTTAAATACTGATTTCACGAATAAGCTTTACTGTATGAAAATTAAATAATTTTAATATATTCCACTCACAGTGACAATTTCAGAC
The DNA here is from genome assembly GCA_025617385.1 of Murraya koenigii. Taxonomy (NCBI): domain Eukaryota; kingdom Viridiplantae; phylum Streptophyta; class Magnoliopsida; order Sapindales; family Rutaceae; genus Murraya; species Murraya koenigii. The sequence goes on from CM046811.1 coordinate 34,693,843, forward strand.
TCGGCTATCACCCAAGTCTACAGGTAGATTATCGTCTGCAGATCCATCTATTTTACAGAAATGATATAATTACTTTCCATAATTATAATTCGAACTAAACTCACAGAAAATAACACAAATATTCATCCTAACATCGCAACTCTTAATTTTTCCCGGCTTACCGTATTAATCCCGTGTTCGTAATTTACTAATATAATCCGAAATTATACTACCCTCAATTTCATAATTTACTAATTTACCCTCAACATCATAAAATTACCAATTTATCCTCAATTCAGATTACAAAAACACCCTTAAAGCTATAAATTATGAAATTACCCTCTATGCACGAAATTACCAAAATGCCCATACGGTCAATGTTGACCGAAATTCACCCAACGGCGGTGAGGAAGCTCGGGCTAGACACTTCTCGTCGAGGTGAGTCCAACGGTGCTAGTAGTGGCCTCCCACGCGCGGCGGCGTAGCCGAATCGAGCTCGTGAAGCCGCGGCTCCTTGGGGTGATCGGTCGGTGGCAAAACGGCCTCCTCGGTGCTGGTGACTAGTCGAGAATGGAAGATGTTGAGGTGGACAAGCTTTTCCAACCGGTGACGTAGCCAAAGACGGCCGGAATCGCCGGCGATCGTCCGCGCAAACCCGCGGAATTTTTGAGCTTCACCGGTGGCCGGAAATGGAAGAAAACGACGGGTCAGTTTTGCGGGTTCGGGTCGGGTCAGCGGGTCTCTCCTCCCCCTCTCGGTTTAGCACCAAATTTCACCCGATTTTCCCCTTTTATAAACTCCCAAAAATATCAATTAGACCCCTCATGATTATCACATAAAATCCTCTTAATTTATCACATAAACCCCCTCTAAAATTAATTATTTACATAAATTAGTAAAACAAATGCATATGTTACAATCCTCCTCACTAATAAAAATTTCGTCCTCGAAATTTACGTACCAGGTAGAGACAAATGAGAGTATTGAGCTTGCGTCAAGTCCTCGGATTCCCATGTAGCCTCTTCCTTTGAGTGATTCCTCCACAACACTTTTACCAAAAGAATGGTTTTCGAACGCAACACCTGGTGTTTTCCCTCTAGTATCTCAACTGGCTCCTCTTCGTAAGTCAAATCATCCTTCAACTGAATCGGTTGCTTCGATAAAACATGACTCGGATCATACATGTACTTTCGGAGTATTGAAACGTGAAACACATTATGGATTCGGACAACTCAGGTGGTAAAGCTAATCGATAAGCCAATGGACCAATACGCTCTACGATCTCATATGGCCCAATGTAATGTGGACTGAGCTTCCCACGCTTCCTAAAGCGAAGTACTCCTTTCCAAGGAGATATCCGTAAGAACACTCTATCACCAACATTAAATTCCAATTCTCTTCTACGCTTATCCGCAAAGCTTTTCTGTCTATCTTGGGCGACTTTTAATCTATCCCGTATAAGTTGTACCCGCTCATTAGTATCCTGAACCAATTCTGGGCCAAATAACTTCCGCTCACCAACTTCATCCCAACATACTGGGGTTCTGCATTTTCGTCCATACAGAGCCTCATATGGAGCCATCTTGATGCTAGCTTGATAATCGTTGTTGTCATGCAAACTCAATCAAAGGTAAATAAATGTCCCAATTACCCTTGATTTCCATAACACACGCTGCATGACATATCCTCCAAAGTTTGAATGGTACATTCTGGCCGGCCATCGATCCGAGGATGAAAAGTCATCTGAAATTCAACTTCGTACCTAAAGCATTTTGCAAGCTAGTCCAGAACTTCGAAGTAAACCGAGAATCTCCATCTGAAACAATAGATACAGGTACTCCGTGAAGACGAATTCTCTCAGCCACATAAATACTCCCCAACTTATCAATTGAATAGGTGGTTTTGAATGGTAGAAAATGAACAGATTTTATAAGTCGATCTACAACCATCCAAACACTGTCGTGTCCACGCTGGGTAAGCGAAAGTCCCGATACAAAGTCTATAGTAATATACTCCTATTTCCACTCGGGAATAGGAAGTGCTCGGAATACCTGCAGGTCTTTGATGTTCAGCTTTGACCTGCGACAAACAAAACATCAAGAAATAAATTCTGCAATCTCTCTTTTTATACCTTGCCACCGATAATGGTCCCTTAAGGTATGGTACACCTTCGTACTTCGAGGATGCATCGCATAGACTGAACAATGAGCTTCTTCCATGATCTCCCTTTTTATCTCCTCCATATCCGGTACACACAATCTATTACCCATGATTAAAACTCCATCATATCTCACCATGAAATTAGTTCATAAACCTTTTTGCACATCCTTTATCAACTTAATTAATTGGGGATCCTGTGCTTGCATCCGATGGACTTTGTCAGTTAAAGTCGGCCTAACTTGAAAATTAGCTATCAAAGCTCCGCAGTTATCGGCATTCAACTCAACTCCCAAAGATTTCAGCTCGATCAACAAATGTATACTGGCCACTCGCATATGAGCCATAGAACCAGAAGATTTCCTACTCAATGCATCAGCCACCACATTCGCTTTGCTAGGATGATAATCAATAGTGCATTCATAATCCTTAATTAACTCCATCCATCTCCTTTGTCTCAAATTTAAGTCTTTCTGAGTAAACAAATACTTGAGACTTTTATGATCAGTGAAAATTTGACAAGTTACCCCATACAAATAATGTCTCTATATTTTAAGTGCAAACGCTATTGCTGCCAGCTCTAGGTCATGTGTTGGTAATTTTGCTCATGCTTTTTAAGTTGTTTAGAAGCATAAGCTACTATTTTCCCATGTTGCATTAGCACACAACCCAATCCTTGCCTGGAGGCATCACTGTATACCATAAATTCTTCATTGCCCATTAGAAGTGTAAGAACTGGTGCTAAGATAAGACGTGTTTTGAGTTCTTGAAAACTCTTCTCACATTCATCATTCTACTAGAACTTGGCATTCTTTCTGGTTAACTGTGTTAGCGAAGTGGCAATCTTAGAGAATCCTTCTATAAATCGACAATAGTACCCTACTAAACCAAGGAAACTCCGAACTTCTGTGACATTTGTAGGTCGTTCCCATTTCACAACTGCTTCAATCTTTTGGGGATCGACATAAATGCCCTCAGCTGATATCACGTGGCCTAAAAATGTCACTCTGTCCAACCAGAACTCGCACTTACTAAACTTGGCATAAAGCTGTTTTCTCTCAAAGTTTGCAGAACCATCCGCAAGTGATCAACATGCTCTTCTTTATTTTGAGAATACACCAAAATATCATCGATGAAAACAATTACGAATCGATCTAAATATTGGTGAAATACCATATTCATGAGATCCATAAAACCTACTAGAGCATTAGTCAACCCAAATCGGGTTCTGAATGCTGTTTTAGGAATATCGTCCTATTTAATTCTAAGCTAATGATATCTCGATTGCAAGTCGATCTTAGAAAATACCTTAGCCCCCTGAAGTTGGTTAAACAAGTCATCAATACACGGAAGTGGATACTTATTGCGTATCGTAACATTGTTCAACTGCCGATAGCTAATGCAAAGTCTGAGGGTAGCATCCTTCTTCTTTACAAACAAAACTAGAGCTCTCCAAGGGGAAACACTAGGCCTGATAAACTCTTTATCCACTAATTCCTGTAGTTGAACCTTAAGTTCCTTCAATTCTGCTGGAGCCATCCTGTACGGTGCCATGGATACAGGAGATGTTCCAAGAACTAAGTAGATGGAAAACTCAATCTCCCTATCAGGTGGCATACCCGGCAGTTCATCTGAAAATACATCAGGGAACTCTTGGACTACTGGAATATCCTCTAATTTCAACTCTTGAACTTTAGTGTCCACCACATATGCTAAGTAAACTGAGCATCCCTTTCTAAGCAACCGTCTCGTATTAATGGCGGAAATGACACATGAGGGCAAAATTTTGCGCTCTCCACAAAATTTCACCACAGCTTTCCCTAGCTTATTAAACACAACTTCCTTCTTGAAACAATCCACCGTAGCATAATGAGATGCAAGCCAATCCATACCCAAAATAGCATCAAATCTCGAATATCAATAACAATCAAATTCGCCTCAAATTCCTGCTCACCCATTCTAATAACACAGTTCTTATACACACTCTTGGCAAGAAGTGACTCTCTCGTAGGTGTACTAACAACTAATTCATAATCTAGTGGTTCAGGCTCTCGTTCTACATGTTTAGCAAACGTACGGTAAATAAAAAATGTGTAGATCCAGGATCAATAAGAATATATGCGTCACAGTCAAAGATAGATAATATACCCATAATAACTTCACTTGCCCCCACAGGTACAACACTAGGATTCAACCCAGCTACTGATCGTTCGCGGCCACGTCTACCACTACCACTATGAATTCCTTCTTATCAAAATTATAAACTTATTCTTCCTAAACAAGTAAAGTCTACAAAATCTAAAACCATGCTCTGATACCAACTGAGACGACCCGCCCCATATCCAGAGACGACCTATCTTAAGAAATTGAACTCAAATATTAAAAATCATCGTATTAATGAAAATTCTATCGAAATTTCGGCAGAACCTCCCCTAAACATATAACATTCCCAAACCTGCAATTACAACACACGCACTCCCAAATCATTTATTATACACCAAACTACATCAACCCAATCTCATTCAGTAACATATCCAATATTACATACGTTTCTTAATTCTTATATCGCATCCCTAATATAACTCCAAAACATGATAATTATACATTAACCAAAAGAAATAATTAGTCTATAACCTCAAACAACCTCAGTGGTTCAAATGACTCCAACTATGTATAGTCGCTTCGGTTAATCTGTTGTACACTGTAATCTCACGGGGAATATAATAAAATGGAATGAGTATAAAACTCAGTGAGCTCAGTGAGTGGATAGTAGCTTTTAAAATATAAAATACTTTCAAAAAGAAGTGCATCACTTGTATAATTACTTTTCTCAAATAATTATTTTAATGTAAAATTACTTTCAATTCAATCATATTCTGAACATAAGCAAAACTGATACTATCACAAAATCAATAAAAAAAACATCTCATATTGAAATATCATTTCAAACTGAAATATCAAATACTAAATAATACGAACATCCTTAAACAAATACCCAGGGGATAATCTAGTCATATCCGAACCTCAACGAACGGCAATGATGTACTATCTGAGTACCATCATGCCCGGAGCTACACGGATAGACGAAAGGACGTACCATCTCATGCTTATCAGCATAACTCATACCCGGATCTCAACGGACGTGCTATGATGCGCTATCTTGTGACATCGTGTCTGGACCACCAGGTCTCATATCTCAATATCTGTCTGTATGCATATGCCTCCAAAGGGCGAAAGCGACCAAACAAACGGCCCAAAGCCTATATGTGTGTTCAACGGGCCCCAAAGGCCTACTATCTCATCTCATCCGGAGGGAACGGATATTTGCTTAAAACTTAAAATCATGATCGAAATCATTATATATATACACTTTAAATCATAATCGAAATCAATATATATATACATTTTAAATCATGCCCAAGATCCATCATATACTCTTTAAATCATGCTCAAAATCATCATATATACACTTTTAAATCACGCTCAAGATCAAATCATATACTCTTAAAATCATGCTCAAAATCTACATAAAAGCACTTTAAATCATGTTCGGAAATCAATCATCTCTTTTACCATTTTAAAATCGATACGGAGCATAAAAGAATAAATATAGTTTAACGAAATATTTATATAGATTAAACATTTATTTCAAGAACCATTAAATGAAAACAATTTAAATATTCATTTCACGAACAAGCTTTATTATATAAAAATCAAATAATTTTAATATATTCTACTCACAGTGACAATTTCAGACTCAGCTATCACCCAAGTCCGCAGGTAGATTCTTGTCCCCAGATCCACCTATTTTACAGAAATGATATAATTACTTTCCATAATTATAATTCGAACTAAACTCACAAAAAAAAAACACTTAAAATAAATATTTGTCCTAACATCACAACTCTCAATTTTTCCCGACTTATCGTATTAATCCCGTGTTCGTAATTTACTAATATAATATGAAATTATACTACCCTCAATTTCATAATTTACTAATTTACCCTCAACATCATAAAATTACCAATTTATCCTCAATTCAGATTACAAAACACCCTTAAAGCTATAAATTACGAAATTACCCTCTATACACAAAATTACCAAAATGCCCCTACGGTCAGCGTTGACCGGAATTCATCCAACGGTGGTGGGGAAGCTCGGACTAGACACTTCTTGTCGAGGTGAGTCTAACAGTGCCGGTGGTGGCCTCCCACACTGGGCGGCGAAGCCGGATCAAGCTCGTGAAGCCGCAGCTGGTCGGGAATGGAAGATGGTGAGGTGGGGAAGCTTCTTCAACCGGTGGCGCGGCCAAAGACTGCCGAAATCGCTGGCGATCGTCCGCACAAACCCACGGAAGTTTTGAGCTTCACTGGCGACGTTCCACACGTTTTCCAGCAGCAAGGACAGGTGGGGGTGGACTGCCGGCTCACAAGCTTTCGTTTGACACCATGCTCGGCCGGTGAGGTGGCCGAAAATGAAAGAAAACAGTGGGTCAGTTTCGCAGGTTCGGGTCGGGTTAGCAGGTCTCTCCTCTCTCTCTCGGTTTAGCACCAAATTTCACCCGATTTTCTCCTTTTATAAACACCTACAAAATATCAATTAGACCTCGTCATGATTATCATATAAATCCCCTTTTAATTTATCACATAAACCCCCTCTTAAATTAATTATTTACATAAATTAGTAAAACAAATGCATATGTTACAGTAGGTTCTGTGTAGGAAGGGTAGCGCCTCGTAGAGCTTCTGTCGATTGGAAACAATTCATTCCGAAGCTGACCGAAACTTGACATACTTAAGCAAGCCTACCCGTTGAAAAGGGGCCCTTCTCCTAACAATCTCGAAACCTTGAGAAAGAACTTATTGTCCTGATATCTTTTTTTTTTTTTTTACTTATTAAGAAATCGAGCAAAGTTCGGGTTCCAAGTTTTTGAAGCCGTGTCTGAAGCACTTCGGGTATTGAAATTCAATACATGAGCCCGATTTTTTACATATGCAGACTGGGTTTTCCAAGACCGGATTAGCTGAGTTCGGGCCAGACAGATTTTTTTGGAACCCTATGCCCAGCATTCCAACAACAAAACTAATGTCTGGCCTGGTACACGCTTAAGCATACATCAAGCTTCCAATAACATATGCATAAGGCATCTTTTCCATTTGTTAATGCTCCAGTTTGTTTTTTGGGCATTGCATAAGGCTGAGCTTGTCCCCTTTTGAATTGGAACAACACTTGCAGATCATTTTTCCATTTCAAATCCCTCTAAAACTTTATTGATATATGTTTTTTGAGACAGCCTTAACAATCCTTGAGCTCTATCACGAAATATTTATATTTCATCAACCTCTACTTCAGATGATCCGCATAGATCCTTCGAGTTACCCAAAGTACCCCAACAGAAGCTCCCCTCAGATATTCCAACTTCAGAAGCTCCTTATTTTAGTACCTTTAGGGTTTGTCACTAACCCCTCTGCTAAAAAAGGTGGCAAAAATGACTCTATGCCGATCATATAGCTTCTAACTTATGGGTGTTGCTTGTTGCTTGGGATTTTCCTAAAGATTAACTTTCCTTCTTTTTCTTTTTAATTTTGGGGCATCTTTTTGTTAGGGTGCCCGAACTGCTCTGGTGTTGTACTATCTGGCCTCACTGTATTTTATATTTTCATGCGTATTGGTGATTTATGATACTTTTGGGATACCCTTCTATTTACTTGAGGTAAGGATGTCCTCTATACCTGATTTGAGTAATTCTGTGCATGACCATTTATTCAGATATATCTACTGCATATCTTAAAATTTGAGGTGCCTCTTAGACTAGATATTTTCTTATTTAATTTTAATAAATCAAATATTATTTTTTGGTGATAGTAACAACTTACGTAGCCAATATTTTTAGGATGGTCTGACCATTTCGATTCTTGTACGGTGTACCTTTTTAACTCCTATAGTGTATCCCATATACTCCAAATCCCTTAGGGTACCCTTAATGGCCAAAACTATATGGGATAGGAGTGGTACCTTAATTTCTCATTTTGAGCATAAAAATCCAATTCGACACGTGATGCTTAATTATTGCTTTTTCTATTTCTTCTCCAAACATGATCCATTAATTTTAACTCTTCTTTTATGGCATCTAACCTTAGTAGAATTATCACTTTCCATGGCTTGTGAAAACGAATCTGAAACTTTATTAATTCCCAAGTCAAATTCTGACTCCTATAAATAAACCACATAATCATTAGAAATAACAGACTTTCTTTGTCTTTGAGATATTCTTAATGCTATTTCCTATGGTTTAGCTATCATAGGTTGACTATTAATGACTATATTATAGGACACTAGATCATTTATTTGTTGTTCCAGAGAGTTGTTAGTGCGTTCAACAACCATATGAATAACAACTTTGGAAGATGTCACAGGCAAAGGAATTTGCAATCTAACTTATTGGATTTCCACTTTTCGTGGTTACTGTAGTCCTACTAATTTTGCCATTTTTAATGAACCCATTATTTCCATATTAAAAAATTCTCATACTATAGTTAGGACAATAAAATATATACCCTTTAGACTTTTCTAGAGAACTAATGAAATATCCACTGGTTGTTCTTAAATCCAATTTCATTTTAAGTGGATTATAAATCTTTACTTCTGCTTGAGAGCCCAAAATATATAGATGTCTTAAACTAGGTTTTCTTCTCATCCACAATTCAAAAAGAGCCTTTAGAACTGTATTACTTAGAACTCTGTTTAATAAATAAAGCGGTCTTTAATGCTTTCATCCACAGTGATAAGGGCAAAGATGAGTGACTTAACATACTCTTAACTATAGCCATTACGGTACGATTACACCTTTCTACTACATCATTCTATTGGTGTACTTGGCATTGTGTATTGAGAACATATACCACATCTTTCAAGGAGATTGGCAAATGGATCAGGACATTGTTTATTCTCAATATATCTTCCATAATATTCACTATTGTCAAACTTGACTAATTTTACCTTTCTATCCAGTTGTATTTCAACCTTATTGATAAATACCTATGAGGCATCACTGAGTGAGATTTTTTTACGTAACAAATAAATATAACCATAGCGTGAAAAATCACCAATAACGGTAATGAAATACTTTTCTCCACTAAAAGATGGAACATCATAAAGCCAATATATATCTGTGTGTATAATCTTAAGAAGTTGTGTACTTTTAGTGGCTCATTCCTTACTTGTTTGTTTTGTTTGCTTTTCCTTAACACAATCCACACAAATATCAAGATTAGTAAAATCTAAATTTAGAAGGATTTCATTCTTTACTAATCTCTCTATTCTTGCTTTGGATATGTGACCCAAATGCTTATACTACAAGTAAGCTAAACTTTCATTCACTAAACCATGTTTAGTGCCAACATTATGATACAAATTTAAAAGAGACTTAAAAAAAATATTATCAAGCTTTAATTTATATAAACCATCTGAAAGAATTCCAAAACCAACAATATTATTATGTCTAAACAAACTAAGACATCTATTCCCAAATGTAAAAGAATATCCAACAGAGTGAAGTTTAGACAAAGAAATTAAATTGTGAGAAACAAAAGGAACATAAAGAGTCTGAAAAATATCTAAATAATATCCGGTGTCTAAAATCAAAAGATAAGTCCCAATGCCTTCAACTGAAGCTTTAACCTAGTTCCCCGTAAAGATAAATTTCTCATTTAGGTTTATGGTTTGGATCGTAAGGAATCCATGCATCTTGTTTAAAACATGAGTTGTGCAACCAAAATCAATCCACTAGCTTCAGTTAAGTTTGATTCAAAACATACTAATGCACTAGGTTTACCTTTCTTTTCGAACCAACCTTTACACTTTAGATAATTTTTAGAGAAATATTCATGTTTATTGAAGAAATGACAAATCTCATTCTTGATTTCCTTCTTGTGGACTTAGGTGGTTTGCACTTTCAATTTTCATACTTTTTTTAGCAATTATGGTAAACTTTTCTTTAAGGCTTCGTTTCAGCTCCTTTATGACCTATGATGTTAATTGAGTGATTTCATTGTTTCTTTAGTCTTGCCTCTTCCTGAATGAGCATAGTCTAGAGTTGATTTATACTTCATTTGTCTTTAATGGTGTTATAATTTATTTGAAATTGACCATAATCAAGAGGCAATGAGTTGATAATGAATTGAAAAATGAAGCTCTCACTCACTTCCATTCCCATGGACCTCAATTTTACTGTTGTATCTATCATCTCAGTCACATGCTGATGCATGATACATGTATCATGAAACTTACAGGTGATCAATATACCCATTAATACCCCAACAAGGGACTTATCAATCGTTTTAGACTGAGAACGCTCTTTCACAAATCCCATATATTACTCAGCACTTTCCGTTCTTGGAATTGTGGCCTTAATAATGTTGGCAACTGTCATTCACATAAACATCAAGCTTAGTATGTTCGATCTTTCCTAAACTTTATAAAGAGATATCTCTTCAGCTCTGCTTTGATTAGTAATAATAGTTGCCTTTCAGTTAACAGTGCTAATTGAAGATCCAAAACACTTAAGTTAAACTGGACTTGCTCTGGGTAATTAAGGCCATTAAACGTAACAACAGACGAAGCTAGCAAGTGAAGAGCAACAAACATAGATGCTGCAAATATACATAAACACTCACACATTAGTGCTTTGAATTTAAACACATAAAACAAATTCAGATAAAGTTCACATAAACTTTAAGCATATATTAAAGTTCACCTTTGGGCTATACAACAATACACTACAATAAACATAATTGATGCTAAATTTTAATTTTACATAATTAGTAATCAAATACACATTAATTAGACATACTTGCTATCTTTGGATATACTAAACATATCTAATCATACATACTAATTACCCACAATCATAATCATAGATTATAAAAGTAATTAATCAATTGGACGATTCCTAAATATTTTATAATCTGTGAATTTTCAACACCCATTTGTTATTAACATTATGTATAAATTATACAATCATTTATAAGCATCAATTAATGGGTAATTTGATAATTATTCAATTTAAAAATTATATAGCATTCTAGTTTAGCCACTCTGGTGACTAACAAACAAACATAATATAAGTTTCAAATTAAACAACTATAATAAGGTTATTTCCTTAATCAAATAAATAAAACCACAAACATTAATTGAAATTTCAAACATAAAAACTGGCACATTAATAAAGTTTAGAAATCATTGGAAGCATTTAAAATTTAGAAGAATAAACTTACAAGACTTGATGCACATAAAGTCAATGACTTTATCATACTAAACTCAATTAATCATATCCATAATATAATGAAATAAAACATCAGGGACTGAGCTGAAATTTCATATGCAATTATCCCGTGAATTTCGGCTTGAAAACGGCAGGTGATCACATTTATATTGTCTTCATCCATAATTGCACCAATGCATTAATCAATTATCAACAACAAAAACGTCCATGGAGAGAGAAAATATATGTATATGTTTATATAACACTTAGAATAAAGGAAAATCATAAATTCCTAAACATGGCTGAGATACTAATTATTGGAAATTTTCTACAATTCCCATAAAGCAAGTAAATCTTAGTTTCTATAAACTCCCATCCTTAAAATCATAGAATATCATGATTTACACATAACTATAATTAAAAGAACACATACCTTGATTTATAGTAATTTTTTTAATCAAGTTTTATTGCAATAACTAAAAGTTAGTGAGAGTGACTCACTTTCTGATTGATAAAAAATTAATGTGATATCCTTTTATTTAGGTGGAGAGGAGGCTAATTTTAATAAAATCCTAAATACTTTTCATCAAAGTGATAGTTACCTTTTTTTCGAATTGATCAATAAAATTTCAACTTATTGTTTGGGTAAATATCAAACAGGCCCCTCGAAGAATATCAGACAGGCCCCTCGAAGCCCCTCCAGCTCGAGCAAGACTCCTCGAGGACAGCCTAGCTCGAGCAGAAGTCAGGAAGTCGAAGCAGTCAAGGTCGAGCTCCGAGCTCTTCAATCTGCTCGAGATCATTGAGGAAGGTCAAAGTTAGTCAAGCTCGAGGAAATTCAGAGCTACTCGAGCCCCGAGCATTGCCTCCTTGCTTGCTCGAGGTCGTCACTCAGGTCAAAGCTGGTCAAGGTCGATCCCCGAGCACTCCTTGCCTGCTCGAGGTCGTCACTCAGGTCAAAGCTGGTCAAGGTCGATCCCCGAGCACTCCTTGCCTGCTCGAGGTCGTCCCTCAGGTGAAAGCTGGTCAAGGCCGAGAGCCGAGCACATCTCTCCTGCTCGCAGAGTTCCACGAGCACACCGGGCAAGATCCGACCAGGAAACCCGACCCGCTTTCTCGTAACCCGGCACACCTTTTGATGTCCGACCGTAGTCCCACATGGTGGAGTGGTGATATCGTTGTCGTGGCCGCGACGTGCCTCCAGGCGCCATCATTCCTCGCGCACTTGCCCGACATGGTGATCCGCCACGTGAATCGGGTTAAGGGACAGCCGCTCATCCCTAGGGAATATTCCGCTAAACCCGGCTGTCAGAGGGACCCAGATACCACTAGAGTGGGAGTGGACAGCCTGGAAAGGAAAAGAGCGGGAAAAATGGAGTATATAAGGAAACGAAGGGGAACGTTACAAGGGTTAGATTTTCGAATTCACAGGTTCTTCCTTTTCAAATCTCTCTCATTTGATTTTCTGAAAACACCATACTTATCCAAAAGGGGCGAAATAATACCCTTTCATTTTTCCTGCCTCCTCACTAAGGAGATACCAAAAAGAGAAACCCGATTACTGACTTGAGCGTCGGAGGGTTTTCGCCGGGACAAGCCCGGCGACCTTTGACCCGGTTTTCTGTGAGTGCAGGTCCGGAAATCACCGCTCAAGAAGACAGTGAACAGACGAGTGGGCAATCCTGCTCGAGCTTGTCGCGAGCAGAAGGATCGAGGCACTATTTGAAGCCGCGAGCAGAAGGCTTGAACAGTCCTGCTCGAGCTGTTTGGAGGCACAGTTGGAAGGTTCGAAACACTGTTGAGGCACGCGGGAAAAGCTGCATCAACACTTATTATTTATTTTATTATTTAAATTCAATTATGACCCATTCAATAATGTGTCATATGGGCCGCTAATAAATTTCACCAACATATCCGTAATTTTTATTAGGCTTCACATGATGAAAAGGTGTATCAACATTTTTGGCGCCGATCGCGGGATCGGCACAAAAAGCCCGATTTCCTAATACATTCAAGACACACAACACAACGATGAGGGAAACAATCAAGAGGAGTAAGTCCCGAAGAATCGGTAACTTTGAGAGAAGTGGCCAATGAGGCCTGTAATGCGGAGATCCAGGAAAGAATGGATCTGGATGGAAAACAGATCGAAGCTATGACCTCCCGCTACAAGAATTCGTGGAAGGACGAGAAAAGCATGTAACGATGTCCCGAGTCCAACCGAGGAATGCTCATGTTCGGGAAAATGCGGAGATGAAGCCCAAAGACCTCGGCAACCGAATGTTGCAGCGGATGTAAGAAACAGACATGGAGGAAAGTGGGTCTCGCCAACATTTGCAGGAGATGCACCCAACCTCTCGTATGGAGGAGTTGGAGGGAGAGGTACGCAGTTGGCACAAGTCATGGAAGATCTTCTGGGAACCGAAAGAGTCCAAGTCGGCGAATAATGCTAGACAACGAATCTCCTCTCTCCTGAGATCACGGGTGTCACGATCCCACGTGACTTTCGCTTCCTGGATCCGCAATATTCGGAAAGAGTGACCCATTAGTACACATAGAGCGGTTCAATGACATGACAGGGTGCAAGGTCCGTCAAGATCACAGAGATGCAGTGGCCTTCCCGCTCACTCTTGAGGGAAGGGCGAGAGAATGGTACCGCAGACTCCACCGGGAAGCATTTTGAAGTTTCGAACAGATGTGCGGGAGTTCATGATAATAATTTCGGCGCAGTGACCCCGAGGATGACATGATGGAGCCGCTGAGCGAGGCGAAGAAGGAGAGTCCTCCGGAGTTTATCAAAAGATACCATAGATCGGTCCTAGATCTTGGTGCGCTCAACCATCCTCAAGCTCTAAGGGATTAAAAGAGGGTGTTCTGATGGGGAGACCATGGTATAACCTCATGGAGTCCTCGATCCGCTCAGATTCTGGACGCATACGAACAAGTAAAACCGGACATGGTAATCAAGAAGAAAAGGTCGCCAAACCGAGGAATGAACAAGTCAACGGAGCAAGAAGGAAGGAGAAAGTGGGTCCCGCCCGGGGACACAGCTCCAAAGGCAGCAAGGGACCGGCAACCCTATACAACCCGTGATCGTAGAGTTCCACCACCGCGGATGGTCCCCAACCACCTCGCAGGTCTCCGTGCCGGATCACAGAGAATACAAAGGCCATGATGGCCACATACCCCGCAACCAGCCACCAAGTAGACTCGAGTGAGCCACAACAGGGTGATCGTTCATTGCCACCCCCACCAAGAAGCTTCCCGAGGGATAGGGCAATACAAGTAGTGGAACAGAGCCCTGCTTACCGACAATATACGAAGTTGAAGGTATCTCTTGAAAAGATATTTCAAGTGGCTGAAGAGCGAGGACCGCCGAGCCTACCAACGCCGATGGCCAAGTCACCGGCAAGTGGATAAGGGGCTGCTCGCTGCTTCCATGGTAACCACGGCCACTTCACAAGACAATGCCGTGATTTGAAAAACCGGTGGAGGATCCGGTTAGGAACCGATACCTAGATGAGTTTGTAGAGCGAGGGCACCCAGTAGTCGAACAACGTACCGAGGAAGGTGACCGAGCCTACGAAATAGACACTGAGCCGCCATCCACGAGAGTAATCTCAGTGGACCAACAATGGCCTAAGTTCCAACAGGCCCTGAAAACTATTGCAGATATGCCACTGCCGCCGAGAAGTCCTGCTCATCGCACCGCGTCAAGAAGGCCAAGGTTCGGCAGTGCCAATCATGTGGATGTATGAAGATGAGGAGGGGTGTCGTACTCCACCGAAGATGCCCCGTGGTAAAAGCCAATGTAGCGAATAAGGAAGTTGACCGAATCATCGGTTGATCTCGGGAGCTCGGTAGATATTCTTTTCAAATCCACACTCGAGGATTTAGGAATAAGGCGCGAGCCTCGAGCATACGAGCACTTCTTGAAGGGGTTCGGGAGGAAAGCTAATACCTCTAGGAATCATCAAGTTGGCAAGAACTATGGGCTCAAGCCTTCGAGAAGAACATGATGTCGGATTTCGTGGTGGTAGATGAAACCAACCCATACCAAAGCGATTCTCTGGAGGCCATTTATGAGGATCAGCCAATGCGTGGTGTCCACCCATTACCTAGCCCTAAAATATCGAGTAAACGGGGCTATAGAGGTCGTGAAAGGCAGCCAAAGGGTGGCGAGGAGTCGCTATGTCAGAGCCGCCAAAGAAACTATGCAGATACCTCGCCGACTCGGGGGGAATCAAGGAATCAAGGCGAGAGCATACCGCCAGCTCATCCAGACTGGACGAGAAGTCAAGAGGCCGTGGAACGCACAACCCCGAGGAAGAATTTCCAGTAAGTCTTCTTGTATTGAAAAATGCTAATGTAAATATTTCATCCCAAGATGGGATATGTAAAAGTACAAATGTATGTAAGAATAAGAAAAGCATTTATAATGTAAGTTCAAAATGAAGAATGTATGGAAGAACTCCTTGGCCGAAGTCCCAACGGACTGGTGCCACGTTGGGTCAATCGCAGCCCGAGCAGGGAGTATCGCGACGCCTGGTCAATCGCAGCCCGGCGTAAGATCGAAGAACTCCTCGCCGTAAGTCCCAACGGACGGTGCCACGCTTGGGTCAATTGCAGCCCGAGCAGGAGTATCAAGACGCCTGGGTCAACTGCAGCCCGAGCGTAAGATCGAAGAACTCCTGGCCGAAGTCCCAACGGACAGATGCCACGCTGGGTCAATCGCAGCCCGAGCGAGAGTATCGACGACGCCTGGGTCAATTGCAGGCCCGCGTAAGATCAATAAGAACTCCTTGGCTAGAAGTCCCAACGGACGGCGCACGCTGGGTCAATTGCAGGCCCGAGCAGGAGTATCAAGACGCCTAGGTCAATTGCAGTCCGGCGAAGATCGAAGAACTCTTGGCCGAAGTCCCAACGGACGGCACACGCTGGGTCAATTGCAGCCCGAGCAGGAGTATCAAGACGCCTGGTCAATCAAGGCCCGGCGAAGATCGAAGAACTCCTGGCCGAAGTCCCAACGGACGGTGCCACGCTGGGTCAATCGCAGCCCGAGCAGGGAGTATCAAGACGCCTGGTCAATTGCAGCCCGAGCGTAAGATCGAGAAGAACTCCTTGGCCGAAGTCCCAACGGACGGCGCACGCTGGGTCAATTGCAGCCCGGCAGGGAGTATCAAGACGCCTGGTCAATTGCAGCCCGGCGAAGATCAAGAAGAACTCCTGGCCGAAGTCCCAACGGGACTGGCTACGCTGGGTCAATCAGAGGCCCGAGCAGGGAGTATCGGCAAGCTCGGGTCAATCGCAGTCCGGCGTAAGATCAAGAAGAGCTCCTTGGCACGAAGTCCCAAAGCCTAACTCATTAGGCGGACGGTGCCACGCTGGGTCAACTGCAGCCCGAGCAGGAGTAGAAATTGCAAGACGCTGGGTCACTGGCAGCCCGAGCAGGAGTGTTATCGAAGCTCGGGTCGATTGCAGTGCTCGAGCGGTAAGAAGAACTCCTCAGCATGAAGTCCCAAAGCCTAACTCATTAGGCGTGATTGTGCCAAGCTCCAAGTTATTTGAAAACCAGAGCAGGGAGTATTATCCAAGACCTCGGGTCGATTAAAAGGCTCGAGGAGAGGAAGAGCTCCACTGCATGAAGTCCCAAAGCCTAAATCATTAGGGGACTGTGCCAAGCTTCGGTCATTCGAAGACCGGAGCAGGAGTAATATGAGAAGAAGCTCGGGTCAATTACAGTCTCGACCGAGAGTTCAAAAGAACCCCTTATCCAAAAGTCCCTAGGCCTAGGTTCTAGGCAGGACGTTGTCTAGCAAGAGCCAAATGCAAGCTCGAGCAAGTCAAATGAGCTCCCAAAATAGACATAAGGCTTTTTAGCCTAAGTCAGAGCAAAACTCTACCATGCATTCATAAATGAAAATAGGATGTCCAATATTTAGAAAATTTTTTACTCGGCAAGCACATTCAAAGTTAATTCAACGTAGAAGACAAGAATGTGTGTACACTAGCAGTCAATAGAATTGTTCAAAACATGTATCTTTTTATTTCATGCAAAAAGATTACATATGTAAAAAAAAAAAAAAAAAAAAAAAAGAGTCCAAGTCATTCAAAGAACAAGAGGGAAGAGCAAAGATCGCAGCAGGAACATCATCAGCAGCAGCAGGAGCACCAGCAGGAGGAGCAGGAGGAAGGACACCAGCAGGAGCTTCAGCAGGAGGAAGGACACCAGCAGGAGCTTCAGCAGGAGGGGCAGGGGAAGAAGAGGGAGCCGGCTCTCTGACAACACCTTGGGGCTCGGATGAAGTAGCTTCGGGGTTGCTCATGTACTCGGCTACATACCCTTCAACCTTGGACATGTCTGGCCTGGGTATGCCCCGCCAAAAGCATACATAAGGCGTCAGACTGGAGTCTGCCCCAGTGTTGTACTCAGTGGCAAGCCGGAACTTCAGAGTGTCAATTTGCTCCTGAAGACGAGCAGCTTCTCCCTCCATGAGCTGCTCGTAACAAGACTTCTGAGTATCCAGGTCTTTCCGAGCGTGCTTCACTGCTCTTGATCTCGGCCAACTCCTTTTCAAGCCCGGAGACCTTCGAGCTCAGCCACTGCCTTCTCTCGCAAAATTTATATTTTCGTCCAGCAGCCTCGATTCTCCTCCTTCGCTCATTCAAAGCCTCGCCCAAGCTCGAACCTTTGCTCTGAGTTCTTCCTGGAACTCGTAGTAATCTCATTGAGCCCGGTCGTAGATACCAATGCTCGAGAGGAGAGCCGCTGAAGATATCGCATGACGCTGAGGAGAACAGGACTCTATCTCATCCAGAAACCCGCCGGTCGCCTCTTCATTAAAAGCCCTCTGTAAGGCTCCTGAACGGCCGGGCCGACTGCTCCTCGCACACCGCTGGTTTGGGGACGAGCTGGGTCAACAGCCCTTTGTCTCCTACGAGGAGGACCCCGCTCAAGACGCTCAACCCGCCGAGTCAAGAAGGAGCAAAGCTCGAGCCGATGGAGGTGGAGCACTCGATTCGACTCGTGGTCTTTTGAGGTACTCGCAGCCTTCAGCTTGTCCCCACGCTACTGGCAACATCTCGCGCATCCTCGCCACCATCTCTTCGCTGGTATTAAGTTGGACTCCAAAAGCTCCGAGGTGTCAATGAGTCCCCGCACGAGCTCACGCTTGAAAGAGCGACCGCACACGTGCTTCAAGTCGACTCCCAATCGAATAAGAAGCACCCTGTGAGAATCGCAGAAAACAACCGTAGCAAGACAATGAAAACAGTACGCGAGTAGAAAACTAAAAGTAAAATTCACAAGGCGTATAAATGACCTGAATGCGAAATGCCGCGGACCTGAGGGACTCGCACGGCGTGCCCCCGCCTCCCCCAACGAAGAAGAATTTGCTCTTCCAGCTGCCACCGGAGGTAGGGAGATCACTGATGGGCTTCTACCCTTCAGTCGGAGGTAAGGTAATACCAACCAAAGATCCTTCGGCTACACTTCACCGGTAGAGGTGTCCGATTTCCCTACCAAGGGCTCATCCAGTCGCAGCTGCTTCCACAAAACGAAGAGTCCTGAAAGGACCCTCCACCCATTCGGGTTCGGCTGCCCAGGGCCGACTGAAACCCGCACAAAACCCTGCCAAAATAAGGTCGAGAGGCAACCTAACCCCCATCCGAAGCACTCCAAGTAAGGTTAGTAAACCCACTGGGGACTACCGGGATTTCACCGCCTCGGCAACCTCGTAATGACACTATCGGAATGTGGTAAGTTTCCTAAGTCCTGCTCAACTCCGATTGAGTGGTTTCACATTCTAAGTAATCAACGGGTATTCCCCACGCCTGACCTCCGGCCGGCCCTCACTCTCCGATGCGGCCAGGTCTCACCATGGTAATTCCTCTCTGGACTAGAATCCCTCACTGGATTATACTCGTGAGGTCAGTGCCTCACTGAAGAGGAAGAGTCCTCCAGTGACATCCTACTGGGTCGTCGGGATCCGACATTTTTAAAGCGGTATGGACTAACAAGATGCAGAGGAAGAAACAGAGTGGTGAAATGGAAAATTGAGTGGTACCGAACACAAAGGGAAGTGTGGATAGCTGGAGCCGCCTTGATGTAAAGAAGAAGACCGTAAGCGAGGAGAGCGGATGAATTTTGAATTCGAATGAAAAGTAAGCAAATAGAGGGAACAGTGAAGAAGTTTGGGATTTTTAAAGAGGAAGACGCGTCCTTTCGAGTGGCGGCAGTAGCGTTTGAGGACACGACCTTTTAGGTCGCGTCCTTTCGAATTTCAAATACGCTGCCGGATCAACCCACGTGTCCCGTATTAAATAAGAAATGATTCGAGTGGCGACAGTACTGGAAGCATGGGAAGAGTAAAAGGCCGCGATCTGCCCATCATTATCGAAGTTTCAGCCTTATCTCGCTTCACTCAAAAGACTAGAAACCTGGGACCGGTGTTTGGGTAAATATCGACAGGCCCCTCGAAGAATATCGACAGCCCCTCGAAGCCCCTCCAGCTCGAGCAAGACTCTCGAGGATAGCCTAACTCGAGCGGGTCGTGAAGTCAGGCAGTCAAGGTCGAGCTCCGAGCTCTTCAATCTGCTCGAGATCATTGAGGAAGGTCAAAGTTAGTCAAGCTCGAGGAAATTCAGAGCTACTCGAGCCCCGAGCATTGCCTTCTTGCCTGCTCGAGGTCGTCACTCAGGTCAAAGCCGGTCAAGGTCGATCCCGGAGCACTCCTTGCCTGCTCGAGGTCGTCCCTCAGGTGAAAGCTGGTCAAGGCCGAGAGCCGAGCACATCTCTCCTGCTCGCAGAGTTCCACGAGCACAGCTGGGCAAGATCCGACCCAGGGAAACCCGACCCGTTTTCTCAGAACCCTGGCACACCTTTTGATGTCTGACCAGAGTCCCACATGGTGGAGTGGTGATACTGTTGTCGGTGGCCGGCACGTGCCTCCAAGGCGTCATCATTCCCTGCGCACTTGCCCGACATGGTGATCTGGCCACGTGAATCGGGTTAAGGGGACAGCCGCTCATCCCTAGGGAATATTCCGCTAAACCCGGCTGTCAGAGGGACCCAGATACCACTAGCGTGGGAGTGGACAGCCTGGAAAGGAAAAGAGCGGGAAAAATGGAGTATAAAAGGAAACGAAGGGGAACGTTACAAGGGTTAGATTTTCGAATTCACAGGTTCTTCCTTTTCAAATCTCTCTCATTTGATTTTCTGAAAACACCATACTTATCCAAAAAGGGGGGGCGAAATAATACCCCTTTCATTTTTTCCGGCCTCCGTCACTAAGGGAGATACCAAAAAAGAGAAACCCGATTACTGACTTAAGCGTCGGAGGGTTTTCGCCGGGACACGCCCGGCGACCTTTGACCCGGTTTTCTGTGAGTGCAGGTCCGGGAAATCACTGTTCTGAAGAAGACAGCGGAACAGGACGAAGGGGGCAATCCTGCTCGAGCTTGTCGCGAGCAGAAGGATCGAGGCACTGTTTGAAGCCGCGAGCAGAAGGCTTGAACAGTCCTGCTCGAGCTGTTTGGAGGCACTGATTGGAAGGTTCAAACACCTGCTGAGGCACGCGGGAAAAGCTGCATCAACACTTATTATTTATTTTATTATTTAAATTCAATTATGACCCATTCAATAATGTGTCATATGGGCCGCTAATAAATTTCACCAACATATCCGTAATTTTAATTAGGCTTCACATGATGAAAAGGTGTGCATTTTGGACTCAGTAAACAGGTACAAAGATTTGGCCATTCATGTTCTTGCATTCAAGAATCTTGACGAGTTCATCCAAGTGCCATTTCGAAGAAGCATAATTCTTTGAAAAAATGATCACCGAAAGTTCGAAATCATTGAACCTTCAATTGCGTTCAAAAGGGAAGGCGAAATCTCATCTCCTCGCCTTAATTCTCGATCACCAATGAAGGTTTTGATTTTCTTTCCACAAAAAGCGGCATAGACATGGCTAGTAAAGTTATCACAAGTATATCCTCCCCGTCGTACGTGTAATATGAAGATGAAGCCGTAGAAAAACTTTTTAGCTTTAATTTACAAAAAAGTAACAGAGATTCTTGAGAGCAGATGTATGACTGAAATTGAATGCCTGGCTGGAGCTTTATTTTCTCTAGGCTTTCCTGATGCTGTTTGCTTTCATTAACGGGCTTCCTGGAAATATATTGGAGCTTTCCTATTCTAATTTCAAGGGAAAAAGACGAAAAGCTATATCGTAAAAAATTGATGCAATCAATAAAGGGAAAGCAAAAAGAAGAAAACATACTTGAAAGTAGAGAACCAGCAAAAGCAAGTGCCTCCTTTATTTCGGGTATCCTCTAAAATGAAAATTTGTCATGTAATTTCTTTTTTTTTAATTTTAAAATTGCTGCTTTTGTCTGGAAAATATTAAATGGGACCTTAAAAAAATAAAAATAAAACCCGAAGCTCTTGGACTTTGTGGCCTAGCCAAGTAATCAAATGATCAAAACCGAGCATATAAAGATGCAGCCAAGAAAATAAGGTAAACTAAAAAATGTAACTAATAAATGCTTTTAAAAAATATAACAAACTTGCGGCGGGAGTGTTTGTTGAGATTGGTAACCTGTGGATAAAGCAAGCTTGTACGAAGAACTACATTCCCCAACAACTTCAAAACAGTGTAAGTTGCTAGTTAAACAAATAATGAACATTTTCCCTTTGTATGCTTTCAGAGCCTGACCAAAATAAGTACAACATAAGAGAAAATCACCATAGATGGCCAAACAGATATTTTCAAAGTAGAGGCAGGGACTTCCTGGAATGAGCAAATTTTATAATAAAAGTTTCGGGTTGGGTTTTGCTGCTGGTATTACCGTATGAGTATGTACACATATACATGACACATCTATAGTATGAGGCTAAAATTCCCTTTACTCTATGATACCATTACTTTCTGTAGCTGCTATAATAATTGGGTAAGACTAGGCTCTCCACTTATCCATCCACAAAAGATAAATATATGCACCAGACAAGGTACTGGATCATGGGAAAAACTGTTGGACGTAAGCAAAGACAAGGAAATATCAGGATGAACACATGGATGAATGGTAATATGACCAAGCATTTTTTCATTCAATGCTTCCTACTTAATTCATAAGCATTTCTTACATTTAAGGCTGTCTTAAATTAAATATTCGGAGTGATTCCTTAAAGCAGCGGCAATAAAAGTGCAGAACTGCATTCACCAAACAACATCAAAACGTCATTCTACTAAATAAATTTTGCCTGTTAAACAAAGAGTAAATGTTCTTGCCTCATTTGCTTTGGAAATAAATTGTGTGATACAATGCTGGACTTTCTTTTTCTACTTCAGTGATCAGATGCCCGTTTCCACCAAAGTATTGAATCAAAATAAACACAATAAATATAACGCAGTCTGCAGCAAGTGTCAAAAAATAGAAAAGAGAAAATTGATCAAAAGTAGGCAAACATAAATTGATTATAGCGTTGGACTTACAAAAGAGGCAAAGAAGCCACCTCTCTTACGGAAAAATGGAGTAAACGGAGAAATTTGTTGTTGAGGAGTGTTGAATTGCACTCTGCAAATTGATTTCACTTCATCCTCGTCGGAGCTGTAATCACTTAGTAGTTAAGGAGTGTTGATGTGATTTCTGCAAATTCTCTTGGGACTGGGTTCTAATTCCTCTTCGTCAGATCTTCCAACACTTGCAGAAGTTCCACTACTCGTGCCTCATATCAATAAAGTCATTATGCAATTTCCGATTTTGAGTGCATTTGGCCTGGTTGAGATTTGCATTTCACTGGACTCACCCCACAGCATTACACCAATTTGGTGTGGAAATTATGCAGATCTTTTTTTTTTTTTTTGGGTTTTCATATGAAAGAAAATGCATTAACAATGTAAACCATCCCGAGTTGGATAGCACGGCCAGGACGAATTAAATTGCAGAACAGAGAAAAAAACCAAAAGATCTTCCAGAAACTAAACCTTTACCACGTTCTCTTATTCATTCTCATACTCGGAAAAATAAGAAAAAGCCTCCAACAGCACTCATGCTTCAAGAATCACTTGTTTAATTTCTGCCCTTTAATTAAACTTATCTATAGCTACCTAAAACCAAATGGCAAAATAATCAGGCCAGGCATCCAAACAGACTCGGGTTCGGAATCTCCAATTTAATTAGTTCTTATATCTAATTAATGCAACAAGTATTCATGCATCCGCAAGAAAGGGGTGTGAAAGCAGCTGTGAAGCAGTCCATCTCTTGCTAGGGTCGTCCTTCTGCAAGCAACGCCTGATAAAATTCCTGAACTTCTCCGACGAACATGCCGGCAAGCTCGGCGGCTCCCTAATGCATATGGCCAACATTATGCTTGGAAAATCAAGTTTCTGTCCCGGCTCGAAATATGGATAATGTACCATATAAAGCTCCATCATCGTCACCCCAAAGCTCCATATACCCGCAGCAAATCCATTGTAGCCCCCATGCTTCTCGGTGTCAAATCTCTCCGGACTCATATAAGCATAAGTACCTACAGGGGTGCTGCAGCGCTCCAAGCATTGTCGTATAATTTTACTTATTCCAAAATCAGCAATCTTGATCTACATCTTTTGATTGATCAAAAGATTAACCGGCTTTATGTCGCGGTGAACAATGTTCTTGGAATGCATGTAAACAAAACCCTTGAGAACCTGGCGGGAAATAGTGCCGATTAAATCTTCAGAAAGGCGACCGTGAGATTTTACAAAACTTTCCAGCGAGCCAGCATCCATGTACTCCATGAGAATAGATACTTCTCCAGACAGCTTTGTGAAGATTTGATGACACTTCATAACGGAAGGAGAGTTAGTTTGGCGCAAGATATTGAGCTCTTGAGGATTAGGAGGGGTGCCACGATCACAATGCATGACCTTCAAAACATAAAGTGCTTGAGTTTGCTTATGACGTAGTTTGAAGACGACGCCGCCATTGCCCTGACCAAGAACTTGGAGCTTCTCGAGTTGGTCTAGTCCGTCAATTTCTTGGCCGTAACTGGCAGCTGCGGTATGAAAAAGGTTGGGGCAGAATAACGGTTTCGGAATATTGATTTGGATGGCTAAATGGCAGGGTATTTTAACTGATGAAGCCACGGAAGGTTCGAAAGGACATTTTCGTTTTTTAAGTTGTGAATCCATGAATCTTTCCTTGAATTGCATCCAATCGATCAAGCAAAATATCAGCTTCCCTGTCAATTTGCACATGTTAGATTTAAGAGCATGTGTGGTAATATCATTTTTTAATTTAATAAAATTAGTTCATTTATGGATTATGTATTAGACGTAGGACAATAGCAAGCTCTTTATAGGATAAGATAGTTAACTTGAGAGTTGAGAGAGTTTTATGTAAGAATATACGAAGTAATTTCCTAAGAATAATTTTAGGAATTAAAAAAAAATTAAATAAGTTTTAATATGGTAGGTAATAGATTAACTGTATAATAAGGTTACTTTTGTAGAGTTGAAATTTATGTAATCCATTCAGGGTTGAGCTATATAAAAATTTTAACTTAATTTTATTGAAATATGTACGAATCATTTATAGAAAATGATCTTGGGCCAGATGAAATATAGGAGTGCAACAAAAACGACAGCAGGGGATGTCGATGACCCAATATCATAGCTCTTTATTTTTTAAGTGAAAGAAAAACGAAACATTCATTTTGAATTGCCAAGAAAATATAAAAAGGTTGCTTCATTTATTCCTAATAATTTTAGATGCGTGCGATGTGGATAAGAGCTACCTGCCGGTTATCGTGAATCGAAATTCAGATATACGGGATGCATCGCTCAAAGCCTCCCTCCACCTCTGACACATCGGATGGATCTACGTGATAGAAAACTGGAATTACAATTTGGCCATTCCTTCTCTTGCATTCAAGAATCCTCACAAGTTCATTCAAGCACCAAATCGAAGAAGCGTACTCCTCCGAGAAAATGATGACCGAAATCTTTGAGCTTTCGATTGCCCTCAAAAGAGCGGGCCCAATCTCTTCTCCGCGCCTAAGGTTCAAATCAATGAAAGGTTTTATATTGTCGCGAGTATCGACTCCTCTGAAATTGACGTACACATCATAGATGCTTTGAGGGATCAAAGAAGATGAAGCCATGAAGGAAATTTTAAAGATTTTGTAACAGATAACTGCTGATATTCTCGAGAGTATATTGAAAAATCCTATTTTACTTAGTGTTTGGAGATTGATTTAAGCTTTTTCTTCTTTTTATTGAAACTAACCCTCACTGCTTGTGCCATAGCCTTTGCTTTTGGGCTCAAAATGGAATCCGAAAAGAAAAACTTGTGTATTTATATGAAAGTAACTAGGTTTATCTCTGTCATGGCATTTTTTGGACTCGTAACGAGCCATCTAAAGCAATTGGGTATCCTTCCTAGAACATTCTATTTTTTTTTTATTTTTTTGAAAAAATACCAAAAAATTAATTTTTTCCCACTTTCTTATTTTGTCAGCAAATTCAGTTTGCTAGCTCGATCTTAAATCTAAATACCATTTTTCGTCCGCTACCATTGCTTTAGTGCTCTACTGTTGAAAAGTCATAGAATCCATATTGTTTGCATTTACCATATGTTGATAGACGATTTTTTACCTAAACTAAACAATTATTAGTGGTATGTTGATCCTAGAATTAAGAAGTTGATGGCTCCATTACCACATAAAAAAGGAGAAAAAGAGAAAGGTAGTTTTTTCTGAACCTTTTCTAGGAGAATACGATAGGACCATGCATTACATTTTTATGTGTAATTTCTTAATTAAAAAAGACTCATTTATACTAAAAATTTTATTTAAGCATCAGAGACCGGTAAGTCTTCACCGTTTTCTGTGAACGGCAGGTTGAGAAATTCGGGTTCAACTTGCTCTACAAGCTTAGTTCGTGTTCTTTTCCCACCAAAACAAAATTAGTTGTTGAGGTTGTTTTTTGGCATCAACATCTTGGCACCGTTTGTTGGGAACGGTAAGAAAAACGATAGAAAAATTATGAGATTCGTCATATTGAAAAAACACGAGCACTAGAATAAATTGTTGTTGCCACATATAGCTTGAAAGAACGCTGCCCATAAACGATAAGAAAAATCAGGTTCAATTTCATTTAATTTTTCAATATGAACGAAACTAAGGAACATGAATTATTGATTAGTAATTTCTTTATTATTATTGATGCGGAAAAACAACCTCAATAGCTAAATTTGTTTTGGTGCGGAAATAACACGAACTAAACTTATACAGACAAGTTGAATATGAATTTCTCATCCCGCCATTCACAGAAAACAGTCATGACTCCGGTGGGGTTTCGTGAAAACCCTCCGATGCATGCTTAAGTTAGATTTTTAATATAAATAAGTCTTTCGTTAACCAAGAAATTACACATAAAAATGTAATGCATGGTCTTATCTTGTTCTCTTAGAAAAGGTTCAGAACAAACTCCCTTTCTCTTTTTCTCTTTTTTCATATGGCAGTGGAGCTATTAACTTCTTAATTCTAGGATCAACCTACCACTAATAACTATTTAGTTTAGCTAAAAAACCACTTATCAACATCAGTCCCCCAATTTTCAATACCAACAAGATATGATTGATGTTGGAAGCTTAAAAAAAAATAGAAAAATAAAATCCCTCCAACCTCTCAAAATGTGGAATCAAATATGTAAATTTATATCTCAAAGTATAGAATCAAATATTTATATGTCGATCTCAAACTGTAGAACCTAATAAATAGATGTCAAATATGTAGAAAAGAATTTGTAGATATCAATCTTAACATGTAGAATTAAACATATAGATATCAATCTTAACATGTAGAATTAAACATATAGATGCCGATCTCAAGTTATAGAGCCAAATATGTAGAATCGATCTCAGTAAGTTGAAATGTTGACCTCATCGTAGACCTCAACAAGCTTAAATGTTTACCTCAACAAGTGTTGGCAATCTCTAGGTATAGTGGGGCATAAAAAATGTCCAATATGCCGACCTCAATAAGGTATAGTGACCAGCTCAACATTGTTAAAATTGCCAACCTCAACAAGGTTACAATATCCACCTCAACTAGACTAACTGATGAGCTCAACAATGTTTAAAATACCAGCCTTAAAAAGGCTATAATATCGACCCCAACAAGGCTAAGTGATGAGCTCAACAATGTTTAAAACACCGACCTCTGTAAAGCTACAATATCAGCCCTAGTAAGGCTAAGTGATGAGCCAACAATGTTTAAAATGTTGACCCCAACAAGATTACAACAATTTATCAACCTTGACCTCAATAAGGGTAAATGATAAGCTCAACAATGTTTAAAATGTCGACCTAAAAAATGCTACAATATTGACCTCAATAAAGCTACAATACCTATTTTCTCAATAAGATTAGAAAATTTTATTCACGTTGGACCTTAACAAGTCCCAAATATTGACCTTGATCTCAATAAAATCAAAAAAATTTATTCACATACAACCTCAACAAGGCCCAAATTTCGACCTTAATCTCAATAAAATAAAATAAAAAATTATCCACATGGGAGCCTATGAAAGTCCAAATGTCGACCTTAATCTCAATAAGATCGGAAAAATTTATTCACACGGAACCTCAACAAAGCCTAAATGTCGACTCAATCTTAATATCAATCTTAACAAGTAGAAATAAACATATAGATGTTGATCTCAACTTGTAGAGCCAAATATCTAGATATTGGTTTCAGTAAGTTGAAATGTTGACCTCATCGTACACCTCAACAAGCTAAAATGTTTACCTCAACAAGTGTTGGCAGTATCTAGGTATAGTGAGGGCTCAACGATGTCCAATATGCCAACCTCAAGAATGAATAGTAATGAGCTCAGCATTGTTGAAAATGCCAACCTCAATAAGGTTACAATATCTATCTCAACAAGACTAACTGATGAGCTCAACAATGTTTTAAACACTGACCTCAATAAGGCTACAATATCGACCCCAATGAGGCTAAGTGATGAGCCCAACAAAGTTTAAAATGCCGACCTCAACAAGATTACAACAATTTATCAACCTCGACCTCAATAAGGATAAATGATGAGCTCAACAATGTTTAAAATGTCAACCTAAAAAATGCTACAATATCGACCTCAATAAAGCTACAATACCCGATTTTCTCAATAAGATTAGAAAACTTTATTCACGTTGGACCTTAACAAGACCCAAATATTGACCTTGATCTCAATAAAATCAAAAAAAATTATTCACATATAACCTCAACAAGGCTTAAATGTCGACCTTGATCTCAATAAGATCAAAAAAATTTATTCACGTGGGACCTCACCAAGGCCCAAATGCCGACCTTAATCTCAATATGATCAGAAAAATTTATTCACATGGGACCTCAACAAAGCCAAATTGCCAACCTCGGTCTCAATAAGATCGAAAAAATTTATTCACGTGAGACTCTAACAAGGTCTACATGTCAATCTCGATCTCAATAAGATCAAAAAAAATTATTCACGTGGAGCCTAAAGAAGGCCTAAATATGGACCCCGATCTCAATAAGATCGAAAAAATTTATTCACGTGGGATCTCAACAAGGCCCAAATATCGACCTTGATCTCAATAAGATCGGAAAAATTTATTCTCGTGAGATCTCAACAAGGCCCAAATGTCAACCTCTATCTCAATAAGATCGGAAAAATTTATTCACGTGAGACCTGAACAAGGTCCAAATATCAACCTCAATCACAATAAGATTGGAAAATTTATTCACATGTGACTTCAACAAAGCCCAAATGTCAACCTTGATCTCGATAAGATCGTAAATGTTTATTCACTTGGGACCTTAACAAGGCCTAAATGTCAACTTCGATCTCAATAACATCATAAAAATTTATTCACGTGGGACCTCAACAACACCCAAATGTCGACTTCGATCTCTACAAGATTGAAAAAATTTATTCATGTGAGACTTCAACAAGGGCCAAATGTTGACCTTAATCTTAGTAAGATCAGAAATTTCATTCACTTGAGACCTCTACAAGGTTTAAATGTCGACCTCCATCTTAGTAAGATTGAAAAATTTTATTCACATGGGACCTCAACAATACTTAAATGTCGACCTTTATTTCAATAATATCATAAATATGTATTCACGCAGGACCTCAAAATGGCCTAAATGTCGACCTCAACATAGTAAGATCCAAAAAATTTATTCATGTGGGACCTCATCAAGGCCCAATCGTTGACCTCGATCTCAATAAGATCAGAAAACTTTATTCATTTAGGACCTCAACAAGGCCTAAATGTCGACCTCGATCTCAATATAATCAGAAAAATTTATTCAGATGGGACATTAACAAGGCCCAAAACAATTTATCAAGCTAGACCTTAGTAAGGCAAGCTAAATCAAAGCCAAGCTAAACACATTAAAGGACAATTTTACTGAAACCAAGATATGAACATACCAATGAAGAATTTTTCTAATGTAAGCTAGTTGATTCTTTTAATAAAGAAGAAACTAAACAAGCACTGACAATTGTGAAATTAAATTATTATCCATATCTCATCCGATTTGCTACAAGATTTTTTCTATCTTAAATGATGCTAAAAATCCATGCAAAACTCATAATTTATACTTGATGTTTCTATAATAAGTCTCTAAAGATTCATAGCTTAGCTTATTTTCTCATTGAAGTTATACCAAATACAATATTGATTATATTATTGGCTTTCACAAACTTGTAAAGCCGTGCTCTTAGTACTGGTCCACTCTTGCCACTTGTACATCAAAGTTCTTTTTTCTGTCAACTTTTAAAATCAGCTATGGCCAACACTTGACCTTAAACAATTTGTGTTATTTCCTTTTCATATTTCAAGCACTTTTCAACAGTTATTGAAAATTATACAATGTGAATTAGAACCATTCATTTCAAGAAAAATAATATAGCTAATATATAATATTTTCCTAAGCAAAAGTATTAATTGAAAATCGATTAACAATATATATAATTCAATCTCTTCAAATGATTTCATGCTCACATTGAATAAATTGAAACAAAACCTGGATTTTAGTCTTTGGCTTCTGGGCAAAGTTCTCTTAAGCATATAAATTTGTATATGTAACCACAATACAGAATTGCTATATTACCTAACACAATCCGGACATAGACATTCAATTACTATATTGTTAAACACAATATCATTTCACACATTTAGAATTTAGATGAGCAGTGTTGTAAATAGTAATTCAATCGGTTCCATAAAATAGTCATGCTCTCAAAGAAGTCATGCCAACCTTTTGTGACTACAATTCTTTTGATTAATATGCAAAATCAAGATTGGATCGGATGGAAAAATAGATCGAAACTCCGACCTCCCTGTTACAAGAATCTGTGGAGGACGGAGAAAAGCATGTAATGATGTCCCGGAGTCCAGCCGAGGGAATGCTCATGTTCGGGAGAATGTGGGAGACGAAGCCCAAAGACCTAGGGCACCAAATGTTGCAGTGAGGGAAGAAATAAACATGGAGGAAAGGGGATCTCGTCAAGATTTGCAGGATACAGCCCCAACCTCTCGCGCAGAAGAGTTGGAGGGAGAGGTGCGCAGGTTGGCACAGGTTGTGGGAGATCTTCAGGGGAACATAAAGAGTCCAAGCTGGCGAATAATGCTGGACAACGAATCTCCACTCTCCGCGCAGATCATGGGTGTGACAATCCCACGTGACTTCCGCTTCCCGGATCTGAAATTTTCTGGAAAAAGTGATCCATTAGTGCACATAGAACAGTTCAACGACATGACAGGGGTGCAAGGATTGTCAGCAGCTCAGAGGTGCCGCGCCTTCCCACTCACCCTGGAGGGAAGAGCGAGAGAATGGTACCGCAGACTCCCACCGGGAAGCATCTCGAGCTTCGAACAGATGTGTAGGGAGTTCGCAGAGCAATTTCGGGGCGCAGTGACCCTCGAGGATGACATGATGGAGTCGCCGAGTGAGGCGAGAGAAGGAGAGTCCCTCCGGAGTTTATCAAGAGGTACCATAGATCGGTCCTAGATCTTGGTGCGTTCAACCATCCCCAAGCTCTGAGAGGATTGAAGGATGGTATTCGGATGGGGAGACCATGGTACAACCTGCAGAGTCCTTCGATCCGTTCGTATTCGGATGCGTATGAGCAGGTAAAGCTGGATATGGTAATTGAAGAAGAAAAAGCTGCCAAACTGAGAAGTGAGCAGGTCAACGGAGCAAGGAGGAAGGAGAAAGGGGGTCCTGTCCAAGGGACGCAAGCTCCAAAGGCAGCAAGGGACCGGGTTGCCCCATACAACCCTTACCAGAGAGTTCCCCCACCACGGATGGTTCCCTTGCCATCTCGCAGGTCTCCGGGCCGGGATCACAGAGAGCACAGGCGTCATGATGGCCATACATCCCGCAATCAGCCGCCAGGCAGGCCTAAGATGAACCACGACCGAGCAGATCGTCCATTGCCACCCTCACCGAGAAGCTTCCCAGGGGATAGGGCAATACAAGTGGTGGAACAGAGCACCGCCACGTAGCAAGATACGAGGTCGAAGGTATCTCTCAAGAGATACTTCAAGTGGTCAAGAGCGAGGATCGCCGAGCCTACCAACGCCGATGGCCAAGTCACCGGCAAGCTGGATAAGGGCGGTTCTGCTGCTTCCATGGTAACCACGGCCACTCCACAAAGACAATGCCGTGATTTGAAAAATCAGGTGGAAGATCTGATTAGGAACCGGTACTTGGATGAGTTTGTTGAAGGGGGACACCCAGTAGTTGAGCAGCAGCCTGAGGAAGATGGCCGGGCTTACGAAATAGACACAGAACCACCGTCCACGAGGGTAATCTCAGGAGGGCCCACAATGGCCGGAAGTTCAAATAGGGCCCGGAAAAACTACTGCCGATATGCCGCAGCTGGCCGAGAAGTCCTGTTCGCTGCTCCAGCTGCCAAGAAGGCCAAGGTTCTAGCAGTACCAATCATAGCGAATAAGCGAAGGGGTGCTCAGACCTCACGAGGATGCTCCGGTGGTAAAAGCCAAGATAGCAAATAAGGAAGTTGATCGAATCATCGGTGGACTCTGGGAGCTCGGTGGATATTCTCTTAAAATCCACACTCGAGGATTTAGGAATAACAGAGCGAGCCTCGAGCAAACGAAGCACTTCCTTGAAAGGATTCGGGGGAGGAAAGCTAATACCTCTAGGAATCATCAAACTGGCAGCAACCATGGGCTCAAAGCCTTTCGAGAAGAACATGATGCTGGATTTCGTGGTGGGAGATGAAGCCACCCGCATCAGGCGATTCTAGGGAGGCCGCTCATGAGGATCAGCCAACGCGTGCTATCCACCCATTATTTAGCCTTTAAGTATCGAGTAAATGGGACTGCTGGGTCGTGAAAGGCGACCAAAGGGTGGCGAGGAGTCGCTACGCCGTAGCTGCAAAGGAAACCATGCAGATAACCTCGCTCGACTCGAGGGGGGAATCAAGGAATGGAAGGCAGGAGCATACCGCCAGCTCATCCAGATGGACGAGAGATCAAGAGGCAGTGGAACGCACAACCCCGAGGAAGTATTTCCAGTGAGGTCTCTTTGTATTGTAAAATGATAATGTAAGATTTCGTCCCAAGATGGGATATGTAAAAGTACAAATGTATGTAAGAATAAGAAAAGCATTTATAATGTAAGTTCAAAATGAAGACCGAAACGGAAGAACTCCTCGACCGAAGTCCCAAAGCCTAAATCATTAGAGTGATCTGCCAAGCTCTCGGTCAATCAAGACCGCAGCGAGAGTAACATCAGAGAAGCTCGGGTCAATTGCAGCCCGAGCAGGAGTAGAGATTCAAGAAGACGCTTTGGCCAATTAAAAGCCCGAGCGAGAGAAGTTTAAGAAGAACTCCTTGGCGTAAGTCCCAACGGACGCTGCCACGCTAGGTCAATCGCAGCCCGAGCAAGAGTAACATCGAAGACGCTGGGTCAATTGCAGCCCGAGCGGGAGTAGAGATTCAAGACGCTCCGGCTAATTAAAAGGCCCGAGCAGGAGAAGTTTAAGAAGAACTCCTCACCGAAGTCCCAACGGGACGGTGCCACGCTGGGTCAATAGCAGCCCGAGCGAGAGTAACATCGAAGACGCTGGGTCAATTGCAGCCCGAGCAGGAGTAGAGATTCAAGAAGACGCTCCGGCCAATTTAAAGGCCCGAGCAGGAGAAGTTTAAGAAGAACTCCTTGGCCGAAGTCCCAACGGACGTGCCACGCTGGGTCAATCGCAGCCCGAGCGGGAGTAACATCGAAGACGCTTAGGTCAATCTGCAGCCCGAGCAGGAGTAGAGATTCAAGAAGACGCTCCGGCCAATTAAAAGGCCCGAGCAGGAGAAGTTTAAGAAGAACTCCTCGCCGAAGTCCCAACGGGACGGTGCCATGCTCAGGTCAATTGCAGCCCGAGCAGTGAGTAACATCGAAGACGCTGGTCAATTGCAGCCCGAGCAGGAGTAGAGATTCAAGAAGACGCTCCGATCAATTAAAAGGCCCGAGCAGAGAAGTTTAAGAAGAACTCCTGGCCGAAGTCCCAACGGGACGTGCCACGCTGGGTCAATTGCAGCCCGAGCGAGAGTAACATCGAAGACGCTGGTCAACTGCAGCCCGAGCAGGAGTAGAGATTCAAGAAGACGCTCCGGTCAATTAAAAGCCCCGAGCGGGAGAAGTTCGAGAAGAGCTCCTTCGCCAAAATTTCCAAAGCCTAAGTCATTAAAGCGGACTGTGCAAAGCTTCAGCCAATCGCAGTCCGAGCGGGAGTATAACGATAAGACGCTGGGTCAATTGCAGTCCCGAGCAGGAGTGAGATTCAGAAGACATTCCGGCCAATTAAAAGGCCCGAGCAGAGAAGTCAGAAGAGCTCCTCGGTTCAAGTCCCCAAAGCTTAAGTCATTAGGCGGGACGTGCCATGCTCAGGTCAATTGCAGCCCGAGTAGGAGTATAATGCAAGACGCTGAGTCAATTGCAGCCCGAGCAGGAGTAGAGATTCAAGAAGACGTTACGGTCAATTAAAAGCCCGAAGCGTGAGAAGTTCGAGTAAGAGCTCCTCGGTCGAAGTCCCAAAGCCTAAGTTATTAGGCGAGACGTGCCATGCTCGGGTCAATCGCAGCCCGAGCAGTGAGTATAACATGAAGACGCTGGGTCAATCAGCAGCCCGAGCAGGAGTAGAGATTCAGAAGACGCTCCGGCCAATTAAAAGACCCGAGCGGTGAGAAGTCAAGAAGAGCTCCTGGCCAAAAGTCCCAAAGCCTAAGTCATTAGGCAGTGACGGTGTCATGCTTGGATCAATTGCAGCCCGAGCGGTGAGTAGAGATTCGAAGAAGTTCGGTCAATTAAAAGGCCCGAGCAGGAGAAGTCAAGAGGAGCTCCTGGCCAAAGTCCCAAAGCCTAAGTCATTAGAGCGGACGTGTCATGCTTGGATCAATTGCAGTCCGAGCAGCAGTAGAGATTCAAGAAGAAGTTCCGGTCAATTAAAAGTGCCCAAGCGAGAAGTCAAGAGGAGCTCCATGGCCGAAGTCCCCAAAGCCTAAGTCATTAGGCGGACTGCGCCAAGCTCGGGTCAATCGCAGCCCGAGCGCGAGTAATATCGTAAGACGCTGGGTCAATTGCGATGCCCGAAAGGTGAGTAGATATTCAATAAAGACGCTCCGGCCAATTAAAAGGCCCGAGCAGGAGAAGTTCGAGAAGCGCCTCGGCCAAAGTCCCAAAGCCTAAGTCATTAGGCGGACTTGCCAAGCTTGGGCCAATTGCAGGCCCGAGCAGGAGCAGAGATTCAAGAAGACGTTCCGGTCAATTAAAAGGCCCGAGCAGGAGAAGTCAAGAAGAGCTCCTTGGCCAAAAGTCCCAAAGCCTAAGTCATTAGGCGGGACGGTGTCATGCTTGGATCAATTGCAGGCCCGAGCAGGAGTAGAGATTCAAGAAGAAGTTCTGGTCAATTAAAAGGTCCGAGCAGGAGAAGTCAAGAGGAGCTCCATGGCCAGAAGTCCCCAAAGCCTAAGTCATTAGGCGGGACGGTGCCAAGCTTGGGTCAATTGCAGGCCCGAGCAGGGAGTATAACAAGAAGACGCTGGGTCAACTGCAGCCCGAGCGAGTGAGTAGATTCAAGACGACGCTCCGGCCAATTAAAAGGCCCGAGC
The DNA here is from genome assembly GCA_025617385.1 of Murraya koenigii. NCBI lineage: Eukaryota > Viridiplantae > Streptophyta > Magnoliopsida > Sapindales > Rutaceae > Murraya > Murraya koenigii. Next base: position 34,729,412 of record CM046811.1, read on the forward strand.
AGGAGAAGTCAAGAAGAGCTCCTCGGCCAAGAGTCCCCAAAGCCTAAGTCATTAGGCGGACGGTGCAAAGCTCGAGTCAATCGCAGCCCAAGCAGGAGTATAACAAGAAGACGCTGGGTCAATCTGCAGCCCGAGCGAGGAGTAGATTCAGAAGACGCTCCGGCCAATTAAAAGGCTCGAGCAGGAGAAGTCAATAAGAGCTCCTCGGCCGAAGTCCCCAAAGCCTAAGTCATTAGGCGGACTGTGCCATGCTCGAGTCAATCGCAGCCCGAGCGGGAGTAATATCGAAGACGCTGGGTCAATTGCATGCCCGAGCAGTGAGTAGATATTCAATAAAGACGCTCCGGCCAATTAAAAGGCCCGAGCAGGAGAAGTTCGAGAAGCGCCTCGCCAAAGTCCCAAAGCCTAAGTCATTAGGCGGATCGGTGCAAGCTTGGGCCAACTGCAGGCCCGAGCGGGAGTAGAGATTCAAGAAGACGCTCCGGCCAATTAAAAGGCCCGAGCAGAGAAGTCAATAAGAGCTCCTCGGCCGAAGTCCCCAAAGCCTAAGTCATTAGGCGGGACGTGCCATGCTCGGTCAATCGCAGCCCCAGCAGGAGTATAACAAGAAGACGCTGGGTCAATTGCAGGCCCGAGCAGGAGTGTCGACAAGCTCTGGTCAATTGCAGCCCGGCGTAAGATCAAGAAGAGCTCCTTGGCCATAAGTCCCAAAGCCAAAATCATTAGGCGGGACGGTGCCATGCTTGGGTCAATTGCAAGCCCGAGCAGGAGTATCAGCGAACCTCGGGTCAATTAAAAGGCTCGGGCAGAAGATAAGAAGAACTCCCTGGCCAGAAGTCCCCAAAGCCTAAGTCTTAGGCGGGACGGTGCCATGCTTGGGTCAATTGCAGGCCCGAGCAGGAGTCTCAGCAACCCTGGGTCAATTAATGGGCCTGAGCAGAAGCAGCTCGCGTAGAACGCTATGGCCAGAAGTCCCAAAGCCTAACTCTTAGGCTGGACGGTGCCTAGCGAGGGTCAATTGCAGGCCCGAGCAGGAGTTCAAGAGGAACCCCTTGTCCAAAAGTCCCTGCGCCTAAGCTCTAGCCGGGACGTTGTCTAACAAGAGCCAAATGCAGGCTCGAGCAAGTCAAATGAGCTCGTAAAATAGACATAAGGCTTTTTAGCCTAAGTCGAGCAAAACTCTACCATGCATGGTTGAGCAAAGATTACACTTGGGCATAAATGAAAATAGAAGTCCAACACTTAGAAAATTTTTACTCAAGAAGCATATTCAAAGTCAATTCAACATAGAAGACAAGAATGTGTGCACACGAGCAGTCAATAGAGTTGTTCAACATGTATCTTTTTATTTCATTAAAATGATTACATATGTAAAAAAAAAAAAAAAAGATGAAGTCCAAGTTATTCAGCAGAAGGGGCATCTTCAGGAGCAGCAGGTGGATGGCCAGCATCTGCAGGAGGAGCAGCAGGAGGGACGTCAGTAGGAGCTTCAGCAGGAGGAGCATTGGAAGGAGAAGGAGCGCGCTCTCTGACAACACCTTGGGGCTCGGATGAAATAGCCTGTGGTGGCTCATGTATTCCGCCACATACCCTTCAACCTCGGACATGTTCGGCCTGGGTATGCCTTGCCAAAAGCATACATAAGGCGTCAGAATGGAGTCCGCCTCAATGTTGTACTCGAGAGCTGAGTCTGGACCTTCAGAGTGTCAATTTGCTCTTGAAGACGAGCAGCTTCTCCCTCCATGAGCTGCTCGTAGCAAGACTTCTGAGTGTCCAGATCCTTCAGAGCATGCATCAGCTCGTTCTTGGTCTCAGTCAACTCCCTCTCAAGCCCGGAGACCTTGAGTCTGCCACACTGCCTTCTCTCGCAAAATTTATATTTTCGTCCAGCAGCTTTCCGATTTTCTTCCTTCACTGCTCACGACCTGCCCAAGCTCGAACCTTTGCTCAAGTTCTTCCCGGAACTCGGAGTTATCTCATTAAGCCCGGTCGCAGATGCCAAAGCTCGGGAGGAGAGTCACTGAAAGATATCGAACAGCGCTTGAGGAGTGTAGGACTCTATCTCATCCAGAAACCTGCTGGTCAGCTCTTCATTGAAAGCCCTCCGGTAAGGCTCTGAACGGCCGGGCTAACGTTGTTCCTGCACAAAGCCGACTGGAGGACGAGCCGGGTCACGGTCCTTTGTCTCCTGCGAGGAGGACCTTCTTCCGCCTCTCGGTTGGTCGAGCGGAAGAAGCAGCTCGAGCAGTGGGGCGGAGCATCTCGACTCGCCGAGGTCTCTTTGAGGTGCTCGCACCTTCGGCCGTCCCCACACGCCGATGCAACATTTCACGATCCCGCCGCTCATTTCTTCACTTGATACTAAGTTGGACTCCAAAAGCTCCGAGGTGTCAGCAGCCTCCCGCACGAGCTCGCGTTTGAAAGAGCGACTGCACACGTGCTCGAGTCGACCCCAATCGAATAAGAAGCACCCTGGAGACTGCAGAAAACAACCAAAGCAAAAGTGCCGCGGGACTGGAGTGCAAAAGTGCCGCGGGACTGGAGGGACCCCCTCGCTACGAAGTGCAGCGTGCTCCTACTCTCCCCTAACGAAGAAGAATTTGCTCTTCCAGTTGCCACCAGAGGTCGGGAGATCGGTGATGGGCTTTTTACCCTTCAGGCTGGAGGTAAGGTAATACCAACCAGCGTCCTTTGGGCTACACTTCAGCTGGTAGAGGTGTCTGATTTCCCCTACCAAGGGCTCACCCAGGTCACAGCGTTTCCACAAAACGAAGAGTCCGGAAAGGACCCTCCACCCATTCGGGTTCAATTGCCCAGGGGCCAAACGGAACCCAGCATGTAACCCGACCAAAATAAAGGTCGAAGAGGCACCGCACTCCCATTCAAACAATCCAGTCAATAAAGTTATTAGTTTTGAGTGCTTGAAGGAGTTTTATGCAGAAGATGATGACTTTGCACACATTTGGGATCGCTGCATTAAGCATCAGAATATGAAGGATTTCTTAATACAAGATGGATATTTATTCAAGTGCAACCAGTTATGTGTGTCTTAGAGTTCTTTGCGAGAACAGATTATCCGTGAGTTTTATGGAGGAGGATTAGACGGACACATAGGTCAAGACAAGACTAAGGCGCTTGTAAAGAAGCATGTGCGAGATTGTACAGAGCTGTCAGATTTACCAAGAGGGCAAGGGACATGCGTAGAATACTAGTTTGTACATGCCTTTACCTATTCTTAAAAATATTTAGTAGGATCTGTCCATGGATTTTATGTTAGTGCTGCACGCAGGGACAGGTCGAGATTCGATATTAGTTGTGGTAGTATATATTTATAGGTTTTCAAAGATAGCACATTTTATTGCATGTAAGAAGACTGAAGATGCTATTTCAGTGGCACATTTATTCTTTCGAGAAGTAGTACGTTTACATGGGATTCTAAAAAATATCACTTATGACAAGGACGTAAAATTTATCAGTAAGGATTGGTGTTATCTTCAGGATAAGTTGAGCATGTAGTTGCAGTTTAGTAGTGCTTTCCATCCGCAGATAGATGGGCAAACGGCGGTGGTCAATCACACTTAGGACAATATGTTGCAGTGCGTGTGTGGTGACAAGCAACAAAACTGAGAAGCTGCATTGCCTCAGGCTCAATTCGCTTACAAAAGCATGGTGAATCAATCTATTGGCAAGACACCTTTTGAGATTGTCTATATTAGCTCTTCAAGACAAGTTTGTGACTTGGCTATCATGCCACCAGATGGCTGCAATTAGAGAACGCAAGGCAGTGGATAATACAACATAAAAGTTCTGAAGATTCAAATAGAAGTTCGAGCTCACTTGGAGGCTGCCTATGCAAAGTACAAGGCTGAAGCGGACAAGCATCGACATAAGAAAGTGTTTGCTAAGGGTGATTAAGTGATGCCATACCTGAGGTGAAGTCGATTTCCTAGCATTCATGCCAAATTGGAGAAGCGTAAATATAGACCGTTTTGTGTGGCTTGAAAAATTAATGATGAGAAGTTGTATGATCCTAATTCAAGGAAGAGTACTTTTCCAAGTAAGAGGGACTGATGTAGGGTGTTGTGTATTGCGAGCAGGGTACCTTCTTGAAGGCATAACTTTAGTTGCACGTGTCTTTTTCAGCATATAATATACTATTTTGAAGCTTGCGATGAGACGAGACTAAGGCGCTTGTAGAGGAGCATTATTTTGGCCTCAACTAAATAGGAACGTGCACAAGATTGTACAGAGTTGTTAGATTTGCCAAGAGGGCAAGGGACATGCGCAGACTACTGGTTGTGTATTACGAGCAAGGTACCTTCTAGAAGGTATAACTTTGGCTACAGGTGTTCATTTTTTGAGTATAATATACCATTTCAAACCTTGCGATGAAACGATCAAACTTTCAAATTGCCAAAGTCATTTTAGTTGATGCTGGGCTTGAAAATTTATTTTCTTTTCTAGTCATTTTTAGATTTTTAAGATTTTTTTCTATTTTTCTTAATTCTTCTAGGATTTTTATCCTTTTTTTTACAACTTAGATTTGATTTCCGTTTTCTTTGCCTTTCTTATTTCGAATAGAAAAATTTTATTATAGAGTTATATTTTGGATTTGCCTATTTCGATAAATTCACGATATTTACGTTTGTTATGAAAGGGCCTCAAAACCTTAACTTTATTTATTCAGTTTTCTTTCAATAAAATTAGTATTATTCATAAACTTTTATTTTCGTTTCAACAAACATTAAGCTTCCATTTTGTTATATCACTAGTGATAACTCAATGCTAGAAAAGAGCAAATCCAATTAAGTTTTTGTTACAATAATGCTTTGTGGCAGTTGTATAGTTATTGAAGATCCTAAAGATCGGATATTAATCAATCCTAAAAGAGAAAGAGGAGATATAAGATAAATTTTTTGATTATGTAATTGTTCAAAATATTAAATTGAAACATGAAACATACATATATTCATGATATATCTGCAGTTTTAGAATATGCACCTAAGAAAATGAGCATATTGGGTTCCTTGAAACAGGGCTAAAACTCCTGGTTCTGCAAAGAACATTCATATAACAATATTAAAAGCCGGATTTCATCAAAATAATTTTTGTCAAATTAAAAAAAAAATTTATTGATTTATTTGTTTCCCATGCCAGACCAAATAAACATTTTTCCCCGGCAAGAAAGTTTAGTTGATCAAATGCCACAAAAAATTTTCATCTAGCTTGATGATCAGATCGAAGATTTGTCAATCTCCTCACCACTATAAAAAATTGTCATCATTTACAGGCTACAAAATGCTGCAATTGAAAGCTTTTAGTAGGATTGGGGAAGAGCTTCGAGCACGCGTCAACACAGCCCTTGACAACGCGAGCTCGTGCAGGGAGCTACTTATAGAACACAATTTTGTGGAGTTTGGCCTGGTATCAGAGAAAGGGATGAGTGGGGTGCTCAATATAATGCAGAGGCCTACGAGGACCTCAGGACGCCCGAGCAGCTCTTCGGCAAAAAGGCCTCAGAACGATACTCCCACTTTACCGGTTCGAGCCCCTTCCCTGGCTCAAGAAACGGAGCGAGCAGAAGGAGGTCCACCTAAGAGGCGTCCGTGGACTGCAACCTTAGCTCGGCCTCATTCCGAAAGTGTGCAGGAACAGGAATGGCCTGACCGCCCCGATCTTTACAACAAGGACTTCACCAAACAGATGGAGAATAAGTTCTTGGATGGGATGGAGTCCTATGATGCTGATGAATTAGTCGGTGCTTTCCACCGCCTCTCTTCTCATGCGGCTGCCGTTGCTAACAGATTCAGGGCCAAAACCCAGGATTCCCAAAGGGAGCTTCGAGCAGAAATTCAGAGTTTGAAGCGAAGTCTTGAGCAGAAAGATGAGGAGGCAATGAAGCTTCGCGGGGAGAACTGCACCCTTGATAAGAAAGCAGCGTGCACGATATCCCAATCCAAGGGTCGGGAGCCTCCCTATCTGAGGCCCCTACCAAGTCTAGGGAAGCTGCTCCTCCTCCTCTTGCTGCCTCCTGCCGATGTCCCTCGCCTCTGCTGCCACGATGCCCTCGCTAGCCCTAATCCCCAACCGATTGAACTCTCTCTTTCTTCTCTTTTTTTTTTTAAATTTCTTGTACTTGTATTTTTCGATGAATGAATAAAGAGCATATATTAGACAACTTGTCTCTGTGTCTGTGTGTATATTTTTACCTTGCATCTTCCTGTGAGATTGAGTTTGTGCATTTGCCAAGTAGATTTTTATAAGTGTTGGGTCCTTGTTTTTCTTATTCGAGCCATTTCTGCTCATATTATCTCTTAGCTTATGCGTGGCAGTCTTGCCTTTAGTTGGGCTTAAAGGCCTCTATTTCTTTTATAAGCTTGATATGCCCAAGCCAATATCTGGCTTAAGCTTAGCCCTTGTGCTTTTTATGAGCTCATTCTGCTCGAGCCTGCCATTGGTTCATGCTTGGCACCGTCTCGCCTTAAACTAGGCTTTTAGACTTCGGCCTTTGTGTTGTCTTCACGAGCTTATCTTGCTCGAGCATACAATTGGCTCATGCTTGGCACCGTCCCACCTTAAGCTATGCTTTGGGACTTCTGGTCTTTGCGTTGGCTTTGCGAGCTTATCTTGCTCGAGCCTGCAGTTGGCTCAAGCTTGGCACCATCCCGCCTGAAGCTAGGCTTTGGGACTTCTGGCCTTTGCGTTGTCTTTGCAAGATTATCTTGCTCAAGCCTACAGTTGGCTCACGCTTGGCACCGTCCCGCCTTAAGCTAGGCTTTGGGACTTCTGGCCTTTGCGTTATCTTCGCGAGGTTGTTGGCTTCAACTTGTCTATATTGAATCAATATTGGAAGCATTTTTCTTGCTTTTACTCATGTTCGAGGTTTTACACGTTTCCATTTGGGAAGGAATTAAATATTACCGCTTACATCAGGAGGAAACTTACTGGAAATATTTAATCAAACATTGTGCGTTCAATGGCCTTTTGACTTCTCATCCATCGGGGTGAGTCAGCCGGTATGCTCCCGGTCCGGCCATTTGAGAGACCCTGTAGAGACCTTCCCAGTTTGGTCCTAACACACCTTGCCTGGTGTCTTTCGTGTTATGATTGACTCTTCTAAGTACCCAATCTCCTACTTGAAACCAACGGATGTGCACATTGTGAGCCACTTTCTGCTGGTATTCTGAAATCTTTGCAGCGACCCTTTCCCTCTTCTCCTTCAGTAAGTCCAAGCCCACACAGATCTGCTCATCATTTTGCTCTTCGTTGAAGTGCTCTGTTCGGTGTGTTCCCATTTCTATTTCAGCTGGGACAACTGCCTCATGTCCAAACGCCAAGGAGAATGGGGTTTCCCCTGTGGCCATTTTGTATGTGGTTCTGTAAGCCCACAAGACACCAAGTAGCTCGTCCACCCAAGCTCCCTTCTACTTGCCGAGTCTGGTCTTCAAGAGATGCTTTATAGTCTTGTTCGCAGCTTCTACTTGCCCGTTGGCCTATGGGTGTGATGGAGAAGTTTATCCCCAGGTTTTGGCAGAAGTTTCTGAACTTGTTATTGTCAAATTGTCTCCCATTGTCCATGACCAATGCATGGGGAATCCCATACCTGCAAATCACAATTTTCCAAATGAAGTCAGTGGTCTTACCTTCTGTGATACTACTTAAGGCTCTACTTCGGCCCATTTGGTGAAATAGTAAATTTCCACTACAGCGTGGGTAGCATATGCTCTCCCCTTTGGTAACGGCCCGATCAGGTCAATCCCCCATTGAGCAAGAATTCATCACCGTAAGGTTCTTAGGAGGCTAAGTCATATAGTTGGTAAAGCTTTGGCAACTCCTGCAGCTCCTGGTTTTCTCGACGATAAACTCATCACCTCGTCTTCCTGCTCGATGCTCGAGCAGGTCTTGATTTCTAACGAGATGGAATTCGGTATTTTAGGGTCGAAGGTGGCGGCCATTCGAGCTATCATGTCACTCGAAAATTCTTTCCCCTCGCGATCCGCTTTACCTTAACTACTCAGAAATTCTTTATTAATTGCTTTACCTTCCGAAGGTAAGCCTCCATCTTCTTTCCACTTGCTTGGAAGCTTTCGTTGAGGTGATTTGCTATCAGCTGCGAGTCTATTCAAAGTCTTACCTCTTCTGCCTTTACTGCCCAGGCGAGCTTTAGTCCCGCAATTATAGCCTCCTACTCGGCCTGGTTGTTGGTGACTTCAAATTCCAGCTTCACAGCATATTGCACCTCTGCCACTTCAGGACTAAGGAGCACAATTCTTGCTCACTGATCTCCACAGGACCCATCTACTGTGACTGTCCATACATTGGTCGAGGCCGAGGAATCTGAAGGATGCTCGCCCTCTATTTCTTCATTCCTCTCTGTGCACTCGACCACGAAGTCAGCTAAGGATTGAGCTTTTATAACTGTTGGGGGTTGGTAGTTGATGTCGAATTCACTGAGCTCTACCGACCATTTTACCAACCTTCCGGAAGTCTCTAGCTTGTGTAGAGTCTGCCTGAGTGGCTGGTTTGTTAAAACCGTCACCGAATGTGCCTGGAAATAAGGCCTCAGCTTTCGGGCTGCTGTCACCAGGGCCAATGCCCATTTCTCCATCAAAGGATATCGAGTTTCTGCCTCCAACAAAGCCCTGCTCGTGTAATAGATGGGGTACTGTACCCCTGGCTCTTCCCTCACCAAAACTAAGCTCGTTGTCCATTAGGATACAGCTAAATACAGAAACAGAACCTCCCCTGCTTCTCATTCTGGTGTCCACTTTGTCTTCCTACCCTTCCTCATTTCCTAGAAGAAGACTCGGCACTTATCCGTCACCCGAGATATGAACCTGTTGAGGGATGCCAATTTGCCTGTAAGACTTTGTATCTCCTTGAGGGTACAGGGAGATTTCATCTCCACTATTGCTCTTATCTTTTCCGGATTGGCCTCTATCCCTCTGTGACTGACCATGAAGCCCAAGAATTTTCCGAAACTAACTCCGAAGGCACTTTTTTTTGGATTTAGTTTCATCCGATATTTTCTTAAGAGTGCGAAGGTTTCTTCCAAGTGCTTTACATGTTCTTCCGCCTCTTTCGATTTGGTGCTTTACATGTTCGGCTTATCAGTGGCTTGAAGACCTTATTCACCAGTCTCTGGTATGTTGCCCCCGCGTTCTTCAGGCCAAAAGGCATAACCTTGTAGCAAAACAGACCCTGATTGGTGATGAAAGCTGTGCACTCCTCGTCTGGCCAGTGCATGGGAATTTGATTATAGCCCGAGAAGACATCCATGAAGCTAAGTAGTCCATGCTCCGCTGTGGAAACCACAAACTGGTCAATCTTTGGCAGCAGGAAGCTATCTTTTGGACAGGCTTTTTTTACATCCGTGAAATCCACGGACATTCTCCATTTTCCACTTGCCTTTTTTACCAACACTACATTTGAGATCCACTTGGGATAAGAGACTTCCTTTATGAATCCTGCTTTCAGCAGCTTCTCCACTTCACAATTTATGGCCTCGTACTTTTCCTGGTTGACGTACCTCCTCTTCTACCTTACTGGCTTAACGGCCTTCCGTATCACCAGCCTGTGTCACGCCACCTCGGGGTCAATCCCGGGCATGTCCTCGTGCGTCCAAGCAAACACATCAGTATGTGCTCGCAGGCACTCGACCAGATTTTTCTTCAGCTCCTCGCTAATACCCGAGTCGATTCGGACCTTCTTTTCGGGGTCATCTGGCCGTAATCTAACTTCCTCTAATTCTTCGGCTGGCTCTTGTCTACCATTCTTCGACTCCCCTCTTGAGTCTAACAATGTTATTTGCATTGCTTCTTTGGCCACAACAGTAATGACTCCTCGCAACCCTCTACATCGTCCTCGACGACCTCTACGACTCCATTTACTCGCGACTTCAGGGCTAAATAGTGGGTGGACAGATCTGAGTGGCTGATCCTCATAAACGACCTTCCCAATATTGCTTGGTAGGGGCTGATTTCATCCACCACTACGAAGTCTAGCATCATGCTCTTTTCAAAAGGCCTTGAGCCCATGGTCACAGCCAATTTGATGATTCCCAGAGGTATCAACTTTCCTCCTCCGAACCCTTTCAGGGAAGTGCTCATCTGCTCGAGGCTCGCACTTGCTATTCCCAAATCCTCAAGCATAGATTTGATGAGGATGTCCACCGAGCTTCCCAAGTTCACCAATATCCTTTATTGGCAACTCTTGCCTTCACGACCAAGGCATCCTCATGGGAGTACATGACCCTTCTTCATCCTCCTCTCGTCCACATGATGGGCACCTCATCGTACCTTGGTCGCTTTCACCATGGGCATGATGAATAGGATCTCTCGGTCGGCAATGAGCATATCTATAATAGACTCGGCCTTTTTCAACCTGTTTGAATTTCCTGCCATCGTGGTTCCTCCTGAAATCACCCTCGTGGTTGGGGGCTCCAAATCCATGTCATAGACTCGGTTGTCTTCCTCCAGCTGCTGCTTGACCACTGGATGCCCTCCTTCAATAAACTCATCCAAATACCGATTTCCAACTAGGTCTTCCACTTGGTTCTTCAAATCTCAGCACTGTAACGTTGAGTGGCCGTGGTCACTGTAGAAGCGGCAAAACCGTCCCCTATCTCGCTTACTAGCCGGCTTAGCCATCGGTGCTAGGGGGCTCAACAGTCCTCGCTCTTCTGCCACTTGGAGTATCTCTTCGAGTGATACCTTCAATTTCATGTATTACCCGTAAGTGGGGCTCTGCTCAACCACCTGTATTGCCCGATCCCTTGGAAAATTCTCAGTGCGGGTGGCAATGGATGGTCAGCTCTGTTGTGGTCTAGCGTAGGTCTGCTTAGTGGTTGGTTGTGGGATGGATGGTTGTCGTGACTCTTGTACTCCCTGTAGTCCCTGCCCGGGGACCTGCGGGGTGGCACGGACATTATATGTGGCTAGGGAGCTCTTTGGTAAGGATTGTATGGAGTAACCCGATCCCTTATCACCTTAGAAGTCAATGTTCCTTGAGGACCTCCTTTTTCCTTCCTCCTCATTCCACTGCCTTGTTCACTTCTCAGTTTTACAGCATTTTCTTCTTTGATAGCCATGTCCATCTTCACCTGTTCGTACGCGTTCGAATATGAGCGGATTGAAGAGCTCTGCAAGTTGTACCATGGCCTCCCCATCCTGATTCCATCCTTTAATTCCCTCAACACCTGAGGATGGTTGAATGCCCCAAGATCCAGAACCGACCAGTGATACCTCTTAACAAACTCCCGAAGGGTTCTCCTCCCTCCTGCTCTTATCTCCAACAACTCCATCATGTCATCTTCGGGGTCACCGCACTCGAAACCGCCTCGCAAATTCTCCGCACATCCGCTCGAAGCTCGTAATGCTTCCCCATGGCAGCCTCACGATACCACTCTCTCGCTCTTCTCTCAGAGTAAGTGGGAAAGCCCTCAGACCATCTGCATCGCCGAGCCTGCACTCCGGTTATGTCATTGAACAGTTCTATGTGCACCAACAGATCACTCTTCCATTAAAACCTGAAATCTGGGAAATAAAAGTTTCGGGGAATTGTGATGCCCATAATCTCCGCTGAGAATGGAGATTCGTTATCCAACATTATACTCCAACTTGGGCTTTTTCCGTTTCCCTGGAGATCCTCTACAACCTATGCCAACCTTCGTACTTCCCCCTCCAACTCTTCCGCACAGGAGGTTGGTGTCGTGTCCTGCAAATGCTGAAGGGATCCCCTTTCCTCTATATTCGTCTCCTCCCTGCCAGCAACATTTGGTGTTCTCAGTCTTTGGGCTTCATCTCCCGTATGCTCCTTGACGGGGGCGTTTCCACGACTGGACTCAGGGACGTCATTATATGCTTTCCTCTGTCCCTCTCTGAGTTCTTGTAAGATGGATGTCAGTGTTTCCATTTGTTTCTCCATCCAATCCATTCTCTCATGGATCTCTCTATTTTGAGCCTCATTGGCCACCTCCCTCAAAGTCACCGACTCCTCTAGACTTACTACCCTCCTGCTGTTTCCTCTTATTGTCGCGTTGTGTCTTCTAGATGTGTTGGGAAAATCAGGCTTTTTGAACAGATCCCCACAGACCGCGCAAAAAATGTTGATGTTGTTTTCTCCATGCCCTCAAATAGTGCCAGTAGACTACTGCTTGTGGGGTACTTGAGCTTGAGCTCGAGCAGAAGTGTTCTCCGTTTTCAGTTCTCCTTTATTCACCGGAACAACGACCTTCTCTAGCTTGTACTTACGAAAACAAAGTCAGGGGTTGCTGGGTGTTTTCCGGTGAAAACGCTCCGACGCTCAAGTCAGTGATTGGGTTGTTCTTATTGTATCCCTCTTTGTTAGAGAGGCCGGTGAAATTAAAAGGGGTATATTCGTCCCTATTCTTAAGAATAACCTTCCAGAAAAAATCAAAGGGAGAAGGAGAAGTCGAACCTGTCTCAAATTTTCGATCCCTCTGCCTTTTTTTTCATTTTCCTTTTATACTCTTGTTTTTCCCGCCCTTCTTTCTTCGAGGCTGCTGGTCCCGCGTCTATGGTGTCTGGGTACATCTGACAGTCGGCATTACTGTGGCCTTTCCTGGGAATGCGGGACTGTCTCGTTAGCATGGTTTTACATGGCCTGATCATAGTGTCGGGCGTGAGCGCATGGAATGATGATACTCGTAGGGCATGTGCTGCCATCGACAATGGCTACGACACCATGCCACATGGGGTATTAGTCGGGCATCGATCGTCGTGTTGGATCACAAGAGAGACAAGTCGGATAGTCCCAAACAGGCTATATCTGGATCTTGTTTTTATTTTCGTGCCATGAATGGTGTGATTGAACCCTGCTCGGAGGATTTGAAGACCTCGAGCAGGAGGATAAGCTCGAGTTTTGACCAGCCTAGACACTCCTTAACCTTGACCAGCTTTGACGGGGCTATGAAGACTTCGAGTAGAAGAGTGTGCTCGGGCTCGACTAGTCTTGGACTCCTCGACCTTGACCAGCTTTGACGCCTAATGAAGCTGTCTTCGTGCTAGCGGTCAGGTCTTCGCTCAGTCTCGGGTTGGCCTCAAAGAGGTCTACTCGATATTACCCAAATAATATGTATAACTAAAGTTATGAATTTTGAATCAAGATACCTCTGTTTATATTGCCACTTGACAGTTTTGACGTATTTGTGGATAAAAAAATTTTGGGGATGATCTTGTACTTGGATTAATTTTGTGAAATTTTATATTGAGTGCCAACATGTTAACATCAGTTCTTTGTTATATTTATGATTTTTCAAACATATTTATAGCTTATTAGAAATCAGCTCCTATAAGATGATTGAGTGTAGTGTGGTGAATTAATATGTTTAAGTTAGAATTAATGATTTAAGGATGTGGATATCTTGTTAAGGTTAGAATTGGATATGATATTGATCAGAATCTTATCGATTGAGCTCGTTTGTTTTGGGTTATTGTTGATTGCCTCGGATCAAGGGAAGTAAATTCATACATAATGTTTAGTATATGTATACATATAAATAAGTATGAAAAGAATAATGTTGTTCTTATGGATTGGCATTTTATGTTTTTCAAGTATTTTATTATTATAGTTCATAATAATGAGTTAAATTTTAGTTTAAAGTTTACTTAAAATATTTTCTTAAATTTGTTTTAAAAATGTCTTAAAAATACTTGTGTTTCCATAAATTATTTTGCTTCAAAATATTTGTAAAGCTTTGCCAATTGAATGTCTTACAAGGACAATTTATGTATTGATTATTGAATGATTGATATTGAAAGATTGAAAATTATTTAAAGATTTTTGGCTCAATGTTCGTAGTTACTGTTATTGATATGATCAAATAACTTGCTATATTGTGTGCATCTAATGATGATTTGCGAGGTAAAGTACCCTAATTCAATTACTGGCCAGGTTATCGGGATTATAGGTGACATACCGAACTACTGGCTGAATCACCAAGAATACAAGTGACACTATGTTGCATGAGAAAATCAAACGAGAGAAATGTTTTATTAATAAATGACCTCTTAGATGATTATTTAATGAAAATTATTAATTTATTATGACTTGATTGGTTATAAGTTTTTCCTATACATGTATTAGATAATAAAATTATTATTGTTTTCTGATTTATGGTACTTCATATTGATTATTATATTTTATATTGTTATTAGTAACATTATGCATGAGTTTGCTTACCAAGTTCATGACTCACCCCTTATCTCTAATATTTTATAGATTGATTTTAGAGATGTGGATTTTTTATTTACATAAGATGTTTTGTTAGCTGAAAACTTTGAGCACTGTTGTAATGAATATGTTGTTGCTACTTTGCTTATTATTTAGAGCTGATTTAGTATTGGAGGATTAATGTTATATTTGATGTTTTTGAGACTATGCTTGGACTATGGACATTATTGGATAATATTAATTTTCTTTTGGGAGTAGTAATAAGATTTAATGTTATAAGGTTTCTTTATAAATTCCAGATTTTTGGGGGTATTTGGGGTGTTACATGTACAAAGAACTTTATTAACAAAATAATATCAAAACTACATTAATGGCCTCAACTGGATTCAAATATACATGATTCGAGTCATTAGGCATAATAGATTTAGAGTAAATCTAAGCAAATCCTATACATTAAACAAATAGTAAATGTCTTACCCCATTTGCTTTAGATATAAATTGTCTAATACAAAGCCGATCTTCTTTTTCTCCTTCATTCATCCAATGCTTGTTTCCAACGTGATATTGAACTCAAAATGAACAAAAGAAACACAATTAGTCATTTTAGAATTCTAAAATTTTATTTTCTATTTTAATTAGAGTTAATTAAGGAACAATATCTTAGTCTTTTATTTCTATTTTAATTGTGATTTAGTTTCCCTTTTTAAGTTAACTTAGGGAAGAAGGGTTACTCTATTATAAATAGAGAGGTCTTGTAATTATTTTTATAATTTCAATTCAATAATTCAATAAACTTTGTTTTTTTATAATTACTCTGGAATTATTTATCAAAAATCTCTCATGTACAGTCATTTGGATTAGAGCTTCATCTAGTCTTGCTTTATGCGTTATTAAAAATCTTATTACAACGGATCTAATCACACTTCGCTTAGAGTGTAACTTAATCGCATTGGCTTGGTCCTGTATTAGAACGATATCTAGTTATCCTCATCCTATCAATTCTACTTCCGCTACGCTGCTCCATCAATTGCTATTAGAGCGGGTTACGTGCGAGTGCAAAGCTTTCTTGGCGCCCACAACCACCACTACCACCAAATCCACCAGTGGAAAAAAAAAGAAAACCCCAAAATTAAAACCCTAAGACGCCACCATGCAACCACCACTCGCCCACCATGGTTTCGGCTAGCATTGTTTAGCCACCGTCAACACCACCAAGCTCCCGACCACCGCCGATCAAGCCTCGACCATCGCCGACCTCAACCGCCACCTAAGCGATCGTGAAACATCCCAAACCCGAAGCTCTCCTCCCTCTCGATCCGTAGTAGTTAGCTGTTTTCACCGCCAGTCATCACTGCCACAAGATTCCTAACCCTTCACCGACCAAACCCCGACCACCAATTGCCTCCAAACGCCGGCTATAATTGCCCCCAACCACACAAGCCGCTGCATATTCAAGTCAATTTTCTGGCCAAACCGTCGTGAATCCGGCCAAACACGGCCACCATCGTGTTCCTCACCATCAAATCTTTCAGATCCAACCAACCCCACATCAAATCATGGCCACCGATCACACCAAACCCGAGAGTTGAGTATTATTTACGATTTTGCCATTGCATGAAAAATTGACAATAAATGGCAAATTACTGTCTATACCCATGAAATTCTCATATGTCGAACTTATCTGCATATATCCATTCCGAATACGATGATCAAAGGATGCAGGCAATGTCTGCGGAGACTATCAGACAGGTAATTAGAGAAGCAGTCTTACAAGCATTTAAGGAAGTTTGAAACCCGAGATTGGCAGCGATAAAGCAAGCAATCACGGATCTTACACTTTCTGTGAACAATATCATCAAGAAAGAATAGAAGCAGAGAGCTAATTGTAAGGAAATGGTTGAAAAAGACGCGCTTGAGATGACGGAAGAAAAAGTACAATTTGTTATTGATTTAAAGTTTCAATCTGATAATTTATGTCAGAATGTGCATGATGTTTCCTTGGAGAATAAGATAAGTGTTGAAGATGATGAGCAAAATAATGTTGAAGATGTTTTAATAATTGAAATGGTTCTACCTATTCATATTGAAGACAAGAAGGTTTTGCTTGAAGAAGACTTGCTTAAAATGGTGAAATTTATTGGAGAGAGCATTGAGTGACAATTAGGAAAAGGCAAAAGTTATTTAATTGTTGTTCGTTCTTGGAAGTCTTCATCTCCTAGAAAAATATATAAGCAAAAGAAATTGTTGAAGTATGGATTCTTTAAAATTTTGAGAAAGATTGATGAGAAAAAGAACAACTTCAAATTCCAAGATGATTTGTTCATGCACTACAAGTTTCATCCTCCAGATTGTATTCAAACTCGATGATGAGTTTCTTTTAGAGGGAGAGTATGATGTAGGATGTTAATTTAGTTATTTTAGGATTCTAGAATCTTATTTTCTGTTTTAATTAGAGCTAATTAAGGAACATATCTTAGTCTTTTATTTCTATTTTAATTGTGATTTAGTTCCCTTTTTAAGTTAACTTAGGGAAGTAGGGTTATTCTAATATAAATAGAGAGGTCTTGTAATTATTTTCATAACTTTAATTCAATAATTCAATAATTTTTTTTTTATAATTCCTCTGGAATTATTTTCAAAAGTCTCTCTTTTAGAGTTGTTTGGATTAGAGCGTCATCTAGTCTCGCTTTATCCGTTATTAAAAATCTCACTGAGTCGTTTGGATTAGAATAGATCTAATCAAGCTTCGCTTAGAGTGTAATCTAATCGCGTTGGCTTGGTCCTATACTAGAACGATATCTAGTTATCCTCATCCTATCAATTACGCTTCGCTACGCCACTCCATCAATACTAGATTAGAAATAAACACATCAAAAGGATAAAGAAACGAATCTTAATCGAGATAGTTGGACTTACATACGAAAAGGAAATAAGACACCTCCCTTTTAAAAATTTTAGAGAACAAAGAACTTTGTAGTTGAGGAGCGTCAATTTGCTCTCTATAAATTGATTCTACCTCAACGTATTCAGAGCTGTGAACAATCCCATGTTGCGTGCATTCTTCTTCATTGCTGGTAAGAAATTTGAGAGTAAAGGTGTTGGGTATTGTGTCTTGATTGGGATTTGGTACATCTGGACTCACCCACAACATTTCACCTTGTGATGAATAGGGAGTCGGATAGAGATATCACATCTCTAATGAAGAACTCAAATGTGACGATCAGTATGGGGGTCTCCTTCGGTAGCTCAATATTCCAAGAGGGTCAAATCCAAGTATGACATGATTCGAGTAAATAGACATGGAATCAACCAATAAGAATTAGTGGTCGAACCAGTATTTATAGTCGACATCGAAATGGAAGAAACCGCTTTCATCTACCACAAATTCAATAACAAGCACAAAGAGTAAATCCTATGACGTTTTTGTTACCGCAATGCATGTGGCGATTGAATAGTTATTAAAAATCCTAGAGATTGAATCCCGAACCAGCGATCCGGAATCTCACTTCCACGTTAACAAATGCTCGATTCCATGTCGTCTATCGGTTTCTGTCTTCCCATAATAATATTTAAAATTTTTATTTCAAATTGTTGTTGAGGAGAGAGGCGAGAAGATGATACCTACCTTTCGATGTAATATCCCGACAATGCATTATGAACTCTTCGCTGAAAATTTACAAAGAAATTTCTTTTGGTTTTCTTATGTAGCTTCACACATTTAACAAATTTAAACATCACCGGCAAGTAGCGATTTCTACGGGTCTGATTCAATGGTGTTTCTAGACATGATCAAATCTTTGGCAAAGATTATAGCCGCTTGCAATTACTTGTGTCTAAGTAATTCAGACACAACGGAAGCTTTGAGTAATGATTGATTCGTATTGCAATTTGTCAAGTAAAGGCATTTCAACCGTGGAAGTCGATCGATACTTGTAGGTAAACTCTCAAAATTATGTCTACTTAGATTTAAGTATTCCAATGAGGATAGATCGGATAAATCGATAGCACCAAACACCTACATCGAGACAAGAAAAGTTTTTGAAGTTTTTCAAATTGCACAAGCTCTCCGACAAACTACCAAGTTTAGTGCAAGCCATCTGCACGCAAGTCCTTGAGGCATTCCATATGCTTAATTGAAGATGGCAATGCTTTACTTCCCGACCCATATAAATCAATTTTTTCTAAAAGGTCCGTTTTCTCCAAGATTTCAGGGAAATCTCAAGGTTTGAGAGTAAACAAAATCAAGGTAACTAAGGGTTTTCAATTTACAAATGCTAGTTAAAACCCTATTTAGCCCTATTTAGCCTTCTGCAAAACTTCAAATCTAAGGTTTCAATATTTGTTGGCCACTCGATGGATGAGGGAACTTCTTTAATTGGGGTAGACCATAATTTTAGCTCAACTACATTTCTAGAAATCTGTGGAAATTCTGTCAGATTAACACGCCATGAACAATCAATCTTTAGGGGGGATTTAAAACGAATATTGAGCGAAAAGCAACTAAGGCTTTCGTAGTCGCTCAAAGACAAGAAACCAAGGTTGTTGAAATTCTGAAGGTACGGAGATTGTAAGGCAAGCTTGTGCAATTGGGAAGACTAATTCTCTCAAGATGTGGGACTTCTGACTGTTCCGGGATCCTATGGAAATTATGGGAGTTTATTAAACTAGCAAATTATGGGAGTATATTTTAACTTGAAAGCTTCCTGTAACAAAATATAGATAATTACTATATTAAACTAGCACAAATGAAATTCACAATCAATCATATATTTTACCTCGTTCCCTTCCTAAATTTGTTCAACTTTACTATAAGGCAAGTCGAGTTCAATAATTTTCTCCAAATCAAAATCCGATGGCAATGTTTTCAATGGATATTCGTGCCTGTTGGAAAATTTAATTAAATTCAAATGAAAGCACATGTTCAAAGTTTAGCCAAAATTGTTCAAAGCCAAATTATTCAAAGTTTGGCAAAGTACATGTTCAAAGTTTGGCCAAAATTGTTCAAAGCCAAATTGTTCAAAGTTTGGTTAAAAATTAGGTAATCACCAAACAAACTTTGATAATTTTAACGGTTTGGTGAAATAGTGCTACAATGCATTCCTATAAAAAGCAAGCTATTGTTCTTCATTTGTTAAGGCATTCCATAATTAAGAGCAATTGCAAGTGAAGCAATTGAGAGTGTTGAGAGAGTTTCCACTTGAGTGCTAGGAGAATTCATTTAGGTGTATTGGGGTATTGGGTTTTTGTGAGTTTTTCCCAATTTGTAAATTCTCATTTGTTAGTAAAATTATCTTCCAGTCTTTGCTCGTGGATGTAGGCTTTATGCCGAACCACGTAAATTATTGTGTCAATTTTCTTTGAAATTATTTACATCGCATTTACGTTTCTTCAGAAGTCACAGTTACCATCAATTGGTAATCTACTCAACCTGCGCTTCCGCACAACAGTGCCAATGTAGATATCTCAGTCCCTCTAGAAGGCAATCCAAACCCTCGCTAAGATGCACTTTAGAGCTCATAATTGGAACACCATTATTCTCCGACATATAGAATTTAAGCATTCTAAGATTTGGCATTTTTGCAAAGGCACTTAAATTTAGTTACATGTCTCTAATTTTGAACAATTTGAGAGATATACCTTCTATTACATCGGTCCCTTTATAAACAAAAGTAAAGGATGAATTAGCAGAATATCAAAAAAAATAATAATAAAAGAATAAATTTATCATTGGGAAAATGAAGCAATTATTTTTGTAATTTGGTGAAATGGTCATAGCTAGGGACCTCATATTTTCAAAAATAATCACACGGACCCTTTGTAGAATACGTAGACGCCTTTTAATAGTCAATCATAAAAGTACTTTTTTTGGTTACCAAAAAAATTCAAATGCATTTAAACTGTTTAATAGAAAAGTTTTTCTATGAAATGATATTACTGAGACAACCCGCCCCATATCCAGAGGCGACCTATCTTAAGAAATTGAACTTAAATATTAAAATCATCTTATTAATGAGAATTCTACCGAAATTTCAATAGAACCTCCCCTAAATATATAACATTTCCAAACCTACAATTACAACACAAGCACTCCCAAATAATTTATCAAACATCAACTGCATCAACCCAATCTCATTCGATAACATATCCAATAATACACACGTTTCATAATTCATCTGTCACATCCCTAATATAAATCCAAAACATGATAATTATACATTAACCAAAAGAAAATAATTTTTCTATGTCCTCAAACAACCTCAGTGGCCTAAATGACTCCAATTATATACAATACTTGGGTTAATCGTTGTACCTGTAATCTCCGGGAGGAAAAATATAATAAAATAGGAATGAGTATAAAACTCGAGTGAGTGGATAGTAGCTTTTAAAATATAAAATACTTTTTAAAAAGAAATGCATCACTTGTATAATTACTTTTCTCAAATAATTATTTGAATATAAAATTTCTTTCAATTCAATCATATTCCGAACATAAGCAAACCGATCATCGTCATAAAATCAATAAAAAAACATTTTATATTGAAATATCATCTCAAACTGAAATATCAAACATTAAGTAAATCAAATATCTTTAAACAAATACCCAGGGGATAATCTAGTCTCATCCGGACCTCAACGGACGGCAATGATGTACTATCCGAGTACCATCATGCTCGGAGCTACACGGATAGACGAAAGGACGTACCATCTCATGCTCATTAGCATATCTCATACCCGGATCTCAATGGACGTGCTATGATGCGCTCTCCCGCGACATCGTGTCCGGACCATCCGATCTCATATCTCAATATCTGTCTGCATGCATATGCCCCCAAAGGGCTAAAGCGCCCAAACACACGGTCCAAAGCCTCTATGTGCGTTCAGACGGGCCCCAAAGGCCTACTATCTCATCTCATCTGGTGGGAACGGGTATTTGCTTAAAACTTAAAATCATGATCGAAATCATTATGTATATACACTTTAAATCAGGCTCAAGATCAACATATATATATACTTAAAATCATGCTCAAAATCCATATGTATAAACATTCTAAATCATGCTTGAAGACCATATGTAAACACTTTAAATTATTCTCGAAATCAACATATAAATACTTTGAATCATGCTCAAAAGCAATGTATATATATTTTAAATCATACACAGGATCAATCATATACTCTTAAAATCATGCTCGAAATCCGCATAAAAGCACTTTAAAACATGTTCGGAAATCAATCATCTCTTTTGCATTTTAAAATCGATACGGAGCATAAATAAATAAATATAATTTAACACAATATTTATACGCAATAAACATTTATTTCGGAAAACCATTTAATGAAAGCACTTTAAATATTCATTTCATAAACAAGCTCTACTATATAAAAAATCAAATAATTTTAATATATTCCACTCACAGTGACGATTTCAGACTCGGCTATCACCCAAGACCGCAGGTAGATTCTCGTCCGCAGATCCACCCTCAACACGTGAAATTACCAAAATGCCCCTACGGTCAACGTTGACCGGAATTGACCCAACGGCGATGGGGAAGCTCGCACTAGACACTTCTCGTTGAGGTGAGTCCAACGGTGCCGGTGGTGTCCTCCCACGCGCGGCGGCGAAGCCGGATCGAGTACGTGAAGCCGCGGCACTTACGGTGGTTGATTGGCGGCAAAACGACCTCCTCGATGCCGGTGACTGGTCGGGAATGGAAGATGGTGAGGTGGGGAAGCTTTTGCAACTGGTGGCGTGGCCAAAGACAGTCGGAATCGCCAGCGATCGTCCGCACAAACCCGCGGAAATTTCGAGCTTCACCGGCGGCATTCCATGCGTTTTCCGGCAGCAAGGACGGCTGGGGGTGGACGGCCCGCTCACGAGCTTCCGTTTGACACCTTGCTCGGCCGGTGAGGTGGCCGGAAATGGGAGAAATCGGCGGGTTGGTTTCGCGGGTTCGGATCGGGTTTTGGGGTCTCTCCTCTCTCTCTCTCTCTCGGTTTTGCTCAAATTTTAACCGGTTTTCTCCTTTTATAAGCACCCACAAAATATTAACTAGACCCCCTCATAGTATATCACATAAACCCTCTTAATTTATCACATAAACCCCCTCTTAAATTAATTATTTACATAAATAGCTAAAAAAAATACATATGTTACAATTATGGCGAATAGGTGTAAGCAAATAATTTTGGTTTTCATATTTTAAAGTTGTTTTCCATGTAAAAAAAAGAATTTTTTTAATAATAAATTTATTGAAAAGATGGGTATGGTTACGAAAATTTGGATGCATAATTAGATAGGTAGATTCTTCCCTTATTTTTCTTTAATATATGATAGACATCCTCATGATACGACAATCTGCTACCCTTGCCTGGCTCCTTGATCCATTGTTGACGAGCAACTTCCCTTCCCATTTCCTGCAATAAATTATGCATTTGTATCTTATTGTCAATTGATACTGATACCAATGACTTTGCAATGAGGATGTACAATCCATTATGTGGAAAATTAGGATCATATAGTATCCTTGACACGTAATCTTTTTCCTCTCCTGCAAAGAAGCATGCAATGTCTAGAAATATAGTTTTCAACACGTCAGACATGTCAGGGTCAGAAATTCGATTTATATTCTCCAATGCTTTTTCCCAATCTAGTTTGCTCTTTCTATGAAAGAAAGAACCCAACACTCTTAATTGCCAATGGGTTGCCATTTGCATACTTCAATACATATTTTGAGCGCATCAAGAAACCGGAAGGGCAATGTTTTTCCTTAAAGGCACAATTACAAAAGAGCTCAAGAGCTTCATGATATCTCAATCCGTTAACCTCATATATGTTAGTGGCATGTACACCAAATTTATCAAGAATCTGTTTATCTCTAGTAGTTATAATGATTCTACTTCGTGGACCAAATCGATTAAGCCCACAGCTTAAACATTGTAATTGCCTAATTTTATTCACATCATCGAGAACTATTAACACCTTCGTTTGCTAGAGCCTTTCTCTAATATATTTAGGAAGAAAGGGAGTTCCTATTTTAATATTTTCTTCTAAAATTTGAAAAAGAGTTCGCCCTCGAAGATATATCAGTCCACCTCCTTTCTCCTACTCTTCCCTCACATATGCCAGGAAGCACTTGCCTTCAAATTCCCTAGAAATTATGTTGAAACTAGCTTCGGCAAGTGTTGTTTTGCCTATACCACCCATTCCCCGTTTACCTAAAATTCAAAAGTCCGGCCGACAAATGCATAGTAGTGACCTAATTATCTCAATTCGTGAATTTAATCCAACAAGGCCATTGAAGTTGGTTCATACTGTTACATTTTCTAATTTCTTCAAAATATCTTTGTCAATTACATCGACAAGCTCTGCCTCAGACCTAGCAAATGTAAAGAGAAAAACAAAATAGTCAAATTTTAACAAGAGGAAACAGAACAGTAAGACATACACTTTCTCTTTCTTAACGTAGAATGTATAAATGGTTCCTTTAGGATTAGATGCTTCCGTCAGCGCATCCTTCGAAAAGGTCAAGAGATACCTAATTTTCATGGAATTCCATCCAAATAGATTAGATGCTTCTGTCAATGCATCCCTCCATTTATGTTCTTGAATTCAAGAATCTTGACAAGTTTATCCAAGCACCATTTTGAAGAAGCGTAGTGCTCAAATAAAACGATCACCGAAATTTTGAACCTTGGATTACGTTTAAGATGGCAGATCATATCATCTCCTCGCCTAAGTTCGTGATCATCAACGAAGGTTTTGATTTTATTTTCAACATAAAGCGGCGTAGAGATGGCTAGTAAAATTATCACGAGTATCCTTCCCTCTGAAACTGAGGAAGACATCATACTTGCTAAAAGAAGAAGACGAGATTGAAGCCATGAAGTAAATTGGAAAATAAATAAATAGATTAGGTCTCGGAGCTTTCTTTCTTTTCTACTGAGTTTTCTTTTCTTCAGTTTTCCTTGAACTTGCAATAAACCATAAACAATATCATTTTTCTCGAATAATCAGATGATTGTATACCAGTTAACACTATTTTCAAAAATAACTCTTATTTAAATGGTCGTGAGTCTCATCGTCGCTTAAGGCTTTAATAAGTTTTAAGTAACGATGACGTGACTTAGTCAGTATATGTCATACATAGAGGCTTATAATGCCAACTGACACGTCGTCTATGAGTGGACGATAAGACAGTGATCAATATGTACTAGCACACGGTAACTGATGTTGGTAGGTCATGAATCCTTGAATCCAGCTAGCCTCTCCCGGAGTCATTCAAAGAAACCGAGAGATTTGAATTGATGAATAGATTTAGCACTTAACGAATAACAAACTATTGACAATTGTACTGTTCATGCAATTTTCAAGTCGCTTTTGGCTCGAGCAGGTTCTCCAGCTAACTCATGTGTTTCTCCACTCTCTGAAATAGTAAAACCCTCTAGCCTGTTTTCATAGAAAAAGTGTCAGGGACCGCCGGTTATTTTTCTGGCGAAAACCCTCAATTATTCAAGTCAATAATCGGGTTAAACTTTAGAAAATCCTCTCTAAAAATGAAAAAGGAAAAAACCGGAAAGAAAACTAACTTAATTTTTCTTTTCTCTTTTTAAGAATTCAACCCCTTTCTCTTTTTTTTTCTAAGGTATTTATCTGGGTCTTCCGTCCCTTGTCATTATTCTCGTAATGCACGTTCTTTACTTCTCACGTTTCCCTCTGTTATCGGGCGGTTACTTGGTCACCATAATGAGGATTGATTGCACCTAGGAGTTAGACGATTATTTGGTCATCAAAGCAAGAATTGATTGTGTATGGGAGTTATTCCTCCATTCTTGGAGAGAGTCGTTCGATCGTCTCACACTGTGGGCTCAGGCTGCCACACTTTAGTTCGGCTTGGCTCATGGAATGATTTATTCTTGCTCTTGGAGTCGCTCAAAACATGGTGAAAGCTCGCTTGGCTAACGTGTATTCCTGCTCCTCCTAGCCCTACTCGAGCAAATTGCGATCCCCTGGTCTTAGCTTGCTTAATACTAAGCAGGAGTTCCTTTGTATTTGTGATCAGCACTCCCGTTTCGGCTGGCTTATCCTCAAGATGACGTGCTCTTTATTTCCCAAACACCAGTCCCTCAGTTTCTAGTTTTGAGGGTGAAACGAGATAAGACTATAAATTATTTGCTCGAGTAAGCTTCCCCTTTTTTTCTTTTATCCAACTCTTCAGTCACTTTATATATTATGTGAGTGACGTAGATTACTCTAGGCCACTCGTTTGAATTCGAAGAGGCGGTTCTCTGAACAGACGCGTTCCCTCGCGTAATGTACCGTCTGTTGGAGTAACTCTTTTTCCTCTTTATAAATCCCTGAATTTATCTCTGAACAGACGCCTTCGTCTCCCTGGCAAAAATAACACCCCTAGCTGTCCTCCTCGAGGGTATGTCACCCTATAGCTGGAGTATTTTAAATGGGGTGTCAGGTTACCTTTACAACCTTACTTTACCCGAATCCTCTCCCAAATTCATCTGGCACCTAGGCAATTAAATCTCAATGGGTGGAGGGTTTTATCGGGCTTATTCATTTTGTGGAACTGGTGTAATATGGGTAAGCCCGTGGTGGATGAGATAAAAAGTCTGTATCAACTGAAAAGCAACCCAAAAGATGTGGGCCGGTATTATTTCACATCCAGCTCAAAGGATAAGAAACCCATCACTAATCTTGCCACTTCTGGTGGCAATTAGAAAAGTAAATTATTTTTCGTCTAGGGAGATTGATTGTAACATATGCAATTTTTTTTATTATATATGTAAATAATTAAAACAAAAGGGGGTGTATTTGATATTTTGTGTGTGTATATGAGATGGGAAATGGTGTGAAATGGGTGGGAAACTTAAAGCGAAACCGAGAGAAAGAGAGAGAACCCATTTGACCAGACCCGACCCGGAACCCCGCGAACTTGACCCAGTTGTAACTCCCTTTTCCGACCACCTCACCGGCCGAGCAAGGTGTTAGACGAAAGCTTGTGAACTGGCCGTCAATCTCCACACGTCCTTGCTGCCGAAAATTACGTGGAATGATGCTGGCGAAGCTCAAAAACTCAATGGGTTTGTCATGTACGAGCGCTGCCGATTTCGTCCGTCTTTGGCCACGCCACCGGTTGGAAAAGGTTCCCCACCTCGCCATCTTCCTTTCCCGACCAGCCACCGTCACTGAGAAGGCTCGATCCGGAGCCACCGCCGCACGTCGGAGCTCACCACCACTGCCTTTAGACTCGAGGCGGTCAGTAGAGCTAGTCCGACCATCCACGCCGCCGTTGGTTGCCGTTGACTTTCGTTGACCCATGAAGGGCATTTTGGTAATTTCAAAATTTAGTGCCATTTCTTAATTTCTGAATGTTCGAGGTACTTAATTAATTCCAAAAATTTAATAGTTTGTACATTTATGAATTTGAGGGTTGTCGACAAGTATAATTTCAGATTTTATTAGTAAATTACGAATACGGGGTTAATTCGATAAGCTAAGAGACTTGAGAGTTGAGATGTCTGGACGAATGTTTATTTTCAGTTTTATTTTTGTGACATTAGTTTGAATTATAAATATGGGATGTAATTATATCTTTTCTTTCAAATAGGTGGATCTACGGGCGAAAATATACCTGAGGACTTGGTTGATAGCCGAGTCTAAGTTATTACTGTGAGTGGAATATATTAAACCTATTTGTGTACGTTTTGTTTTTATACAGTAAAGCTTGTTCGTGAAATAAGTATTTTAATTGTTCTCATTTAATGGTTCTCCGAAATAAATGTTTTACACGTATGAATATTTTGTTAAGCTATATATATTCATTTATGTTCCATATCGACTTTGAATTTGTAAAAAAGATGATTGATTTCGAGCATGATTTAAAGTGTTTATATATGGATTTCGAGCATGATTTTAATTTTATATATGTGTATACAAGTTATGAAAAATCATGAAGTAAATACCCATTCCCTCCAGATAATATAAGATGAGATGAGATGAGATGAGATAGTAGGCCCTTCGGGGCCCGTCTGAGCACACATAAAGGCTTTGGGCCGTGTGTTTGGGCACTTTCGCCGTTTGGGGGTATATGCATCCAGACATATATTGAAATATGATGAGATTTAAGATCGGGTGGTCCAAACATGATGTCGCTAGATAGCGCATCATTGCACGTCCGTTGAGATCCGAATATAAATTATGATGATAAGCATGAGATGGCATGTCCCCGTCTATTCGTGTAGCTCTGGGCATGATGGTACCCAGATAGTACATCATTGCCGTCTGTTGAGGTTTGGATATGATGAAATTATTCCCCCGGGTATTTGTTTAAAGATAGTTGTAATATTTAGTGTTTAATATTTCAATATGAGATGCTTTTCTTGATTTTGTGGTAGTATTAATTATATTTATGTTCAGAATATGATTGAAATGAAATGAATTTTTATATTAACATAATTAATTGAGAAAATTATTTATACAAGCGATGCATTTATTTTTGTAAGTATGTTATGTTTCAAAAACAACTATCCACTCACTGAACTCACTGAGTTTTATGCTCACTCTATTTTATTATATTTCCCCCTCAGGAGATTTCAGGTACAACTGTTGACCCAGCAGCTGTACATATTTGGAGTCGTTTTTGGCCACGTGAGAGTATCTGAAGACATAGATAAATTTTTTTTTGTTAATATATATAATCATCCCATTTTGGAATTATACTAGAGATATGACATAAAAATTAGGAAATGTGTATACTATTGGATATTTTATTGAATGAGACTGGTTGAAGTAGTTTGATGCATAATAAATAATTTTGGGAGTGCTTGTGTTATAATTGCAGGTTTGAGAATATTATATATTTAGGGGAGGTTCTGCCGAAATTTTTGGTAGAATACTCATTAATAAGATTTTTAATGATTGAGTTCAATTTCTTGAGATAGGTCGCCTATGGGGATGGGGCGGGTCATTTCATTGGTGGCGAGCAGCCTTTGCACCAGGAGATGTTATCCAAATTTCTTCTCGTTTTTGCACTCTAGGTCATTTGTTGTTCATTGCGCCTTTTGATTTGGCCCTTCTCCTCACCACTTCTGATTATCATTTTTTGGTCTTTACAGTTTCTTGGAATGTGTCATACAAGATCAGGGAAGAGCTGAAGTTGCATGTGGATGCTGCTTTGGACAACGCCAGCTCGTGTAAAGAATTGCTAACCCATAATAACCGAGTAGGGTTTGGCTTGGCATCCGAGGAAGAAGAGATGAGTGGCATTCTTGCTTGATTGAAAAAGTGCCTCGGCACTGTTGACAGTCTTAGCAGCTCCTATGCTCCACCAAATAAGCCAAGGGTTGACCTTACTACTTCCCCTATCAAAATTCTTCCTCCTTCTTCAGAAGGTGGGAAAGTAGTCGAAAAGGCTTCTTTGAAGGATTCTACCGCTATTGTTCCCGCCAGGTCCAAGGGAGCAGGCTGACTTTGCTAAGCCTTATGTCAAAGAGTTTACAAGGCATGTACAGGAAGACTTTGTTGCTGAGTTGGAAACTTCTAGTCTTAACGATCTGGCCACTTACTTCCATCATTCTATATGCCAAGCTGCTGCTACCTCCATAGGTTTTAAGTCAAGAGTTCTTATTTACGAGAGGAGACTTAAAGCTGAAAATCAAAACTTGAAAAAGATCTCGAGCAGGAGAAGGAAGAGTTGGTTAAGTGCCGAACTGAAATCTCCACATTTAAAGAGAGAGCTGTCGTGGCTGACTCGAAGGCATTCTAACTCTAGAAGGAGCTATCTATTGTCCGAGATGAGCTCTTGAATTCCAGGAAGGATCTTGATGTTCAAAGATTTTCCTTTGAGAGGACTATAGAAGCTGAGACTTCTCGCCTCCAAGGTAGACTAGATTCTATGGGCAAGCAACTTGCTGATGAGTACAACAATGGGCTAACATTCTATTATGAGTGCATCATATTTGTCCTCGGTAAAGAGTACTCTAAGCTGGACATGGCTAAACTCAATACTGGTGTAGATGTCTATATGAGCGAGCAACATGCAAGGAATCAGCAACCAAGAGATCCACCTCTAAACGTGGAGGCTTCCGTTGCAGGGCCTAAAGAAATTGCTCCTTCTATCGAGGAGGGTCCTCAAGTTATTCCTCCTCCCCAAGTCACTGATCCAGCTGCTGACCAGTCTGCACAAGCTCCCTGATTTTCACTTGTAGCTTTTTATTCTATGGCATTGTAAACTTTGGCCCTTATTGATTTGACTAAAAAAGAGAATTTTTTTACTTTTTCCTTCTCTTATGACTTTTAACTTATTTTGAATTCCCCGAACTCGAATAAGCTTTCGACAAGCTTCAAGTTTTTTCCTACTTTAAATGAACTCTAGGACTTTACCCTGTTATATTTTCCCGGTAGCGGTCTTCTGTATGGTTCTATAAGCCCATAATATGCCGGGTAATTTGTCTACCCATGCTCCCTTCTGCTCTTCTAACTTGGTTTTCAAAAGTCTTTTTATGGATTTGTTCGCGGCCTCCACTTGCCAGTTTGCCTGCGGATGAGAGGACAAGCAAAACTTCAACTCTATTCCTAAATTTGTGCTGAAGTCTCTTAACTTGCTATTATCAAACCGTCTCTCATTATCCATAATCAGAGCATGGGGAATTCCATATTTGCAAATCACATTTCTCCCGATGAAATTGGTTGTTTTGCTCTCTGTTATCTTACTCAAAGGCTTTACTTCAACCCACTTTAAAAAATTATCAATTGCAACCACTGCGTGTGTTGTAGATGCTCGTCCATTTAGTAATGGTCCAATCAGATTAATTCCCCATTGAGCGAATAGCCATGGCGAGTTCATTACTATAATGTTCTCTAGTGGCTGGGCTAGGAAATTGGCGAAGCCTTGGCAACTCTTGCAAGTCCTGGTTTTCTCTTGCGCATCTTGGTGCATTCTAGGCAAAAAAATACCCTTGCCTCAGGACTTTAAAAGCTAAAGACCTTGCACCATAGTAGTTTCCACAAATCCCATTGTGTACTTCTCTGAGCACATAGTCTGATTTTTCTCATTTAAACAGCGTAGCAGCGACAAGGTGCATTCTTGTTGATACATTACCTCATCAATCAGCGTATATCTTGTTGCCTGACACTTCAACTTCCTTGCTTGCTTCTTATCAGTAGGTATTATCCCCTCTTTAATGTAGGAGACAATTGAGTCTATCCAGGTACCACTCCTGGCTACACTAATCACCACCTCTTTTTGCTCAATACTCGAGCTGGTTTTGATCTCCACAGGGATTGATTTAGGCATCTTAGGGTCTCACACAGCTACCATTCGTGCTGTCATATATGCCCAAAAACTCTCTGCTCTCGATATCTGTTCTACCTCCACTGCTCAAAATTTTCCAATCAATTGTCTCACCTTTCGAAGATCGGCCTCCATCTTCTCTCTTTTGGCTTAGAAACTGTCGTTGAGGTGATTCGCTACCCACTGTGAATCTGTTCGGACCTTCACTTCCTCTGCCTTTATTGTTAGCATAAGTTTTAATCCCGCTATTCTGCCTGACTGTTTGTAGCCTTAAACTTGAGTCTCACTACATATTGAATTTCCACACTTTTAGGGCTAAGCAAACCACTTCTGCTCCTGTTCTTTAGTCCTCACATGACCCATCTACTGTAATAAACCAAATCTTACCCGGAACAAGTTCTCCGATCTCTTGCTCGTTATCTGCACCCCTATCTGACTCCATGCACTTGGCTACAAAATCTGCTAGAGCTTGTTCTTTGATTGCTGTCCGAGGTTGGTAGCTGATGTCAAACTCGCTGAGCTCTATCGACCATTTCACCAGCCTACTAGAGGTTTCGGGCTTGTGTAGGATTTATCTAAGTGGCTGATTTGTCAATACCACTATTAAGTGTGCTTGAAAATAAGGCCTCAATTTTGAGCATTGTTACCAAGGCGAGTGCCCATTTGTCCACCAGATGGATATCGAGTTTCCGTTTCCAGCAAGGCCTTGCTTGTATAGTACAATGGGTGTTGAACCTCCGATTCTTCTCTTATTAAAACTGAGCTCGTGGCCCACTGTGACACAGTTAGATATAAGTACAAAACTTCTCCTACTCACAGCGTCGATCAGCGAGTGGGGCCTTTAGCAAATAATACTTCAATCACTGAAATGCCGATTCATACTTTGGCATTCATTTTTCTTCCTCCCTTTTTTTTTTCTGAAAGAAAACATGGCACTTGTCTGTCGACCAAGAGATGTACCGATTCAAAACTGCTAGTTTATCCGTAAGACTCGGACCTCCTTCAATGTACATAGGAACTTCATTTCCACCACTGCCCTTATCTTCTTGGGGTTGGCTTCAATCCTCCTGCAGCTGACCATAAAGCCTAAAAACACTCTACAACCTACTCCAAATGCACACTTCTCTGTATTGAGCTTCATTTAGTATTCTCTCAAAAGCTTGAAAGTCTCTTCTAGATGCTTGACATGCTCGTCTACATCATTGGACTTGGTAATCATGTCGTCTACATAGACTTCCATTGTACGTCTAATCAAAGGTTTAAAAATCTTGTTCACCAACCTCTGATATATTGCTCCTACATTTTTTAAACCAAAGGGCATGACCTTGTAGCAGAATAGGCCTTGATTGGTGATAAAGGCTGTGCATTTTTCATCTTGTCCAAACATGGGGATTTGGTTGTATCCAGAAAATGCATACATGAAGCTGAGTAGGATGTGCCCAACTGTGGAATTGACCAACTAGTCTATTTTTGGTAGTGGGAAACTGTCTTTGGGGCATGCCTTGTTCAGGTACGTGAAATCTACACACACCCTTCACTTGCCATTTGCCTTCTTAACGAATACCACATTCGAGATCCACTCTGGGTAATTCACTTCCCTTATGAATCCTACTTTCAATAGTTTATTCACCTCGCTATTCATGGCGTCATATCTTTCCTGATTGAAGCACCTCTTCTTCTGCCTCACTGTCTTTTGCTAACTTGTGACATGCCGCCCTCGAATCAATCTCTGGCATGTCATCATGGGACTAGGCGAATGTTGTGCAAATTTTATTGAACTCGCAAGCGCACGAATCTATTGAAGCATAGATTAATGGTGACGAGTGTCAATCCCACGAGGAGGTGGATTTTAATTATGTAGAATTATTATTATTCTTTATTATTTATGCCTTTTTGTGAAATTTCCTAGTTTATTCTATACTAAAATTGAAATTAAAATGGCGAGAATAAATTGTAACTTGATCAATGTAATAAAGTACTTGCGTCTTAGGATTCACACTCAGTATTTCACCATGGGCTTAATATTCGTTTTTTAGGTCCAATTAATTTATGAAGGGGGTATTTCCACTCCTCATAAACCTAACTCTAATAAATATGACATCAAGCACTCATTGTGCCAGGAAGAATAATTTTATGTTAAATGTGGTATCAAGAACACGTTGTGCCAGATAATAATAGTGTAATTGTCGACAAGGTGGCAAGACTATCCACTAATTAACCTAGATGAATTTTATGTCAATAATGAGTCAAGACCTACCACATAAATTAGAGGGAGGCTTTTCTCTAATAAATCTAGTATAAAGCGCTCACCGTGCCAAATAGTAATAATCTTGCACTATGGAGCTGATATACCAGTGCAATATCTAGACAAGATTATTACTATCTGTCTATGGTAAGTCAAAACAATTTAAATAAATTAGAGAAAGTAAAAATAAACTTACCAAATTAAGCCTATAGATTATGTTGAGGCTTCACCTTTAACCTAAGCTTGAAAATAAATTAGCTACTCATTTTATAACTAGGGGTAAAATGGGAATTTTATTAAAATACATAGAAAATATAAGATGGAGAAGGAATTACA
Organism: Murraya koenigii; assembly: GCA_025617385.1. NCBI lineage: Eukaryota > Viridiplantae > Streptophyta > Magnoliopsida > Sapindales > Rutaceae > Murraya > Murraya koenigii. The sequence continues at coordinate 34,762,490 of CM046811.1, forward strand.
GAAAATAGAGCCCAAAAATGAATTCAGTGGTGTCAAATTAGGGGGGGAGCCCCCTATTTATAGATACAACAAGTAAATCATGGCCATCGGATGAAAACAATTCAGACGCCAGGATTGCGCCACGTGGCACTCTCTGATTAGTTGGAACACGTCACATTGCTTTCATTCCGTGTATATGCATGTACGGTACGCGCGATTTTCGGTCCACTAATACTCTGCCACATCATCGGTCAATATAAAAGTCAACAAGTATGATTCAGTGCATTGCTTGTATTGTAAGCTCATTTTTCAGTCCAATAGGCTTCTGCTACATCATCGGTCAATGCCGCATCATCGATCAACGACAAGTCAGCAGTCAATGCCAAGTCAGCAGGGCCCACTAAAATCTTAAAATTACAATTTTACCCTTTATGTCTTTCCTAAGGTTTTCAACTTTTCTGAGTTCAAAAATACTGTTCGTTTTGCTGTCCGACTTCTCGTTTATTGAGAAATGAATAAAATACCCCTAAAATATATAAAGTATTAAAAATACACATAAACATAAACAATTAAATATCAAGGGACTTAAAATACATAAAGGTGGAGATGTTAGTAAGACTTTAGGGTGTAAAATGATGATTTCACCCTTTATAAATATACACTCTCTAGGACTCAACAACGAACACATCCGCGTGGGCTTGCAAACACTCGATAAGACTCGCCTGCACCTTCTTACTTATGCTCGAGCTGATCTTAACTTTCTTCTCCTAGTTGTCGGGTCTCATTAGGGCCTCCTCCAACTCCTCGGCAGGCTCTTGTCTTCCCTTCATTGAATCCCCCCTAACATCCAACAATGTCAACTGCATTGCTTCTTTAACCGCTGTTACGTAACAGCTCCTCGCAACCTACTAATCTCCTTGTATAAGCCCTACCACACCATTCACTCGGTATTTTAACGCGAAGTAATGCGTAGATATTACTAACTGACTGATTCTCATGAACGGCCTCCCCAATATCATCTGGTACAGGCTAACCTCGTCCACAACCACGAAGTCAAGCGTCATATTCTTCTCGAAGGGTCTCGAGCTTATAGTTACAAGTAGATTGACAATCCCCAAGGGAGTCAACCTTCCTCCACCAAATTCTATCAAAGAGGTACTTGTGTGTTGAAGTCTCACGTCTACTATCCCCATCTCGTCCAGGGTAGACTTGGAGAGTATGTCCACCGAGCTTCTCGAGTCTACCAGAATCTTATTGAGCTCCCTATTTGCAACATTTGTCTTTACAACTAGGGCATCTTCTTAGGGATATAAAACCCTTTCTTCATCTTGCTTCGTCTATATCATCAGGACTTACCGGTTCTTGGCCTTTTACTGCACGGCATGTTGAGCAGGACCCCTCGATTAGCAAATGTGTATCTGCTGTAGTTTTTCCAGGCTCTGTTCGAGTCTTCTGCTATCGTTGGCCCTCCTGCTATCACTTTCACAATAGGTTGCTCCCGATTCATTCAACAAATCTTGTCATTCTCTGCATGCTGCCAGTCCACCACTGGCTGTCCCCCATCAATGAATTCATCTAGGTACTGATTTTTTACCAAATTCTCCACCTGGTTCTCCATATCTCGGCACTGAGATATTGAATGGCCATGATCATTGTGAAATCTGCTAAATCTGCTCATGTCCTTTATATTCGCTGGCTTGGTCATTGGTACTGGAGAACATAGCAGATCTCGTTCTTCCACAACATCTAAAGGGTGTATCGCCCACGAGAGGACTCGTAGATCATTTGCATGATCCCGTCCCTAAGAAAGTTACTCGTAGGTGGGGGTGACGGGTGGACGACTCTATCATGTCTGTGTGTGTCGGTTCATAGAGCCATTTGAGGACGAATTTCCACTAGGTTGATGGTAACCCCTTTGGACTCTGCTCGGTGACCTGCAGAATTGAATGTGACCAATCCGAGGTTGGGACGTTCTCTAGTAATGGTGGTAAGGAGCAGCTCAGTTTCATGCCCCTCATTTCTGAGCTCTCCTCTCTTTACGCCTCGTTCCGTCAATCTACTTGTTCCTTAACTTCATCGCTTTCTCTTCTTCGATTGTGATATCCCTCTTTATCTGCTCATGTGCATCAGAATATGAGCGAATCAAGGGATTCCGCAGATTGTATAACGGCCTTCCCATTTTCACCTCTTTCTTCTGCTCTCTTAACGCTTGAGGATGATTGAATGCCCCGAGATCCAAGACTACTCCCCTTGACAAATTCCCAGAGGGACTCCCCCTCCCCATGTTTGATCTCAACCAGCTCTATCATATTGTCTTCGAGAGTTACCGCCCCACGAAACTGTTTTGCAAACTCTGTACACATTTACTCGAAGCTCCGGATGCTTCCCGGTGGCAGCTTGTGATACCACTCCTGTGCTCGTCCATCCAAGGTAAGTGGGAAGGCTCTACACCTTTGCACTGCTGTCAAGCCCTACACTCCGATTATGTCATTGAAGCATTCAATGTGCACTAGTAGATCACTCTTTCCTGAAAATTTTAATTCAGAAAACAGAAATCCTTGGGAATTGTGGAGCTCATGATCTCCACTGAGTGTGGAGATTCATTGGCTAGCATGATCCTCCAACTCGGGGCTTTCTCATGTCCCTGGATGTCATCAATGATCTAAGCTAAACTACAAACCTCTCCCTCTAACCCTTCCACATGGGAAGGACTCCGTGTTGTAACTTGCACACATTTTTGCTTTGTGTCCTTTAGACGCTGTCTTAACTCTCTTTCTTCTAGTTTTACGCTCATCCTTTCAGCCGTACTTTGCACCCTTTGCTTTTGAGCTCCAACTCTCACGTCCTGCCCAGTGGGGGCATTCCCCTGGCTGGATTTAGGGATGTCATTGTTCACTTTTTTCTGTCCGTCCCAGTGGGGGCATTCAATGTCTCCATCTGTCTCTCCATCCAATCCATCCTTTCCTGCACGACTCTATCCTAGCCCTTGTTGGTCACCTCCCTCGAGTCATTGATTCTTCGAGACTTTCTTCTCTTGGATCGTTACCTCCTGTTGTCATGTCATTTATCCGGCGTGTAACAAGGCTTAGCTTTTTTTTTTTCAATCCTCACAGACGGTGCCAAAATGTTGATGCAATTTTTAGGTCGCTTCTTACTCGAGCAGGTTCTCCAGCTAACTCATATGTTTCTCCACTCTCTGAAATAGTAAAACCCTCTAGCCTGTGTTGAAAAAGTGTCAGGGACTGTCGGGTATTTTTCCGACAAAAACCCTCCAATGGTCAAGTCAATAATCAGGTTAAACTTTAGAAAATTCTCTCTAAAAATGAAAGAAGGAAAAAAACCGAAAGAAAACTAACTCCCTTTTTTCTTTTCTCTTTTTTTCATAATCCAACCCCTTTCTCTTTTTTTCTGGGGTATTTATCTGAGGATGGGCCATTATTCTTGTAACCCACATTCTTTACTCCTCGCGTTTCCCTTTGTTATGGAACGGTTACTTGGTCACCATAATGAGGATTGATTGCACATGGGAGTTAGACGGTTACTTGGTCATGAAAGCGAGAATTGATTGTGTGTAGAAGTTATTCCTCCATTCTCGAAGAAAGTCGTTCGATCGTCTCACACTGTGGGCTTAGGCTGCCACACTTTGGTCCTGTTTGGCTCGTGGACTAATTTATTCCTGCTCTTGGTGTCGTTCAAAACATGGTGAAAGCTCGCTTCGCTGATGTGGACATTCCTGCTCCTCCTAGCCCTGCTCGAGCATATTGCAAGCCCCTGGTCTCAGCTAGCTTAATATCGAGCAGGAGTTCCTTTGTATTTGCGATCAGCACTCCCGTTTCGGCTGGCTTATCCTCGAGCAGACATGCTCTTTATTTCCCAAACAGTACCAATAACTAATATAAGATAACAGGAAATCAGAATCGAAGAGACACAACAAGAGCGAAATAGAGGACTTATGTGGTTTAGCACCCTCATTATCTACATCCACAGTAAACACATCATAAATGGCTTTCAACCATCTGAAAATGTACAAGGTTACTTTACATTCCAAAACTCATCAATGCCACCAACAGTTCATCTAGTGCAAATGCATCTCTTCTACAAATTGTTGGTCTTACGAGGGAACCCATAACTGAATGCTTTTGTGGTCTGTACCTTCAAATCAATGTATTTTCTAAATGCATGTAGTCCAGTAAAGCATATATCAAATCAATGTAACATGAACATTGTACGAAGTTCTATTGCCAATCTGTAAAAAGGATATACGCCTAACAAAATAACGGCTATTATTATTTTATAAATATACGTCAAAAGGTGTACTGATTTATGGATAACAATGTCAAGATAGTAGGAATACTTATGTAAAAATTGAGGGAAACAATCATTTATTTAAATCATGTAAGTAATAGTCAAAGGAGAAAAACGAGAGATACGAAAACTTTGCACAAGTTAAAGGGGAAGCAAGATTATGTAATTGTTCAATACTTATAATTGAAATATTTATGATATTCCTACAGTTTAAAGGTGGTCATCCATTATAATTTCATCACTCACATTCTTTTCAAATGATGTGGAATGTCATAAACTACCCCATTCTATTAGTTTAATTTTCAGCAATAGCTTTAGGCAGAACTATATTAAATTAAATTAAATGAAGCTAAAATAACTAAAAATAGTACACTATTTTAAAATTATATTAATAACTGTTGATATGATATTTAATATTCAGTATTATTTTAAATAAATAATTCAATATATAAACACAAAAACATCATCGATGACTATTTCTTTATGATGCCACACTTTGTAATATTCAGTTTTCCTTCATTCTAAGCCACATTAAGGGCTTGGCCCATATTTGTGTTATTTTCCTTTTCAAAATACAGTGTCACTGCTCAACGTTGTTTGGATAATAATTTACCGAAATGTTATAATTATGGAAAATGCGAGCACCAAGTATTTTATGAGTAATATAGATAATATAAAGGCAAGGGCTATTATGATAAAGCCAATGAGAAATAACGTAAGAAGCTGCTATTGTATCATAATCGCATATATCATTGATGGCTATTTATAGCAAAATCTCCTCCTGCTATCAATCGATGGGAACAAAGAAATAACAAGCTGCGTGCAATAGGATCATTGTGCTTTGTGTTTGTGGAGATCAACCTCATGCATGTAATGTAAATCACTAATAACAATTAGATGATTTGATTCGGTGGGTAGCCAATATCACAACAAGAATAACATTTTAACGGAAAAACAGTTTAAAAGGTATCGCTTGTGCTTTGACAGTTGATACATGACTTTTTCCCACTACTTCATGGATAATTGCCCTGGACCACGTGTCGGGCTTCATGGGCATCTGGCCTTTTAGTTTGCCATCATTGGATTAACTTAAAATCTTGTCCAACAATCCAAAAGTGAAGGAATTATTGATTATTTTCAACAGTTACTAAGCTTATCAGGAATCTAAATTCTTAGCGTTTGGTTGAAATTGGATTCAGGGGAGTGATGAATTTGTTGTTGATCCGACACTTTTGATGAATTTGCAACAGGCATCTCACTTCCCTACATATTATGAAATGAGAAAAGAACATTTATAATGTGATTACAGGAGGCAGCAGGTTTAATTCTAGAACTCATCATATGGCGTCTGAGTTATCTCATTGTTTTAATATTTTCCCTTGTCCTTGATCATGTTAGTGAAATATTTTCCCTTGACCATGTTATTTTAAATCTAGATTTAGCCAAAAGCCTACACCCACGGGAGCAATGGATGAGAGGTAATATTTCAAATTGAAAATCTTATAAGTTGCTCTTAATATTACAAGGATTCTGAAGGATTATATGATAAGAAATTTATGGGTGAAGTAGGGCCACAATTAAAATAAAATTAGACAGAAATAAAGAATAATCACAAAGAGGGACACTAGAAATTACATAGTTCTACTTTTTAGCCTACGTCCATGGGTAAAACAGAAGGAAAATATTTCACTAGTGATATGAGGATGACAAGTATTATAATACTTTAACCTACTTCTCAGAATCTCAATACACCCAATTCTTAAATCCTAGACATACAAGAGTACTTGGAATCTTAATTAACTCTCATACAAATTCTCTCATATGGAATGCTAAGAGTGGAGTACTAAGGGGGGAATGAGTCTTCTATTTATAGGCTTCATTCCCCTTCCTTTTTAATTAAATAATAATATATATTATTCAAAGTTCACAGTTTAATAATTCAAACTTTGAACATAGCCTGTCAAATTAAACATGCTTCTAAAATTTCTAGAATTTTGACATTTTAGATTATTCAAACATTTTGGCTGCATACATTCTTCCTTTGACATTCTCCTACTTGGAGATTTGGCTGAGAATCAATCAATCTCCACACATCCTTTCTGTTTCATTATTGATATATTGCTTACGTCTCTGCTAGGCCACAAGAAGATCTACTTCATACAAACTTGTTAGCATTGATTCGTTTGGTCACAACATCTACTAGATTCTCTTCGTTATGAATCTTTTATAAATCTATACTTCCATCCTCCATTATTTATCGAACAAAATGATATTGTACCTCTTTGTGCTTTGTCTTGGAATGAAAAGTTGAATTCCTTGCAATGTGCAAGGCACTTTGACTATCACAAAACATAAGAATTTTCTCATGTTTGTACCTGAACAACTCTGTTAACATTTGTATCCAAATAACTTCCTTGCAAGCTTATGTAGCTGTCATATATTCTGCTTCTGTTGTAAATAAAGCTACAATGGTCTGCAGTTAACCCAAGTCGAAAAGATTGGTCTCTTCGACTGACTGATGCACTTTTGGCTTACTGCACTGCATTTAAAATATCTTTGAGTATGTCACCTTATCAGTTAATTTATAGTAAGCCTTGCCACTTACCAGTTGAGCTTGAGCATAAATCATTTTGGGCTGTTAAAACTTTGAATTCAAATCTTGATTATGCTAGTAACGTGCACAAATTGCAACTGAATGAACTCGAAGAATTGATAAATGATGCGTATGAAAATTCAAGAATTATTAAAGTAAGAACCAAAGCTTTTCATCATAAAAAAATTTAGAAAAATATTTGAAATTGGTCAAAAAGTTTTGCTATATAATTCTCATCTTCATTTTTTTCCAGGGAAATTAAAATCAAGGTGGAATGACCCATTTGTTGTAAAATATGTATATCCATACGAGGCCATAGAAATTGAGAATCTAAAGAACAGTGTCACATTTAAAGTTAATGGTCAAAGATTAAAACCATATCTAAAATTCCAACCACGTGAAGAAGACACTGAAATCAACTTAAATGACCCACCAAATCTTGATTAAATCTTTAATGTGTGACTAATATATATATATTGTTTTATTATTTTATCATTTGATTGTTTGATTATTTTTAGTTTCACACCGTATATTTATTGAGCATATAATATTTCTTGCTTAAGCGTGTTTGTTTGACAATTGTATTTTCTCTTATTATATGTCATGAATACCTCAATTAGAAAGATTCTCTTGAAACATCTTAAAACTCTTTTACGTGTAAAATTTCACTTAGTAGGATTGATACGGAGTTATAAATCACATCCAATATTGGATCGCCGACAGAGTTTGTGTCATATGTTGAAGACCTAGAAAGACAACTTTGAAAAATAGATGATGATATTTATAACTTTTAGTTAGAACTTGAGGTTAATGCAATAAGAGGACCAATATAAGTTTCAATTATTTTATTTTTTTCTTTTCAGTGTTTTTTGTTTATTTCACATTTGAATTGATCTTTTAGAGTTGATTTGTTTCTTTGGTGTGTTTTAATTTATTTTCATATAAATGGCAGATAAGGTACTCCGTGACTTCTTAAGTCAGTATTTTCAGCTTCCCATAATAACCGAAACCTCAAAAACCAAACATGGAATAAATACAACAAAAACTGCATAAGTATTTTCCTTCTCTCTCTCAGAATGCCCTCAGGAAAATTTACAAAAGCCACTGTGAACGACTATATTTGTTAATGATCCATGGCATTCCTTCTGATGTTCGTTTGTTAATTGAAGCAAAGGTCCGATTAACAGATGATTTTTCTGATCCATTTATTTCTTACATACTTGGTTTCAGAAAAAGTACATACGCTAAAAAGAGAATAGCTAAATAACTTGGCTCTAAATGTCGTAATTGTGTAAGACGTAATTGCAAGAACCCACGTTGTAAATTTTTAGGAATGCTTTCTGATACTCGTGAAGATAAAATTAAATTAGTTAAAGATGGCATGAGTAAAGAATTGTTAGATAATATCTTACAATATCTTGAGGCGCATCGAAGCAGATATATACAACGTTCAATTCAAAGGTATTGGACACTATTCCAAAAAGAAAACACATAGTTTAGTTTTTGGAATCTGACTAAAAAAGATTCTATTTGCTAGTTGATAAGAAAACTGGATAGAAAGCCTATCCTCGACCTATAGAGGGTTTTCAACTGTTATTGGACGTAAAACCAAAGGAAGATGTGAGCCACAGTCGCAAATACCAGTAAATATCATTTTCCTTTTAATAATATTTTATTTTATGCATTATTATTTTTAATAGTGTGATTTATGTCTAATTACTGCTTTCTTTTTCTTTTTACTGTTTGCTTTGTCTGTTTTCTTTTGAAATATAAACCAAAGGTTCACGCGTCATTTGACAAGTACACTACTGCATTTACAGCTGTTTATCAATATCTCTATCTTTAAATACGTGCTTTTATTTTAAACATTCACAAATTATTTTTGAAGATTATTCAAATGGAAACATCTTCGAGTAGACAATTCAAAAACATTTGTGTGCTTTATGGGTTTTGCTATTGAAAGTACAAGGAGTTTGTTGAGGCAGCTGTAAATATTGGTCGTGTCATAGTAGAAAGAAACTTATAACTAATATATGAAGGAGGTGACCATGGGTTATCTAAACTTCACTACTAGAAAAATGGTCATTACTGACACTTTGTAAAAAGTGTCACTAATTATATACATATGTACTATTTTTTATTTTTAACAAATAAGTGTCATAAATTACTGATACTAGTGTGTCAATAAATTAAACATTAGAAATTTGTGACACTAAGGTATTAGTAGTTAAAAAATAAAATTTTAATTTTGTATCTATGAAGAATCAAACCCAAGAGCTCTAAAGCATAAATTGCTCAATTTTAAACATTAAACCACTGGGCCGAGAGTTTCATTTTAATCTTTTAAGTTACATTAAATAGTATATAACAATTAAAAATTAAAGTAAGTTAAGTATATGAAACCTAAAATGGAAAATTTTTTGTCAAAGTTAAAACCTATCCCACTCACGACCGGCAAGCTCTCTCGCTCCTTTCTTCTTTATCCCTCCCTCAATCTCTCTCTCTAACTCCCTCCCTCTCCCTCTCTCTTTCTCTACCTTGAAAGCTATCTCCATCAAAACCTTGAAGGCTGCCATCCTTAAGCTAAAATATCCCTAAAGACGACTTAGAAAGTTTCGCTAAGAATTTGGGCAAAGCTAGGGTTTGAAAGTTTGAATAATCGGTGTTGTGGTAACTCTTTATCTCTTTCTCTATTGTCATTGTTTAAGCGTTCATTTGTTAATTGGTTGACGTTTATTGAGTGCAAATGCGACCTTGTACTTGTTTGGAAATCTAGGGTTTTTGTTGCGTATAAACTAATTTTCGACAGCGTTATTCTTATTGTTAAAATTTTCGACACTCTAAATTTAACACTGAAAAAATTTTGGCTCCTCATTTTCCCCCTACTCCTAAAATCGATTCCCTTCTCAGTTTATATAGAAACCCTAAAACTAAAATAAACGAAAGTCTTAAACCTAAAATCTTTATTCTTCTAACCCAAATTCCATTGTTTCTCCCACCTAAATCGAAATCCCTTTCGATATTTTAAACTCTTCACGGTATCTTTTTCTCATCAAATGCTTTTTGCAGCTAGATACAAGTTTGGCTTTATTGAATATGTAAGTAGAAGTTACTAATGAGTAGCAGCACCTAGCGTTTCTGAAGAAGATTTAGAAGAGGATTTGAGTAACAAGCCTATTGGAGCTATAGACCGATCTAAAAGTACTACTGTTGGCCTTTATATCAATTTCTTCGTTTGGGGCTAGTTCTGTAAAGTGTTATATGTGGCATCTTAATGATGGATTCGTTTTCATTATTTGGATAAATTTGCTCTACTTGGATAATTGAAACAATTAAGATTTCTATGGGACTTGCATGAATGAGGTAAACTAGTATTTTATAAATTTGTTCATGGGTTATAATCTACAATTAAATTTTACATTTGTTTTTTTTTTTTGTTGTGTAATATATTTGCGTGGGCAAAATTTGAAACAAAATTTGTCAAAAAAAGATGATAAAAGTTGTGATCATAAGGTATTTGACAAAATGTATGAGAGATTGATCATTGTTCTAAGGATGAGCTATTTGCTTATTTTATTTTAATTTCACATTATACATTAATTAAAATTTTCTTTTGTAGCTGATATCACATGTACAGCATCTGTATTGAAATTTTAGTGATTTTGTTTAAATTGGTTGTAAGAGGCAGAAATTTAATTCACGTTTCTAACCATACTGTATATATTTTTAAAACTATATCTATTGGCTGTGATTTTTTAATAGTTTCTTTCCAATTCACATTATATACTCCCTTTCATTTGCAATTGGAATCATATGAATAGCTTTGGTATTGAATTTTTAATGATTTTTTTTAAATTGGTTGTATTATGCAGAAATTTAGTTCATCTTTCTAATCATCTTGGATATAATATTAAAACACTTTCTATTGGATAAGATGTTTGCATAGTCTCTTCCAATTTATGTTATATATTTATGAATCTTTCATTTAGAATTAGTATTATATGAATAACCTCTGTATTGAATTTTTAATGATTTTTTTAAGTTGTCTATAAGATGCAGAAATTTAATTCACCTGTTGACCATGCTAGATGAATTTCTAAAACTGTATCTATTGGCTGTGATTATTTTATATTTTCTTTGCTATTCACATTATATACTATCAATCTTTCATTTGCAATTTGAATCATATGAATAGCATCGATATTGAATTTTTTCTTATTTTTTTAAGTTGGCTGTAGTATGCAAAAATTTCATTATCTTTCTAATCATCCTAGATATATTATTAAAATTGTATCTATTGGCTGAGATGTTTGCATTATCCTTTCCAATTTATGTTATAAACTTATCAACCTTTCATTTGCAATTAGTATTATATGAACAGCCTCTATATTGAATTTGTAATGATTTTTTGAAATTGGCTCTATGATGTAGAAATTTAATTCACTTATCTTATTCAGTTCATCTTTATGTCTTGTTTTGTCCTTTATTACATTATTTGTGAGAAATGCATGCATGGTTGCTTAATTTAATTATTTAATTTATGTTATGAATGATGCATGGCTACTTAATTTCATTATTTAGTTTACTTAAATAAAATTTTAAATTAACAGGCATCGTTGATGAAATAGATAAATCTTGGATATAGTCTGCAAGGGTGTCCAAAGAATATGAAAAACGAGTTGAAGAGTTTGTAAATGTTGTTACACTTAATTCATAAAATCGTAAATTAGTTAGATGTCCTTGCATTGAGTGTTGCAACCTAGAGTTTCATTCTCCTAAATGAATACAGGGTCATTTATTTTAAAATGGCTTTCTTCCAACATATATAGTTTGGGATAAACATTGACGAGGTTAATGCACATGCGGCCTCTGTAAGTTACCCAAAGTATTTTGAAAATCATGAACTTAGGTTCATAGATCACAGTAACATAAAGGACATGATCCACGATGCATGTGAGCAATGTGACCAAAATCCTAAGGGTTTTAGGGATATACTTGAGGATGCTGAAAAGTCTTGTATTTAGCATTACTTTGATACCCATTTTTCAGTGCATCCCAAGCTTCGTTTGTTTTTATTACTGAAAATTTCTAGGAAAAATAGCTTGAGATCAGCTTATTGATCATTGCTCACTAGCTATAGATATCGCAAATTATTGCTTATTCACAGTCTATTGATATCAGTGATTCATGACATTGATCTTTTCTCTTCAATATTACAGCTTCTTTTCTTTATTTAAGGTATCTTTCTCTCAATGCATCAACTACAATTGTTAGCTTTATTTTATGTCTACGTTTTGATATCAATTGATGGTCTAAATATTGTGTGAAGTGTAGATGATTCTTGTTTTTGCTTGAATTAAATAAACCCACTTGAAATTTATCGCTAATTTGGTGTCACATGTTAATTTATGGGAATTTGGTGTAATTCACATGTAGAAATTATTTTTGAAATTTACAAGCTAAATAAATTTTATGGGCTAAAATATGAATTTTAAATACCAGTCATTTCTTGTAAACTAATACTAAATGGGTAAAAATGGTTATTGCTTCAATTATTTTTATTTGTGAGTAACGGCATAAGGGTTATTAGTTTAATGCCATGAATCAGGAGAAATCGTGCTCTTATCGGAAGAAGGAGAAGAGATATTTTTACCGACTATATTATATTTTGTTTTATATACTGAAAAGGGAGCAATATTTTAGTATAACAAATCACTGAGGTGGTGGTTACCTGATAATAGAATGGTAAGGAGGCGGTTGATGACATAATGTTTGAGCTGTACCATTGTTTTCTAATTGATTGTGCTAGATGCGAATAAATATGTATGTTTAGATTTTAGCTTGCATTGATGGGTATGTCTCCGCATACTCAATTCCATTTCAAGATGTATATGGGGATCTCCTCTTACCCATCTGCCAAATCATTTTATATTTCTCTGTGTTATGTGTTGATAAAATATAAGATTACAATTTCTTCATAAGTAAGCTTTGATTATATCCCCAAAGCTCTATCATTGTAAGTAGCTATCATGTGCAAGAACAATAGCCTGCTATCCTAATATTTTTCTTTCCCTGCTTGGCAATTTATCAATACAAAATGATCCGAGAAGGTTATGTTGCAGCCAAAGGAAACCGTAGGCTTGGTCAGTTCCGTCTAATTATGAACTTGCTTGCATAATATTGGAAGATCGAATTACTGTAATTTATTTTCTTCTGATTTGTCTTCATTTTGAACATAGGAAAACAGGTGATCCACTCCACTTTGACCGAGAAAAAGCTTATGAAAGTCAAGAAAGCACTTGATATTGATTTTATGGTAAATTACAATATATGTTCTGTGCACATAAATAAATAGATGTTTTTATGTATCAATATAAATTTTCTATTATCTTGTTCACTTTGAGGGAGGTGGAAACTAATGAACTAGTTAACAAGTTGGACCACCAAGAATTACAGAAAATTGGTATCTGATCATTTCCTTAAAGATTTAGTATTTAGCATATGGTTATTTTTCTGCATTTAATGGTTGTAATGATGTTAAAAATGATTCTTACAGTAATCGGGAAGCAAGCACATGGACACGTCCACATGTGGTGCTCTTCACTCGGTTGGAACCGGCGTCACTCGCACAAAGTGCAGATCTAACATTCATCAATGTGGTTCTTTCGGGAGTGAGCGGACTATCTCCAAGGCAAAAGTCGAAAACACTCCAAAAGCCGGGCTAGGGTTAGAATGCTATCAAAAGTTTTTACTCAGCGATAATTTTATATGATTTTTGACGTTTTGTAGCTCAATGAGATAGTTTATTGTTAAAACTACACGTAGGTAGCTTCAAGAGAGAGTTTCGTACCGGAAATGAGAAAATCGGAACAAATGGAAGCACTAAATAATTGTGATGAGGTTGATGATATTATCTGTAGTAGATTCACTCAAGATAAAAGATTAAGGAAAACAAGCACGATATGTTTCATTTATTTTTCCTTTTTTTTTTTGTTTTTCTTCTAACAATGGAATACCAAGTAAGTTGCTGCCGAATGAAATGTCCTCTAGTAGTGAAAACATGGTGATTCTAATGGCTTTGTTTGTTTTATTTTTATCATATTTACAGGTTAAGGAGCTTATTTTTCAGCATGTGAAGCGTCCGAAATCTCTAGCTATATGTTTTTGAAAGGCGTAGAGTGGATCTAGTAACTAGGTGACCTTTGTTCGGTTATGTGACCATACACTAGCGTGGAAATGAGAATGTAAAGAAGCAAATTGTTTAGACCATTTGTGACGGCTTACATTTTCTTTGTAGTCTTGCTGTTGTCCTGTTGGCGAATGCTATGATTCTTCTATATCTTCTTATTCATGGTTATGGATTTACTAATTGGAAATTGATTTCTGCACGCGTTTCTCACTGATCCGAAGATATACTATAATCTTGTCTTCGAAATTATTGTTTTACTGATATTACTAACTCGTGATACTATAGTAATAGTAATTATTGACACTAAAGTATTACTATTTGTATTCTATTGACATGTAATAATTGTTTGTAAATATTGTTACAAGAGTATCACTATATTAATAATACTATAGTGATACGAACTTTTGACACGTAATAATTATTAGTAACTTCTATTACTATAGTGTCATAAAATCTGTAATACTATAGTAATAGTAATCACTAACACCACTTTCAAGTGTCACTATTTTTTGACTCCCAGATCACTGATACTATTAATAAGTGTCACTACAAGTAATTAGTGACACTATTTTAGTATCACTAAAGGGCATTTTTTTAGTAGTGCTTGTTTCAGAAACAACTTTCATTAGAGAAAGTCAAGTGCTAGAAATCATCCCAAAAGCCCTTAAACCTCTACGATGCCTACCTAGCCCACCAACTAGAGAAGAGTTAATTGTCTCAGGTATGCAAGAAAGAATACCTAAAATGTTAGATCATATTGATGCTTTCATCTTTTTGCCAGGCAATCTTGCAACTCTGGAGGCACTAATTACATTTGCGTCTTGGGCCCATTTGAACATTCATCAGAAACTTATCGATTTATTAAATGTGAATAATTTTTATAATGGCTTACTCACATTTTTTAACCATCCAATTAACAATTATCTTATTCCTCCTACAGTTAAAAAAATCTTTATTTGTGCTCCTACTGCTAATGAGTTACTTGATCTTTTATAAGCTTACAACCAGAGCCAGAACCCATGACTTTGGCATTGAATTGGTCAATTGAAGATGATAACAGTAATAGTAGTAAAAAGTACAAATTGGATTTAAATCACTATTTGTAAATTTTTTTAGTGTTCATGTGATGTCTTCTAAACTCTACTTCTTTCCTTTAAGATATTGAGGACAATATCTCATTTAGGTTGGGGGTCAAAAATAGTTGACAATTGTAGAATGTGTCAACCCTGGTGATGTTTTTAATAATTTTTTTTGTTGTAAAGACTAACTTTGGATAAATTTTGAGTCCAAGATGGCCGAATATGGAGTGAATGGTTCTAGAAATGCATCTTTTTAGTCTTAGAATCTTATATTTTTTTTTTCAAAATTATTTTTAAAAAATTGAATGTTTCTTATTCTAAGCCTCTACAACAAGTTCAGGTATGATATTCTCTACTTCTTCTTTTATGTTTATTTTCTCTGTTTCTCATTTTACATGCACGTCTTTAAATTATAAAATATTAAGAATAATATTTAGATTACGTTGGAGGGTGGGGATAGTTGATGTAAATTGTAAATATATATTTTTGTTTATTTTTCTTTAAAAAAAATCCAATAACAACAATTTTTTTCTTGTCTAGGATGGATGTGTAAAGAGTCACTACCTTTAAGATGCATCTTAACAGTCCAGTCTATATTATTTTCTAATTTAAAAATTCATATTAAATTGTTTTTTTTCCTTTGTATTTGAATGACTCAAATTTATGAATTCTTCACTTGATAATCACTAATTAAATCTTTTTGTCAATAATTTATTTAAACAAATATTATTAAATTATTCTTTTTACACCCACACTATGGCACATGCTAGTAGGTTATAAGTTAAAATTTTTTGCAATATTTTATTATCATGATCTGTTGAAGATAATTTCTAAGGTAGTGGAAAGTGTTATGTTTTTTTAAAACAAAGAATAAAAAAAAGCAATTAATTTTACTATACCTGAAACCTGAACACTTAGGGCCCTAAAGCCAACAGGTCTGGGAGTCATTGACCCAAAGCTCGCTACATGGGTTGCAGATATATTGTTTTCTTGTTTATCTAAAATCCGAGTAATTAAGCTCATATGAGTGTTTTAACACCTAGTGCCCTAAGGCTAACTGGTCTAGGAGTCATTGGCCTAAAGCTCGTTACATGGATCGAAGATTTAATATTTTAAATTGTATGAATAATCTGTTGCCTAATAAAAATATTATCTCTGATAAATCACTAGAATAAAACTATTGTTTTCTTTTAATGAAGCACCATAAGTATTGTGTTAATTTCTTGAGCACAAAAGAAGGTTTGATGATATCTTGAATAATGAGTGAATGATAAAAGCTAAAATAAATAAATTTTAGGAGAATTTATTTATTTGGTAGTTCAGAGAATAAATGAACAACTATTAACTTGCAGGTGAATTTTATAAATCTTAATTTAAAATAGCACTTTAATTACTAAGGACTAACAATAAGCTGGTTGGGGGGTGTGATTAGTACTAGAAAGTGTATATTTTATAAATATTTAAAATATTATTTTCTCACTTAAAGTGTTAATTAATGTGTACATAACTTACATTTTATCTTAATGTTCCTCGTATGTAATTTTATGTAAATTATATTTTATTATGTTAATTTTTATTTTAATTGTTATATTTTGTTATTGTCTATATATTTTGAGAATGAAGAGAGATCAAAATTGAAAATGAGAAATAAAAGAAAAGTAACTGCTTTGTAATAATAAATAAATAAAATATATTATATTAAAAAAAAAAAGAGAAAGAGATTCAGATGCACGCCACTCAATCTCTCTCCCAATCTTATATATATATAATATATAATATAATATTATAATAATAAAATAACACTAAAGTAATAAATAGTTCCTCTCATTTGTTGCTATAAAAAGAAAAGTGGGGAGAGGAGAAAAATGGTGAGGAGCGCGGATGAGAAGAAAAAGAAAAGAAGAGAAAAGAGGAAAAAAGAAGAGAAGTGAGAGAAAGAAAAAAGTGAAGCTAAGTCTCTCAAATTTTCTTCTTCTATTGTTTCAATTCCTTAAACTTTTTTGTAATATATTTTAGAAGTTTGTCAAATAAAATGAGTGTTTTTCTTTTTAATATGAGTGGCTAATTTATTAAGTTAGGCTAAAGGGTGAAGCTCAATAATTTAAATTATAGAATTAATATCTTTCTCAAGTAAGTTCAAAGTTTATTTTATTCAATATTTATTATTTTATATTTTTATTTACTGGATATTTTTATGTCATATTAATTTATAAACTTAAAATCTTATTGGATTTATATGATATTTTGACATTATGTCGACGCTCTAATTTAGTTGTGGCACATCATGTATTTCATTCCTATATTCATCTATAAAATTGGTTAGTTAAGAATTAAATGACATAATATTTAATTAGTAAATAAAATATAAAATATAAATATGAGAGAATATTGTTAACATAATTTGAATTGTAAGAGTGAATCTCATAGCCTTAGTACTTTTTATATAGGTAATCTATTTTTTTTATTAATTTTTATTTAATAATAGATTACTGAATTTAAAATTTCTTGTGGTTCGACCCCGGCTCACCGAATTATATTTTGGCTCACTTTCCAAAACATCAATACACCCAACCTCTCAAATACTAGACACAAAAGAGTACTATAACTCTTAATTAATTCTGACATAAATTCTCTCTCAAATGGAATGCTGAAGAATGGAATCTGAGAGGGAATGAAGCCTTCTACTTATATTCATCATTCCCCTTTATTTATAATTAAATAATAATGTATATTATTCAAAGTTCAAAGTTTGATAATTCAAACTTTGAACAAAGACTTCCAAATTAAAGATGCTTCTAGAATTTCTAGAATTTTTGCATTCTAGGTTATTCAAATATTTCGGCTGCATGCATTTGTCCTTTGACATTATATGTAGCAACGAAAGAAGTATCATGTGAGGTAAAAATTCATATGTACCAACATTTCATTCACTTTTGCAAACGGTCATATGGGAGCAACAGCACACTCAAAACATAGAGATTATTCCAAACTCTAAAATTATGAAACTTAGAGTTCTTGAGTTGCAATGCCTAATAAATATAATCAAAAGGGTTGCCAAGGAAGAAAAGGCAGAGAAATTCGTAGTAAAAGAGTGTCCAATTTGTTTACGAATTTTTTTTACAACAAACTCTTTCGTTGCAATTGCACTAAATGGTTGTTTACAACACAACTATTTTGTTGCTAAGAAATAAAATAAAAAATTTTACAACGAAATAATTGTGGAGAAATAATTTTTTACAACAAAATTATTATATCATACCTTTTAGAATTAAATACAATGATAATTATTATTGAAAAATACAGAAAAATAATTAACATGAGAAAAAATAATTCAAAAGAACTATTATTATTGATGAAAAATACATAAAAATAATTACAAGATGTAACATCTATTTTTCTAAATTACAAATGAATATAAATTTCTTGATTTTCTTCATATCGTGATGTAAGTGAACTTTAATATTTCCTACAAAAATAATAATAATAATTAGTTAACTTCTAAATATAATAATCATGTAAGATTTAATAAATAATAAATAATAAATAAATTACACCATGTTGAAGAAAAGTAGAAGAGATAAGAAGTTAGAAATTGAGTTAGAGAATGAGAGAATGGTGAAAGAATGAAAGTTAAAGAAACTTATAGATGAGAAAATTAAGAATAGAAGTTAAGAGAATGAAAAATGTGAAAGAGTTGAAAAAAAAGGAAGTAAATGAGATATATAGACAGATATGAGTTTTAGCAACAAAATTAGAATTTTTGTTGCTAAAACTCTGTTTAGTGGAAAACCACCCGCCTTTCACTTTAAAAATTTTCAATTTTTTTTAGCAACAAATTTTATCATATGTCACAAAAAATAAAAAATTTTGGCTGAAATAAAACTATTTAAATCTTCTTTTTTTTTTTACTTTTAGTGACAAAATTCAAATTTTGTCACCGAAAGTTAAGAAAGTGAATCTTTAAATTTAGATTTTTAGATCCATGGATTTGGCAACAAATTATGCTTTGTCACCATTGGTTACTCTCTCATGACAAAACTATTTGGCAACAAAAGTTTTGTTGCTAAACATTTTGGCACCAACATTTTTAGTTCGGAGCTAAATATTTTGGCAACAAAAAGTTTAATTCGTTGCTAATGTATGCCTTTAGCCACGAAATATTCATCACTAAAAGTGCTGATTAAATATTAATTTATTTCTTAAACATTTGACAACAAAAATTTTTTTATGTCGCCATAACACACTTAAGGCAACAAAAACAATTTCATCATTAAAAAACTTGTTGCTAAAGGCTTTATTTCTTGTAGTGAAATACCAACATTTATTCACAAATGCAAACACCATATGCACTACTATAAAAATGGTCATTACTGACACTTAGTAAAAAGTGTCAGTAATTATATACATATGTACTCATCTTTCGCTTTCAACAAATAAGTGTCATAAATTACTAATACTTGTGTGTCAATAAATTAAACATTAAGAATTTGTGACACTAAGGTATTAGTAGTTAAAAAATAAAATTTTAATTTTGTACCTATGACAAATCGAACCCAAGAGCTCTAAAGCATAAATTATTTAATTTTAAACATTAAACCACTGGGCCAAGACTTTTAATTTAATCTTTTAAGTTACATTAACTAGCATATAACAATTAAAATTTAATGTAACTTAAGTATATAACATTTTGTTTTCCCTCGTTCAGGTTAAAAGAAAGAAGCGAACCGACCTGGAAACGACAAAGAGCGCCGCTTCTCGGAACGATACCGCTTCCGCAGTTTCTCAATCTTATGACGGCACTGAATGGAGGACTTAGAAGCTCCGGGGGTAGATTTGGAGACGGCATCCCAATCGGAGGTGCGGAGGTTGCCGCGATTGAGAGAGAGCCACTTGGCACAGTAGGCGTTGATGAGGGCTAGGGTTTCGTTGGTGGTCCAGCAAGGCGGTGGGACCTATTTAGTCGAAGGGGTTGACATGATAGAAGGGAAGGGTGCGCAAAGTAAGGAGTGGACGAAGCGGAAGAGGGAGAGGAAGAGATTTGCGTGGTTGTTGTCGTTCATTTTTTCGAGTAAAAAGGAAGAGATCACCGTGAGCTTCATTTTGGTTCGATTTTAGAGTTTATGCTAGAAATTACTTGACTCAAGATTTTGTGTTTGATCAGGAACCTATAATATCAAAAAATCACTTGTCCTCTCTGTTTTCATTTGAAGATGAATTTAGTTTTTATTATTATTATTTTTAATTTTTTTGAATATAATTTGTTTATTTCAAAATTGAAGTTCATTTGTGTTTGTTTTTGATAGAGAAAGAAGAGTGTTGGAGCAATGATATTGAAAATCAGCGTTTGGAATCTCCAGAAATTGATAAGAGCCTCAAGGACGAGGTAACGATTCATTTGTTTGTTTTGAATTTTGATTATGTATGTGGAAGCTGATGTGTGATCGATGAACAAGAAACATTTTTGTTGTCGATTTTGATGTGACACTTGAATTGGCTGGAATTTGAATGTAGCTGTAAATAGAGCTCGAGATTGGCGGATTATTTGCTATTTTAGCTTTAACTAGCATTACTCTGTTAGAGTATCTTAATATGATGCTGAAATCCTGTTGACTTGAGCAAATGTGCTGAGCTTGTTTGATGCTAAGGTGGCTGAAAGTGACACGTTGGCAGAGATTTACCAAACCGACTTAGAAGAATTAGATCAACTGTAGCTCTGTAGTTTCTTCAGCTGCTATGGGAGTTGTTGGGATGCAGCAGAAGCAAATTGTGTTATCTGCTGGTGCAGACAAGAGATTTATTCGAAGTTGGCGCTGCAAGTTCTTCTGACGGCGTGTTGGATTCTTGGCTTTGGATAATACTCACAGGAGCGAGAGTGAGTGCAAAGGTGATGTTTGGAAGAAAAATGTTGCATATTTATGTTGTTCGTATTCTATTAGTTTTCAATCCCTCTAAAATTGTTAATATTGATTTAATTCTAGATCATATGTGAAATTGTAAAACCTTTGGATGTTGTTAGTAATCCTGAGATGCTGGAGCAGTGTGGATATTACGAATATCATTTGATTTACCTAGAATCATGTGAAACTAATTATATTTTTTAAAACTAGATTTCTTGAGCTTTCAGTTGATATGTTTCATGTTCAAAAGTTCTTAAAGCATTAATTGTTATGATTTTTCAAAGTTACAGTACTGGTGCTGGAAAATTTTAATTTTCAGCAATAGTTCTCAATTCTACAATTTATTTGGTAACTCAAACAGCTTCCATATATTATAGGAATTTGTTTTACAATATTTCTATATGTCTAATTTCTGTAAAATATATTTCATTATTTTTAGCCTTTTATAAAAAATAAATAAAAATAGCAATGTTTGGTGCTGCAGTTCTGAATACTTTTTTTCAGAATTTGAAAGGCTAAATTGGGAGTCAGTTTGGGTTGCTTTGTGATCATTAAATGCCTTAGTAATTTTTATACAAATTCCTTATTGTCTCCTCTGTTTTTCAAAACTAGAATTTCTATTTTTGGATATGTGTAACCAAAGATATGAATTTTTGAATTGAGTAATAGCAGATTTGGAAATTCTGGACAGGTTTGTTATACCCAAAATAATAATACTTTTAAATTAGTTTCATAAGTCTATAAATTCTGAATTTTATGTATATCTTTATTGGTTATGCCTACTGTCATTAAAACAAGAGAAATGAATTTTTTGGGTCTTAATGAATATTTTGTGAATTTCCAAAGTTATGGACCTCTGTTTTGGTATTGCTGGACAGTTTTCTGATTTTGGTTAAAAGTTAGTTTTCGGAAATGTTCATCTCTAGTGTTGATTCTTGTGGATTTTTATATGAAATGCCACACCTGTGCACAGCAGCTCTGTAAATTTTCATGAATTTCCGACATATGTATAGGTTGTTTAAAATCAGCAAGTATAGGATGGTAACATCTATGTTTAGTGTTATGTTAGTATAAGTATTTATGGATTAAGAATGTTTGAGGTTATCTTTGATGTCAAGATTGATATGTTACTAATAGGAATATTTACATTATGATTTTAAGAGGTGAATGAGTCCGGGATAGTGGATGAGGTTCTCATTTTGTTGTTACGGTTCAAGGTAAGCAGATTCATGCATGATATATTATGTAATAAGCCTCATGTTAAGGGAATTATCAACAGCATTATTTTCTTGCCTTGGGAAAATCCCTCTTTTGTCATTGGTGGTAGCGATCATGCTGTTGTACTTTGGAGTGAGAGAGATGCTGAGGACTCGTGGAAGCCAAAAGCAAAAATTAGACTATTCATTGAAACAGAAGTCAGAAACCAGCCCTCCTTTTGTCATGCTTTCTTAAAAAATGTTTGAATTTGCTAAGTTTTGCCTAAAAGTTTTTCCAACAATGGAATCAGCCTTAACAAATACACCAGGATAGCCAATTGGAGCATCCACCCAAGCTTCAGAACCTTGCCTTGTAAATTTCTTTCCTGTCCAAATATGTTGCCAAGTGCTGGTTTCCCCAACTGGAAAATAAACGCGATGAGTGGGCCACGTATGTTGCAAAGTTAATTGTAGCATACAATAATCAGGTAAAATTATAAGTATACTTTTTTTTCTTGTGAATATATGAGAATTGATTTGTATAGCATACTAGCTAATTAAATCTATATGATGCACTTGCAGGTAGGGAAGGTGAAGGGAAAGGCAAAGGTCGGGGAGTAGATGTTAGTGGGATAATTGAATGATTGCAATTCATTGTCCTTATGTTGATTTCAAATTATATTTGAAATATTTGTTTTGATTTCTCCAAACTCTCACTATGTTCATTTTAAATTATATTTGATATTTTTTTTTACTATTATATTTGTATTAATGTTTGATTCAGACTTATTTAAAATTTGTTAGAAATTTTATATGTAATTGTTTATTTTAGCAGTTTTGCCTACTTCTAATATTCTTTTTAAAATAATATCATTAGATTGACAAAACTTAAAATGACAATGATAACTAATAAAAGTCATTGATACTAAAAATGTATCATAAAGTATTACTATTTGTATTATATTGACATGTAATAATTGTATGTAAATACTGTTACAAGAGTGTCACAATATTAGTAATACTATAGTGATACGAATTTTTGACACGTAATAATTATTAGTAACTTCTATCACTATAGTGTTATAAAATCTGTAATACTATAGTAATAATAATCCCTGACACCACATTCAAGTGTCACTATTTTTCCGATTGCGGATCATCGACACTATTAATAAGTGTCACTAAAAGTAATTAGTGATACTATTTTAGTATCACTAAAGGGTTTTTTTTTTGTAGTGATGGGAACAACGTCACTAAACAACGTCGCAAACACCTTGTCCTTCAATATTTTGGCCTTCAGTTTCACTTTCTTTCGAAGTAGACATCGGTGAATAAAAAATTAATGGGATAGATTACTAGTGCATGTAATTACAAAGAAATTAAAATATGCATGGTACCCTGAAAATAATGACCAAAAAGTTTTATGAATGTTTTAAATTAAAACTCAAGTAGAAGTCTATCCCAAATATTTTAATTTCAAACAATCTGTTAGAGATGAAGCTTAATATATAATTTATGAATAAAGCTGACAAGTCGAATGGTACCAAGAGTACAGAGGGACATGTCGGTTACCGAAATTCGGGAGGGATGTATTATGAAGATGGAATGTCGGATGAAGGAATAAGTAAATCATGTGATTATCACATGATTTACTTATCCAAAACAACAACCAATTTTAGAGTTTTGAATAGCAAATCAAATAACTTGCTAACACGTGTTCTCCAATCATTTTCAATTACTGTTACGACTATTTCAAAGGGTGCGAAATTTCTGGGTTATTAGCAACAAGCCTAGAAATACAACTGGCTGTTGAAGCACCTTTGGGAGTCAATTTCTCAGTGTATAAAAGGCTATGTAATTCAATATTAGTGTGGGTCGATTCAGTTACATTTTCTCATGAATCTTGTATCTTGTTGAACTCAGTTTAGTAAAAACTTGCATATTTTCTCACAGTGGATATAGGTCAGTCCATGACCGAACCACTATAAATACTCTCTATCAAACTGCATGATGATGGTTCTAGCCTTGAAGTTTTGATCTGTTAATCTGCCATTAATTAACTTTGCACATCAATATTACATTTTATATAAGCTGAAGGTTAATCTTCAAAGAGTTCTAGTGTGGATCTTGGGTACCATTGATCAGTTCTATACTGATCTTGATCACAACAAATTGGTAGCAGAGCTTTCCACTAAACTCTAGATCATATGATGGCTGCACCAAAACTTGATGTAGAGAAGTTTATAGGCGAAAATAATTTTCACTTGTGGAGACTCAAGATGAGAGCCTTGCTGGTACATCAAGGGTTGGATGAGGCACTTGCTAAAGCTTCATCATCAAAGAAGCCAAGAAAGGTGTCTGATGATGATCTTGAAGATGTATTAGATAGATCGCACGAGTGCTTATAATCTTGAGTCTTGGTGATGGCGTGCTCAGAGAAGTCGGAGGAGAAAATACAGTAGCTGGGTTATAGAAGAAGCTTAAATATTTGTACACAAGAAGTCTATGGCCAAAAGATTGGCCACCAATAAGAAGCTTTATACCGTGCAGATGGATGAAGCGTCTTCAATATCTGATCATATTAGTGCCTTCAATAAGATCATTCTTGATCTGAAAGACATAAATGTGAAGATTGAAGATAAAGATAAAGCCATGATCTTGTTGTATTCCTTACCGAGTTCCTATGAACATCTAGTAGATACACTCATGTATGGGAGACAAACCCTTACTATAGTAGATGTAAAGGAAGCCCTGAGTTATAAAGCAGTAATCATGAAAGAATCAAGGGATGGAGAAGGCTTGACAATAAAAAGAAGGTGAGACGACCCGCCCAATCTCCAAAGGCGACCTATCTTGAACAACTGAACTCAAACATTCAAAATCATCTTATTAATGAGAATTCTACCGAAATTTCGGCAGAACCTCCACTAAACATATAACATTCCAAAACCTGCAATTACAACACAAGCACTCCCAAATAATGTATTATACATCAAACTACTTCAACCAGTCTCATCTAGTAACATATCCAATATTACACACGTTTCATAATTCTTATATCACATCACTAGTATAATTCCAAAATAGGATGATTATACATTAACCAAAGAAAAATAATTATTCTATTGTCCTTAGACAACCTCACGTGGCCAAAATGACTCCAAATATGTACGGCCGTTGGGTTAACTGTTGTACCTGTAATCTCTTGGGGGATAAAATTATAATAAAATAGGGTGAGTAGAAAACTCAGTGAGCTCAGTGAGTGGATAGTAGCTTTTGAAACATAAAATACTTGCAAAAATAAATGCATCGCTTGTGTAAATACTTTTATCAATTAATTATTTTAATGTAAAAATTCCTTTCATTTCAATCAGATTCTAAACATAAATATATTTGATACTGCCACAAAATCAAGAAAAATATCTCGTATTGAAATATCATCTCATGCTGAAATATCAAATACTAAGTAATATCAATATCCTAAACAAATACCCGGGGGATAATCTAGTCATATCCGGACCTCAACGGACGGCAATGATGTACTATCTGGGTACCATCATGCTCAGAACTACACGGATAGACGGGAGGACGTACCATCTCATGCTTATCAGCATAACTCATACCCGGATCTCAACGGACGTGCTATGATGCACTATCTAGCGACATCACGTCTGGACCACCCGGTCTTAAATCTCATCATATCTCAATATCTGTCTGCATGCATATGCCCCAAAGGGCGAAAGCGCCCAAACACACGGCCCAAAGCCCATATGTGTGTTCAGACGGGCCCCAAAGGCCTACTATCTCATCTCATCATATCTGGAGGGGATGGGTATTTGCTTTAAACTTTAAATCATGATCGAAATCAATATACTTAAAATCATGCTCGAAATCAATATATATATATTTTAAATCATACCAAGATCAATCATATACTCTTTAAATCATACTCAAAATCAACATATATACACTTTAAATCATGCTTGAAATCCATATAAATACACTTTAATTCATGCTCAAAAATCAATCATTTCTTTTACCAATTTAAAATCGATACGGAGCATAAATGAATAAATATAACTTAACAAAATATTTATGCGTAATAAACATTTATTTCGGAGAACCATTTAATAGAAGCATTTAAAATACTTATTTCACGAACAAGTTTTACTATATTAAAATAACGTACGCAAATAGTTTTAATATATTCCACTCATAGTAATAAACTTAGAATCGGCTATCACCCAAGTCCGCAGGTAGATTTTCGTCCGTAGATCCACTTATTTTAAAGAAGCAATATAATTACTTGTTATATTATAATTTGAACTAATGTCATAAAAATAACGCTTAAAGTAAATATTCGTTCAAACATTACAACTCTGAATTTTCCCGGCTTACCGTATTAATCTCGTACTCGTAATTTACTAATAAAATCTAAAATTATACTATCCTCAATTTCATAATTTACTAATTTATCCTCAACATCATAAAATTACCAATTTATCCTCAAAGCTCGAAATTATGACATTACCCTCTATACGTGAAATTACCAAAATACCCCTACGATCAGCGTTGACCGAAATTTATCCAACGGCGGTGGGAAGCTCGGACTAGACACTTCTCGTCGAGGCGAGTTCAACGCTGCCGGTGGTGTCCTCCCACGCGAGGCAGTGGCGTCGGATCAAGACCTTGACGCCGCGGCACTTAGGGCTGATCGGTCGGCTGCAAATCGGCCTCCTCGGTGCTGGTGACTGGTCGGGAATGGAAGATGGTGAGGTGGGGAACCTTTTCCAACTGGTGGCGTGGTCAAAGACGGTTGGAATCAGCAGCGATCGTCCCTGCAAACCCGCAGAAATTTGGAGCTTTGCCGGCGGTGTTCCGCGCATTTTTCGGCAGCAAGAACGTGTGGGGGTGGACGGCTGGCTCACAAGGTTTCGTTTGGCACCTTGCTCGGCCGGTGAGGTGGCTGGAAATAGAAGAAACCGGGAGGTCAGGTTGGCAGGTTCGGGTCAGGTCAAACGGGTCAACGGATCAGCTATCTTCTCTCTCTCGATTTTTAATACTATCTTCACCCAGTTTTCATCTTTTAAACACCCATAAAATATTTACAAATATAAATAAAACAAATGCATATGTTACAAAAGGCCAGAGAAAAGAGACAACAACAAAGAAAAGGTCCAAGTCTAGGCCAAAGAATCTTAAGTGTTTCCATTGCCACAAGGAAGGGCACATTAAGAAAGACTGTCCTGAAAGGAAGACAAAAAACAAAGACCATAAAGGAAAAAATGGTGATGTTGCTGTTGCATCAGAATGTCAAGAATCTGATGGCTATGACTCAGCTGGAGTTCTTATAGCCATTAATGACCAAACCAAAGGTAATTAGGTTTTGGATTCTCGTTGCTCTTTTCACATGTGCCCTAATAAGTATTTATTTACAAAATATGAAACCTGTGATAGTAGGATTATTGTAATGGGTAATAATGCTAGCTGTAAGGTAGTGGGTAGAGACATAATTAGGCTGAAAATGTTTGATGGCATGATTAGAGAGTTAAATGATGTAAGGCATGTTTGGGTAATATCAGGCAGGTCTTCTCGAGGCCCTTCCAGCTCGAATAAATACCCCGAGGACAGCCTAGCCCGAGCAGAAGTCCCGACCACTGGCACGAAGACAACCTCACTAGACGTCAAAGCTGGTCAAGGTCGAGGAATTCAGAGCCATCCGAGCTCCGAGCTCTCGTGCCTGCTCGAGGTCGTCTCTCGCGGTCAAAACTGGTCAAGGTCGAGAACTGAGCACTCCTTTCGTGCTTGCAGAGATCAAGTCCCCGAGCACAACTGGGTTGCGCAGTCATGGGACGAATGGAATGTAAGACCCGGCCAAGGGTAGCCCGACCCGTTTTCTCAGAATTCTGGCACACCTTTTAATGTTTGACTAGGGCCCCACGTGGTATGGTGGCGGTACTTATTACCGATGGTCGGCACATGCCCCACGGTGTCATCATTCCTAGCGCACATGCCGAGCATGGTGATCAGCCACGTGAGCCGGGTTAAGGAGACAGTCGCGCATCCCCATGGAATATTACGCCAATCCTGGCTGTCAGAGGGACCCAAACACCACCAACGTGGGAGTGGACAGCCTGGAAGTGGAAAGAGCGGGAAAAATGGAGTATAAAAGGAAGCGAGCAGATGCGTTACTGAGGGTGGTTGGAAATTTTGATTCATAAGGGGGTTGGAAAAATTCATTCACGAGTTCTTCCTATTCTGACTTCTCTTACTTTGATTTTCTAAAAAAAAACCATATCTATTCAAAAAGGGAGGGCGAAAAAATATCCCTTTCATCTTTCTAGTTTCCTTCACTAAGGGAGATACCAAAAAGAACAACCCGATTTTTGACTTGAGCGTCGGAGGGTTTCGCGGAACACATCCAGCGACCACGACCTCATTTTACGTGAGTACAGTGCAGGAGATCTCCGATTCGGAAA
This sequence comes from Murraya koenigii, assembly GCA_025617385.1. Classification (NCBI taxonomy): domain Eukaryota; kingdom Viridiplantae; phylum Streptophyta; class Magnoliopsida; order Sapindales; family Rutaceae; genus Murraya; species Murraya koenigii. The sequence continues at coordinate 34,791,207 of CM046811.1, forward strand.
GAGCAGTGAACAGGAAGAATGAGATAATCCTGCTCTAGCTCGAGCTAATCGCGAGCTGAGGGTTCTGGATACTGTAGATAGTCTCGAGCTGGTTGAAGGTTTAAAGTACTATTTGAAGGTTCGAGGCACTGTTTGAAGGCACGCGAGAAAAACTGCATCAACATCTTTTGGCGCCGATGCGTGGGGATCGGCACAAAAAGCCTGATTTCCTAATACTTTGAAGACACACAACGCAGCGATGAGGGAAGCAGTAGAAGAGGAGTAAGTCCGGAAGAATCGATAACTTTGAGAGAAGTGGCCAATGAGGCCCGAATAGGGAGATCCGAGGAAAGAATGGATCGGATGGAAAAGCAGATGGAGACTCGACCTCCCTATTGCAAGAACTCGAGGAGGGACGGAGAAAAGCATGTAATGATGTCCGGAGTCTAGCAGAGGAATGCTCGAGTTCGGGAAAATGTGGGAGATGAAGCTCAAGACCTAGGGCACCAAATGTTGCGGTGAGGAAGAAACAAACATGGAGGAAAGGGGTCCGTCGGCACTTACAGGACCTGACCACGACCTCTCACGCGGAAGAGTTGGAGGGAGAGGTGCGAGGTTGGCACTGAAGTTGTGGAAGACCTCAGGGAGCGGAAAGAGCCCAGTGGCGAATAATCTTTGGATAATGAATCTCCACTCTCAGCGGAGAACATGGGTGTCCACGATCCACGTGACTTCGCTTCCGGATCTGAAGTTCTCGGGGAAAAGTGATCCATTAGTGCATATAGAGCGATTCAACGACATGGCAGGGTGCAAGGATTGTCGGCAGTTAAGAGGTGCTGGGCCTTCCACTCACCTCGGAGGGAAGAGCGAGAGAATGGTACTGCAGACTCCACGGGAAGCATCTAGAGCTTTGAGCAGGATGTGTAGGGAGTTCGCGAAGCAATTCAGGGCGCAGTGACCCCGAGGATGACATGATGGGCTGTCGGAAGTAAGGCGGAAGGAGGAGAATCTCTCGGGAGTTTGTTAAAAGATACCGTAGATCGGTTCCAGATCTTGGTGCGTTTAACCATCCCGAGCTCTGAGAGGATTAAAGGATGGGATCCGGATGGGAGACCATGGTATAATCTGCTGAGTCTTTCGATCTGTTCGTATTCGAGACGCGTATGAGCGGGTAAAGCTGGATATGGTAATTGAAGAAGAAAAAGCGCAAGCGAGGAATGAGCGAGGCAATGGAGCAAGAGGAAGGAGAGGGGTCCTGCTCGAGGGACACAGACTCAGGCGACGAGGGACCGGGTTGCCTTGTACAACCACTTATCGAGAGCTCCCCACGCGGATAATCCCTCGCCACCTCGCGGATCTCCGGTCGGGATCACGGAGAGTACAGGCGTCATGATGGCCACACATCCCATGACCGGCCACCAGGCGGACTGAGGTGAACCACGGCAGGGCGATCGTCCATTGCCACCCTCACGAGAAGTTTCCCGAGGGATGAGGCGATCTGAGTGGTGGAGCAGAGCCACTGCTACGAGGCGATATACGAGGTTGAATGTATCTCTTGAAGAGGTACTTCGAGTGGGTGAGGCGAGGACTGCTGAGCCTTCCGATGCCAGATGGCCAAGTCGGTGGCAAGCGGAACAGGGAGCGGTTCTGCCGTTTCCATAGAGACCACGGCTACTCCATATCACGGTCTGGTGATTTGAAAAACCGGTGGAGGATCCGGTTAAGAATCGGTACTGGATGAGTTTGTAGGAGGAGGGCATCCGGTGGTTGAGCGGCAGCTGAGGAAGGTGGCAGGACTTCTGAAATAGACACGGAACCACGCCAGCGAGGGTAATCTCGGGAGGGCCCACGATGGCGGGAAGTTCCAATAGGGCTCGGAAAAACTACTGCGAGATATCTTGCGACCGGTGAGAAGTCCTGTTCATCTGCTCCTGCGCCGAGAAGGCCAAGGTTCGGCAAGTGCCAATCATGTGGATGGATGAAGGCGAGGAGGGGTGCTTGTACCCCACGAGGATGCCACAGTGGTAAAAGCCAATGTAGCAAACAAGGAAGTTGATCGCATATTGGTTGATTCGGGAGCTCGGTGGATATTCTCTTCAAATCCACACTCGAGGATTTAGGAATAACAGGTGCGAGTCTCGAGCAGACAAGCACTTCCTTGAAAGGATTCGGAGGAGGAAAGCTAATACCTCTGGGAATCATCAAGCTGGCAGTAACCATGGGCTCGAAGCCTTTCGAGAAGAACATGATGCTGGATTTCGTGGTGGTAGATGAAGCCAGCCCGTACCAGGCAATCTTAGGGAGGCCGTTTATGAGGATCAGCCAATGCGTGCTATCCACCTATTACTTAGCTCTAAAGTATCGAGTAAATGGGGCTGTAGGGGTCGTGAAAGGCAGCCAGAGGGTGGCGAGGAGCTGCTACGCCGTAGCTGCCAAAGAAACCATGCGAGATAACCTCGCTCGACTCGAGAGGAATCGAGGAATGGAAGGCGGGAGGCAGTGAGAAGTTGGAGGAAGTCGGAGGCCGTGGAGCGTCATGACTCACGAGGAAATATTTCCGATGAAGTCCCTTGTATTGTGAAGTGCTAATGTAAGATTTCGTCCGAAGATGGGATATGTAAAAGTATAAATGTATATGAGAATAAGAAAAGCATTCATAATGTAAGTTCAAGATGAAGACCAGAAGCACAAGAAGACGCTTGGGTCAATTGCGAGGCCGAGCGGAAGAAGTTCGAGAAGAACTCATTGGCGGAAGTCCCAAAGCCTAAGTCTTGGGCGGGACGATGTCAAGCTTGGGTCAATTGCGGGCCCGAGCAAGAGTAACACGAGAAGATGCTCGGGTCAATTAAAAGGCCCGAGTATAAGAAGTTCAAGAAGAACTCATTGGCCAGAAGTCTCAAAGCCTAAGTCTTAGGCGAGGCGGTGCCAAACTTGGGTCAATGCAGGCGGGAGTAACACGAGAAGATGCTTGGGTCAGTGCGAGGCCCGGCGGGAGTAACATGAGGAAGAAGCTTAGGTCAATTGCGAGGCCCGAGCGAAGTTCAAGAAGAACTCCTCGGCCGGAAGTCCCAAAGCCTAAGTCTTAGGCGGGACGGTGCCAAGCTTGGGTCGATTGCGGGCCCGGCGGGAGTAACAATGAAGATGCTTGGGTCGATTAAAAGGCCCGAGCGGGAGTAACATCGGAAGAAGCTCGGGTCAATTAAAAGGCCCGAGCAGAAGAAGTTCAAGAAGAACTCCTTGGCCAGAAGTCCCAAAGCCTAAGTCTTAGGCGGGACGGTGCCAAGCTTGGGTCAATTGCAGGCCCGAGCAGGAGTAACAACAGAAGATGCTTGGGTCAATTAAAAGGCCCGAGCAGGAGTAACATCAGAAGAAGCTCGGGTCAATTAAAAGGCCCGAGCAGAAGAAGTTCAAGAAGAACTCCTTGGCCAGAAGTCCCAAAGCCTAAGTCTTAGGCCGGACGGTGCCAAGCTTGGGTCAATTGCAGGCCCGAGCAGGAGTAACACGAGAAGATGCTTGGGTCAATTGCAGGCCCGAGCAGGAGTAACACGAGAAGAAGCTTGGGTTAATTGCAGGCCCGAGCAGAAGTTCAAGAAGAACTCCTCGGCCAGAAGTCCCAAAGCCTAAGTCTTAGGCGGGACGGTGCCAAGCTTGGGTCGATTGCGAGGCCGAGTAGGAGTAACAGTGAAGACGCTTTGGTCAATTAAAAGGCCCAGCGGGAGTAACATCAGAAGAAGCTCGGGTCAATTAAAAGGACCGAGCGGAAGAAGTTCAAGAAGAACTCCTTGGCCAGAAGTCCCAAAGCCTAAGTCTTAGGCGGGACGGAGCCAAGCTTAGGTCAATGCAGGCCCGGCGAAGTTCAGAAGAGCTCCTTGGCCGAAGTCCCAAAGCCTAAGTGTTAGGCGGGACGGTGCCAAGCTTAGGTCAATGCGAGGCTGAGCGGGAGTTATAGCGAAGAAGCTTGGGTCGATTGCAGGCCCGAGCGAAGTTCAGAAGAGCTCCTTGGCGGAAGTCCCAAAGCCTAAGTGTTAGGCGGGACGATTGCCAAGCTAGTGTCAATTCAGGGCCGAGCGAAGTAACACGAGAAGAAGCTTGGGTCAATTGCAGGCCTGAGCGAAGTTCAGAAGAACTCCTTGGCCAGAAGTCCCAAAGCCTAAGTCCTAGGGTCGAGCGGTGCTCAGCAAAGCTAATCACAAGTGAAGGAAGTTCATGAATAATGCTAAGGCCAAAGTCCCTAAGCCTAAGCTACTAGGCGAGATGGTGTCTAGCAAGAGCCAAATGTGAGGCTCGAGCAAGTTAAATGAGCTCATCAAAATAAACATAAGGCTTTTAGCCCAATTCAAAGCAAAGGTCTACCATGCATAAGTTGAACAACATCATACTTGGGCAGAAAATAAAAGAAGAAGAGCCCCAACAAGCTTGCACATATGATTGTTACTAAAACATATGCTTTTTATTCATTGAATGATTGCAAGTACATGAAATGTAAAAAAAAAAAAAAAAATCAATCCTGCGGCAGGAGTAGCGTTGTCGGCGGCAGCGGAGGAAGAACGACATCAGCGAGGAAGGACATCATCGGCGATGGCAGGAGGATGGCCGGCATCAGCAGGAGGAGCAGTAGGAGGGACATCAGCAGGGGTGTCAGCAGGAGGGCCATTGGAAGAAGAGGAGCGAGCTCTCTAACAGCGATTTGGGGCTCGGGACGGAGTAGCTTCATGAGTGCTCATGTATTCGACTCACGTACCCTTCGACCTTGGACATGTCGGCCTCGGGGTATGCCTTACCAAAAGCATACATGAGGCGATCGTAACTGGAGTCTTCCCATTGTTGTACTCGATGGCAAGTTGGACCTTTAAAGTGTCAATTTGCCCTTGAAGGCGAGCGGTCTCCCCTATGAGCTCCTCGTAGTAAGACTTCGAGTGTCCGGATCCTTTCGAGCATTACCCGATTTATTGCGGGTGTCGATCGACTCCCTCACGAAGCTCGGAGGCCTTGGAGTCGACCACTGCTTGTCTTCTACGCAAAATTTAAGTTCTCGATCCGAAGCTTTTGGTTTTCCTCCTCGACTCGCCTGCAATCTGTTCCAAGCTCACGAACGCTTTGCTTGAAGTTCTTCACAGGAGTCCAGTTGAAGCCACGAGAATTCGCGATGCTTAGAGCTCGAGAGGAGAGTCGTTGGAAAGCATGAGCAGCTCATCAGAATTGAAAGATTCTATTTCATCCAAGAATCTGTTGCTCGACTCCTCGTTGTAGGTCTTCGAGTAAGGCTCGGAGCGGCCGGGTTGGTTTTGCTCTCATACATTGCCGGTTCGAGGCGAGCTGAAGCAGCGGTCCTTTGTCACTTGCGTGGAGGACCTTTTTCGCTCGCTCGACACAGGAAGCGGAAGAAGAAGCTCGAGTGGATGGAGGCGGAGCACCCGTTTCTGCTCGTGGCCTCTTTGAGGTGCTCGCACCTTCAGCCGTCCCCAAGCGCTGATGTAACATCTCACGCATCCTGCTGCTCATGTCTTCACTCGGTACTAGACTGGACTCCAAAAATTTTTAGGGTGTTAGCAGCTCCCTGCAAGAGCTCGCGTTTGCAAGAGCAGTATGCACATTTGCTCGAGTCGGCCTCGATCGAGTAAGAGGCACCCAGGAGGCTGCAAAAATAACCAAAGCAAAATAATGAGAACAGATGCGGCGGGAAAACTAAAAGTAAAATCCACAAGAAAAATAAGCGACACAGGTGCAAAAGTGCTGCAGGGATGGAGGGACCCCTACTACTGAAGTCGACTTGCCCCACTCTCCCAACGAAGAAGAATTTGCTCTTCCAGGTTGCCACGGAAGTTGGGAGATCGGTGATGGGCTTTTTACCCTTCGAGTTGGAGGTAGGTAATACCAATCGGCATCCTTGGCTGCACTTCAGCTGGTAAAGGTGTCCGATTTCCCTACGAGGGCTCACCCGGATCACAGCGCTTCCACGACACAAAGAGTCAGGAAATGACCCTCCACTCATTCGGGTTCAATTGCCCGGGGCGAGACGGAACCAGACAAAACCCGGGCAAAGTAAAGTTTGGAGGCGGCCTAACCCCGTTGAAGCACTCTAAGTAGAAGGTCGTGTATCCTTGGAGGGACGGTGAGGATTTCACCTGCCCGTGACCTTAAATCCACATTTTCGGGTATATGGTAAGTGCGCCTAAGCCTATCTAAGTCCAGAGGGGTGGTTTCACATCTCAGGTGGTCAATGGGGTATTCCCTACGCTCAGACCTTTGACTGGCCCTTGCCCCTTGCTGCGGTTGGGTCTCGGACAAGGGTAATTCCCTCTCTAGACTAGAATCCCTCACGGGGATTATACTAAGGGGTTGTGCCTCACTAGAAGAGGACGAATCCTCCGGCAACATCCTACGGGCCTGTTGGGGATTTGACATTTTCCTAAGGGTATAAACTAACGGAGTTCGAAGGGGAAGAAATAGAGTGGCGGCAGAAAATGGAAGAGTGGCTTGTACACGAAGCGAAAGGAAGTGTGGTTGGTCGGAAATCACCTTGACGGAAAGAAGAAGACAAGTAAGCGGCGGAGGCAGTTAATTTTGAGTTTGAGCGAAAAGTGAGCAAATAGAGGAGCAATGAAGAAGTTAGAGGTTTATAAAGAGGAGGACGCGTCTCTTGATTGGCGGCGTGCGTTTCGAGGACACGACCTTTTAGGTAATGTCCTTCGAATTTTAAGCACTACGGTGGGATCGACCCACGTGTCCCGCCGTCATGCGAAATGATTGAAGTGGGAGACAAGCGGGAAGCGTGGGGAAGCGTAAAAGGCCGCGAGTCGGCCCATCCTTAATGAGTTTCAGTCTTATCTCGTTTCACTTAAAAGACTAGAAACAAGGGGATTAATGTTTGGGTAATATCGGGCAGGTCTTTTCGAGGCCCTTCCAGCTCGAATAAATACCCGAGGACGACCTAGCTCGAGCGAAGTCCAGACCAGCGCACGAAGACAACCTCACAAGACATCAAGGCTGATCAAGGTCAAGGAATTCAGAGCCATCCGAGCTCCGAGCTCTCGTGCCTGCTCGAGGTCGTCTCTCCCGGTCAAAGCTGGTCAAGGTCGAGGCCGAGCACTCCTTTCCTGCTCGCGAGATCAAGTCCCAGAGCACTAGCTGGGTTCCGCGATCATGGGACGAGCGGAATGTAAGACCCGGCCAAGGCGGCCCGACCCGTTTTCTCGGAATCCGGCACACCTTTAATGTCGACCGGGGCCCCACGTGGTATGGTGGCGGTACTATTGTCGATGGTCGGCACATGCCCCCACGGTGTCATCATTCCTAGCGCACATGCCAGGCATGGTGATCTAGCCACGTGAGTCGGGTTAAGGAGGCAGTAGCGCATCCCAGGGAATATTACGCCAATCCGGTCGTCGGATGGACCCGGACACCACCACCGTGGGAGTGGATAGCCTGAAAGTGGAAAGAGCGGGAAAAATGGAGTATAAAAGGAAACGAACGGGTACGTTACAGAGGTTGTTGGAAATTTTGATTCATAAGGGGGTTGGAAAAATTCATTCACAGGTTCTTCCTTTTCTGACTTCTCTTACTTTGATTTTCTAAAAAAAAAAAACCAGATCTATTCAAAGGGAGGCGAAAAATATCCCTTTCATCTTTCTGGTCTTCTTCTACAAGGAGATACCAAAAAGAACAACCCGATTACTGACTTGAGCGTCGGAGGGTTTTCGCCGGAACACGCCCGCGACCCCGACCCTATTTTTGTGAGTGCAGTGCAGGAGATCACCGATTCGGAAAAGGCAGTGAGCAGGAAGAAAGAGACAATCCTGCTTGAGCTCAAGCTAATCGTGAGCTGAGGGTTCTGGATACTGTAGATAGTCTCGAGCTGGTTGAAGGTTCGAAGCACTATTTGAAGGTTCGAGGCACTGTTTGAAGGCACGCGAGAAAAACTGCATCAACAAGGCATGTGCCTGAACTTAAAAGAAACCTTATCTCACTTGGTATACATGATAATATGGGATGCTTAATTAAGTTGGAATCTGGTACCTTAAAAGTTATAAGAGGGTCTATGGTATTGATGAAATGAGACATGAAAAATGGCCTATATGTTCTTTAAAAAATTGTTGTTCTAGGAGATGTTGGAGTTTCTAATCAGAATCTGGACAAGACTATGTTTTGGCACTTGAGGCTAGGTCATATGAGTGAAATGAGGCTTAAAGAATTATCAGAGCAGGGGGTCTTACGAATAGATAAGATAGACCCCTTGAAATTATGTGAAGATTGTATCCTAGGAAATTCTTCAAGAGTTAAATTCAGATCTTGGTATCCATGTTTCAAAAGGGACTCTAAATTATGTTCATGCTGATTTATGGAGGCCTGCACAAATAATATCTTTGGGGGGAACAAAGTATTTCCTATCTCTAATAGATGATTTTTTAAAGTTTTTTTGGGCGTATGTCTTGAAAAGTAAAGAAGATGTATCTGAGCAGTCTAAAACATGGAAAACTCTTGTTAAAAACCAAACTAATAGAAAGGTTAGAAGGTTAAGAGCTGATAATGAGTTAGAGTTTTGTAACAAGAGATTTGATGACTTTTGTAATAAAATGGGATTGTGAGACATAAAACAGTGAGGTATACACCTCAACAAAATGGTTTAGCTGAAAGAATGAACAGGACTTTAATTGATAAGGTGAAATGCATGCTTATTCATTCAAAGTTATCTATGGCTCTATGGGCAAAGGCTCTTCCAACTCCCCGTTATATAGTGAGCGAAGTCCCTCATCCGGAATTAATTTTAAAACACCTATTGAGCTTTGGTCTGGTAAACTAGAAGTTTATTCCAATATAAGGGATTTTGGTTGTCTTGCTTATGCACACATTAAGCAAGGAAAATTACAACCTACTGACTTTAAAGTGCATATTTCTTGGCTATCCTGATGAGGTTAAGGGATATAAGCTCTGGTGCACTGATCTTAAGCCTCCAAAGGCCATTATAAGCAGAGATATTGTGTTTAATGAGTCTTAGTTGCTGTTAAATTCAGCTCTGTTAAAACCAACAGCTATGGAACCAAACAATTTAGAATACAAGACTCATGTTAAGGTGGAGCTATCAAGTCAAAGTACAAAATAGAAACAGAGGGTTGAACCAGAAACAATGTCTAATATGGAGACTTCTGAACTAGAAAGAGAATCTAATGGTGAAAAAGAGGTTAGAGATTATCAACTGGTGAAAGAAGAACTATAAGGCTCCCAAAGAGATATGTTTATGCAGACTTGATTACATTTGCATTAACAGTGGCAAATGAGATTGAAACTGATGAACCAAAAGCATATTCAGATGCTGTGAATTATGATAACTCTAAAGAATGGAAGAAAGCTATGGATGAGGAAATGCATTCATTGATCAAGAATCAGACCTGAGAACTGATAAAGAGACCAGTTAAAAGGAGAGCAGTTGGCTGCAAGTGGATATATAAAATTAAGGAGGGAATTCTTGGTGTTGAGCCACAAAGATATAAAACTAGGTTGGTAGCTAAAGGCTTTACTCATAAGAGGGCAATAACTTTACTGAAGTGTTCTCTCCAGTAGTGAAACACTCCTCCATGAGAGTTATATTGGCACTTGTTCCTATAAATAATATGCATCTTGAATAGATGGATGTAAAGACTACTTTTTTTCATGGTGAGTTAGATGAGATGATTGTAATGGCTCAACCTGAAGGCTATAAGGATCCAGAAAAGACTGATCATGTTTTTCATCTAAAGAAGTCTTTGTATAGACTTAAACAATCTCTAAGGCAATGGTACTTGAGATTTGATAAGTTTATGTCAGAACATGGCTTTCAGAGATTCAAAGACTTAAAAGATCAGAGTAAGATTTATCTGATGCTGTATGTTGATGATATATTGATAGCATATCAGAATATAAGTCAAATAAAAGTGCTTAAGCAGCAGTTGAGTGAAGTTTTTGAAATAAACGATCTTGGGTCAGCAAAAAGGATCCTTGGTGTAGAATTGATCAGAGACAGGCAGAAAGAAACTTTATGTTTAACACGGCGACAAATAAATCGGAAGAGTACTTGAGAAGTTTGCAATGGGGATTCAAAACTTGTTCAAACACCAATACTAGTCTCATTTCGGACTTTCGTGTCAGTAATGCCCCAAACTGATGAAGAGAAAGCTACTGATGGCTAAGACACCATACTCAAGTCTTTGTAGGATGTTTGATGTATGCAATGGTTCTAACCATACCTGATATAGCTTATGCGATAAGTGTGGTGAGCGGATATATGTCAAATTCTGGAAAAGAACATTGGAGAGTCATTATGCGGATTATGAGATATCTCAATGAGTACAGACTAACTATGGTTTGATATATGAAACTAAAACAGAAAGTGAAGTAAGAGTTTACGGGTTTGTAGATCCTGATTATGTAAGAGATCTAGATAAAAGAACATCTTTGACAGTCTATTTGTTTACTCTAAATAGTTGTACCATCAATCGGTGCAGCAGAAGCCATCAAGGAAGCTATTTGGCTTCAAAGGTTGGTGACTGAGTTGGGGTTTGAACAAAAGCATATCACAGTTTTCTGTAATAGTCAAAGTGCAATTTGTTTAAGTAAGAATTAGATTCATCATGAAAGAACAAAGCACATTGACATCAAGCTTCGTTTTATCAGGTTGGAGGTGTCAAAAGGAGTAGTAAAGCTAGTAAAGATTAATATTGATAACAACCTTGCTGATATGCTAACCAAACCTGTACCTGGTGCTAAGTTTGAGTTCTGCTTGAGCTCAACTAGCATCAATAGAGTTTAGTCTGTGATTGAATTATGGGAAAAGGTAGCAAGGTGTAGCTGATTGAGTTTAAGGTGGAGAATGTTAGAGATGAAGCTCAATCTGTAATTTTTGAATAAAGCTGACAAGTCAGATGGTACCAAGAGTGCAGAGGGACATGTCGGTTGCCGAACTTCAGGAGGGCTTTATGATAAAGATGGAATGTCGGATGAAAGAATAAGTAAATCATGTGATTATCACGTGATTTACTTATCCAAAACGACAACCAATTTCAGCGTTTTGAATAGCTGATCAAATCACTTGCTGACATGTGTTCTCCAGCCATTTTCAATGGCTGTTACGGCTGTTTCAAAGGGCGGAAAATTTCTGGGTTGTTAGCAACAAACCTAGAAATACAGCTAGCTGTTGAAGCACTTTTGGGAGTCAATTTCTCAGTGTATAAAAGGCCATGTAATTCAATATCAGTGTGGGTCGATTTAGTTACATTTTCTCATGAATCTTGTATCTTGTTGAACTCAGTTTAGTAAAAGTTTGTTTCTTTTCACACAGTAGATGTAGGTGAGTTCATGACCGAACCACTATAAATCCTCTTTGTCAAACTGTATGATGATGGTTCTAGCCTTGAAGTTTTGATTTGTTAATCTACCATTAATTAACTTTGCACATCAAAATTACGTTTTAGATAAGCTGAAGGTTAATCTTCAAAGAGTTCTGGTGTGGAACTTTGGGTATCATTGATCAATTCTGTACTGATCTTGATCACAACACAATCTTTTATATTAATACGTTAAAGTCAGGAATCTTTACAATCCTCTGAAAATTGCATAAAATCTTCTTCTCCCTTGGATGAAAGCTAATATATCGGCAGCTACGTACGCCATTCAAATTTATACTGAATAACGGAAGTCTTTACAAGAAACATTAACCAACCGTGCATCTCTAACGGTGATAATTTTTACTGGGAAAATGATATTCAGACTCCAAAATATCTCAGAATATACTAAAGACTTTCGTAGTTAAAAAATTTCTTTAGTCGACGTCCGCATATTCTAGTTTAGTAGCTAATTATTTAGTATTATATTATTAATTATTGCATCGTGTATCCTAGGCGCAGCCCGCGATAGAAATCTACTTACAAGCAAAGCGTCCCTCTCAGGTAATAAAGAACAAATGTTAGGAGGTGCTGAGTTTTTGGGTCAGGTGTCATGTCAATGCGTGTATCATGTTTCAGATTTGGGTATCATAACTTGGCAGAAAACTAGAGTACACGTATTAAAATTAAAGTCGTTGTATTTATTTTACAATTAAAAGTGTCAAAAGAAAAAACAAGATCAATATTTAGATTTAATCAATATAATTTTTTTTAGTTAAATTAACTTTAAAAATAATGGGTGGAAATGGGATCCCGCGAGATTTGGAGATTTATCCGAATCCGTCCTAAATTAACAATTAGAATTAAATTGAGTTTTGAATCCAATAATTTTTAAAAGGACAATAATTTTTTCATAATTTTTTTCATCTTTTAACTCTCCTTATTTTTTAGTGATTGGTCAAGTTTGTGATAATTATGTTAATTTTTTCAATGATATTTAACTAATTATTAAAAAATAAGGAGGATTAAGAAGGAAAAAAATTAAGAGACGATCCTGTCTTTTTTAAAATTAGTCCTAATAATATGGACACGTTTCAATCAATATCAAATCCCTAAGTGGAATTAGAGATTTTTTTTTTTTACCCATCCCGAATTCCATGTTCTCTTTTCAAACAATATTTGCATTTCTTTCACCAGTAATGTCTATATACTTCTCTGATTTGAACATGGATTTTAAACTTCCGCTTTAAATTTAAAATGTATATCCACAATTTCCACCATATTTTACTAACAAAAACAGGATCGATTGAGATGGGTATTTGAGGATAATATCCTACATACAATTAAAACAAGAAACAATAAAAATTTCGAAACAAAAAACAAGGATTTCGTATATACATGTCCATTAAATAATTCATCTGCCAGCGAGACTAAGAGCTACGGCATTAAGTTTAAATAGACTTTAAAGCGACATATAAAGCTTTACCTAACTAGAGTACGCAGTAAACTAAAATTCACGTTAAACATTCACCTCGAACTAACTGAATGAAGAAAGACTTCAAGAAACACGTGCATACTGACCTCAAAGATAAATTTGCAGGGAGTATACTTGTTCTGGCATCAAGTTAAGAGAGTCATCTAAGCTTATAAACATGATAGATTTCTCCACCTCATAGATTAGTTATTTAACTTAAATATCTAAACGTATTAAGCCCAACCTCCTAATTAGATAAAATGCCGTACATTTCATTACAACATATTTTGTTTGAAATCTATATGTTTTTTTTTATCTTTTATCTTGTTCATGATCTTATTAAAGTACGTGATTCCCTTATTGTAAAACTAATATATATATATAAAGAGAAAGAGAGAATACTGATTTGGTCAAGGATCTTAGACTTTTTTAAAGTCTTAAAAAATCATCAAGCCATACGATTTAATAGTATAATACCATTACACTGTTAAACTATATGTCTCAATAGTTTTTCCAGACTTAACAATATTAAACCATACGCCTTAATATCTTTTTCGGACTTTGAAAAATTTAGGATTTTAGATTTGTTAAAGTTCAGAAAAACTATTAAATCATGTTGGTTTAATAGTAATATTAGTATTATACTATAAACTGTATGATTTAGTAGCTTTCACGTACATTATATTATTAAAACATATGGCTTAATAGTTTTCTTAGATTTTAAGTCCCATCCAGTTGTTGACTGACACATTATTTAGGATGTTTAGCACTACCTTATGTAATATAATGTGAGGATATATGTGCAGCTGTATTAAAGATAAAACTTATTCATAAAATAAAATTTTAAAAAATTATTACTTTCTTACTTTTCAAAATCTGCACGCTGTTAAACGAGATAGCTTTGGTTAGATTTATCTTTAAACTTCTAAAATCACTTTTAAACCTCTAATGGCAATCTCAAACGTGCCATGGTTAGATTTAATTAGTTAATTCTATGTTCTCTTTTAATAAACATTTGTATTTCTTCAATCATAAATAATTTAAAGTGGTTGTTAAAACTGCTTCGGCACTAAATTTAAGAAACTAATAATTTGTATGTATTGTAACTTAAATTCAATGACAAAAGAACTTAGAATTAGTTAATTCCATATCAACGTTGACCTAATATGACATTGTTATCGTGAATTCGTGATCCGTTTATCTAGATCAGGCGTCATGTGAATGCATGGATAAGGTTTGAGATTTGAGTATTTTACTCTAGAGTACATATATTAAAATTTAAGTTGTTGGATTTAATAAATTAGGAAAGGCTTGACATTGAACATTGCCAAAGAACCATTACCAACACTAATAAATGAATAAAGAAAGACTTCGTGAAACGTGCATTGACCTTCAGCTAGAAGTAAATTTATAGCTAGGCTCAGAGTTGTGTCCCATATAAATTTGTAAATTAGAGAAAATTATGGGTGCTCCTTGACCATTGTTCCTTTTTCATTTATTGCTTGTTATGTATATGTTTCAAATGATAACTTGCATACATAAAAAGCAATGCTCATGAAACACTAAAGGCTTTCTTGTAAACGAGAGTCAGTTTGAGTTATAAATATGATATGTGCCTCCACTGAATAAACTAGTTTTATAATTGAATACTTAGACATGCTAGACCCAACCCCTTACATAAATAGCTTATAAAAATCTCAAAAAATTTAAGAACAATTATTACGAGGTCCCAAGCCTACCTAACATTGATCAGATGAAAGTTTACTTCATCCTTGAGTGGGGATACGATCCTTTCATAAATTTGTCTTTTTAGCACTTTTTATAATCTTCTTTTGCTTGCTTAGTTACTTAGTTAGATTTAGTTAATTTCATGTAGAGATGGCAGTGGTCGGAGATGGTCCAGGATTTCTAATCCTACTTCCGCTACAATTATATAAAAGAGACATTAATATGAACAATCCTATTCCATTTGTATGTTAAGGATCAAAATTAGAGCCAAGATCAAAATTAGAGCTAATTTTGGGCGGCTCAAAATCCCGAATGTCTGGATTGTCCCAAATGTCCCGAATGTCCCAATCAATTAACATTTTAATTTCGATTAACATATTTAATAAGATTTAATTTAAACTTCCATCTATTAAAAAAAAGCTAATTAATGTTTCCATTAACAACTCAATTGACATTAAAATCAACTTCTCCCAATTCAATTAATATGTGATTCACAAAGGAGATGTTAAAGTTGAAAAAGACAGAAACAGCAATTGTTTTAGATATTTTAATGTGTTGACTTGAATGATTATGAGTGATTTTGAGAGATGAGTCTACAAAAGTCTGTGGAAAAAGACTGTGTATAGAATAAATTATTTTTTGACATCCTTCATAATTATTTTTTGGACCTTTTACATCGTTTCTGCAGGAATTTTTCTCCATCTACCTAAAAAGATGAAGGATGTCAAATGTTGAGGAAAAAAAAAGAAAAGAAAAAACACGCCCATAAACAGACACAGAAAAACTTTGATGTGTTAAAGAGAAAAATTATATATTACACAAAAAATATATATGTACCGAGATTCCATTAAATCGAATCTATCAAAATTTGTTATTTGGATGGGCAATGGTAGTGTAATCAATCCAGGCGTGGACTGTTGCCCGATTTCATCTGGTTTGACAACAAATAGACTTGGTAGACGATGGTCCATCACTCGATTTGTATTCATTTTAATGGAAAACATTAATTTTGGTAGTTTCACTAGACAAAATTTTGATACAAGTATCAATACTGATAATATTGGAGTTACTGGTGTTAATCTATGTCAGAATTCGTTTATTCGATTTGATTTGATGCAAATTAAATATGTTTGGATTTGAAAATTTTGATTCGTTTAATAAATGGGGAAATTTATTTCGATTTGCTAAATAAACGAATTGAGTCCAAGTTTGAGAACATTGATTTGTTTAATAAATGGGTCATAAATGAATTGATACGATTTATTCGTTTAAAAAGTTGTTTCATTAAATTACTTATTTATCCTTATATATGTATTAAAAAATATTAAAGTTTGAAGACTAATATAGTAATTAACTAATTATAAATGATAATAAGAAAATACATAGTAATTCGATTCTTATGGATTTGTTACGGGATAAATGAATAATAAATGAATTCAAATTCAATTCGATTTGTTTATTAATTCATCTAAGTAAATTAAATGAATCAAATCGAATATTCATTTAATAAACGAATCGAATTATAATATTGAGATTTTAATTCGTTTAATAAAAGAATCGAATTTGAATCAGTAGAGTTTTGACCTAATTCATTTATGATTATATTCAAATTCAATTCGTTTATTCGTTTTGCCGCCCCTAACTAGAGTGTAAGTTTTGTTTATTTTTTAGTCCTCACTTTACTAGAGCATGGATTTAAAGAAACTTTTTATTTCTTAAGTATAATATAAATAAATAGATTTTATGAGCAAGTCTTTCTTTATTGCATGGTGGCCTTGTTTCATAACCTATGTCAATTGGTCGCAATGAATTCAATTCAATCTTTGTTAATAATACAAATAAAAAGATTTGTATTAAAAAAAAAAAAGCTTATTTCTTGATTACCCTGTTGACCTAACCAAGTCTTTATTAATAACGTACTCTTTCGAATTAAATTTTGTTAATTGAAAATCTGTGTATAAGCAGAAGGGGAAAAGAAACTATATATACAACGGAGTAGTGCAGCGGAGAAGTAAGACATAAAGCAAAGTGGGGAAAGAACATTTTGAACGTCGGGGCGTGAAAGCCAATATATTAATTCATCAGGTCCACTCAACCACTTTGCATGTCTTTAATATTTTTTTATCGATGCTCTTTTTATGTTTCAATTATATGATTTTTGTCCATCAACTATCTTGATTACTTAGGATTTTCTAATAGTAATTTGAAAACGAGTTTACGAGTGATTAGCCCCTTTGAATCAGAGCTATAATTAATACTAAGAAGTTTTGGAGAAAATCATAACATCATGAAGATTTAATAATCTATGATATTTGATATCTCTTACTAAAATTTGTGTGAAGCTCCCATACATACAATTGATATCATGTTTTATCCTATTTATTCGTGTGACAATTAAATTCTTTCTTTTAGCTAGTGATGAGGTTGATTATATATATCTAGATTCTATTGTTACTGTTATTGAACTTTGTCTCTGTTACTGGTTATTGATTATTTAGGAGTTGGAACTTGGAGATGGAGGAAGATAAACTAACAATTGCTTCTATTAAAAAGAGCAAAGAGGTTCGAATTGACGTCGGGGAAATGCTGGAGCCTCAACGTGGATGTTGTATCTACAGGGTCCCTAAGGATCTCCGCAAAATAAATAAAGAAGCCTACACTCCTAAGGTAATTTCAATAGGCCCTCTTCATCATCGTAAACCTGAATTAGCCGATATGGAGAAACAGAAGATAAGATATCAAAGAGAATTTAGCGAGCGGATCAGCGAGGAGACATGGCAAAAACTTATAGACTTCATAGACCTTTACGACCAAAGTATCCGTAATTGTTATGAAGACCCATCGTATACGTTTAGGCTTAAAAAATTTGAGTTCATAACGATGATTCTGTATGATGCTGTCTTTATCATTGAACTGTTTCTAAGAAATTTCTTTGAAACGAGAGATTTTCTATTAGATATACCGCATCTAACAGTTCTTTTATGTGACTTACAATTACTAGAAAATCAGCTTCCACTGTTTGTACTCAAGGAACTATACAGGTTAGCCTTCCCTAACCCTGAAACTGGAGCCGGTCAGGACTATCCTTCTTTCCTTGATCTTTCCTGTGCATTCTTCTTCCGCGGTAAGCAGCTAAGTGAAATTGGCGTGGGGATCGAGGAATTTGAACATTTCACTGATTTGAGAAGACATTTTATGACAACAGAATTGAACCAATTGCAAAAACCTGCAGGATTTGTTAAAGATTTACCTTGTGCAGTCAAATTGAAAGGGTCAGGAGTGATGTTCAAGTGTAATGAAGGAGAATGTTCACTTGATGTAAGTTTTAAGAAGATTAAAATGCTATGTTTCGGAGTGCATGAGCTGCAAATTCCAAAGATCGAAGTATATGACGACACAGAATTGTTGTTCCGAAACGTTATGGCATTGGAGCAGTGTCACTATCCACGTGATACCCACGTTTGCAATTTCATTGACCTAATGGATTTGCTTGTCGACACTGAAGAAGATGTAGATTTGCTTGTCGAAAAGAAAATTCTATCCAATAATGTAGGTGAGAGTTCGACGGTTGCAAGGATGTTCAATAGACTTTGCCTACAAATAACTTTAAGTAAATCCTGTTACTATGCCGTCTCTGAGGATCTCAAGAAACACTATGGCAACGGCTGCAACCACACCAAGGCAATTTTGAAAAGTGTTTATTTCAGCAATCTTTGGAGAGGCACCGGAACTATTGCTGCGTTTCTGCTTGTTTTACTCACTTTGATACAAGCCGTGTGTTCTATCCTTCAAGTCTTGTAACTCTTTTTATTTTCCACGCCATTGTATTCAATGTTTCCTGGTCACATGTTAAAAGATAATATGTAATTTATATTTTTGGTTTGAATGTTCTCCTCTCTCTTTTTACAAGAATTTGTGTCGGACTGTCCCATCACCTCAACATGTTGAGGCGGTGAGACATTTTAACGTCAAGCTTCCTTTTATCTTTGCACTCGAGGGTCAATCTCTGTTACTTTTTGGGAGGCCTACACTTCATAAAAACTGTCTACTGTCTATAAGAGATTGTCCCTTAACTTGTAGGTCTTGACATAAGATTAGAATATAGCTCTCAATGATGGCTCGGGCCTCCCGGAAGGAGGTCTTCTTCGCCTTCCAATTGTGATATTTGGTAGAGCAGTGAAGTCTATCATGAGACCTAATAAATTTAATATAAAAAATCAATAAATTTTATTGTAGAAACCAATTGCTTTGCACCTCTGCCATAATGCAAAGCATCGTTGGGCTATACCATCGCCTTAGCACACAAATTTTTTTAAAAAAATAATATTTTAACGGTAAAACGGGAATTTGAAAAAATCACCAAAGGAAAACTGTAACACTTTTACTCGTTTGTGCTTCAACGGTTGACACAGGACTTTTCCCGCTATTTCCAAGGACTTGCCCTTGATGGACATTTTGGGCTTGAATTCCATTTTATTTGGCATTCGTATAGTTTTCTCAACAATATTATTAGTAATATAAATACTGTTTATTTTCAATATATATATATATATATATAACCTTTTGGAAATCTAAATTCTCAGCGTTTTGGTGGAAACCGGATTGAGGAGAGTGTTCAAATTATCGTTCATAAGAGAATTCTGATGAATTTGCTACAGCGTCTCACTTCTCTACATATTATGAAATATGGAAAGAATATTTTATTTATATATTAAAAAAACACTAGTACTTATAGAAAAAAAAAAAAAAGAACACTTAGGTAGTGTTTTGTTTTAAGGGGAGGAGTGGAGAGGTGCGGATTGCGAAAATTAATTTTTATTTTTTGATTTCACAAAAAGAAATTATATATTTTTAATTGGACAAGTATACCATTAGACTTTAGTGTTAAAATGTTAATATTATTAACAAATATAATAAAAATAATTAAACTATAAATTAATAAGTCAAATAGAATTCAAACTCCAAATAACAAATTTAATATATAACTTAGTAGCAAGTCAACTTCACTTTTATAATCCAGTAGCAACTCTTCTTTAACCAATCTTCAATAAACAAAACAATTAAATTAATAGACATAAAGTACGAAAAGTGAATAAATTAAAAAGGCAAAGGCAAGGTGTGTTCAAGAACACTGTCCTTAAAGAACAGATTGTGCCCCTTGTTGAAAAATTTCCAAGCGCGTAAAGGAATTAAAGACAATCTGATCTTCCAAGATTCAATGGCTCTACAACTGTAATGAAGCAAACCAAACTACAGTTGCTTCAAACAACAAATTTTGTTTGTTTGTTTTCTGGCAAAGTATCGGGAGTTTGATAAAGAAGGATATAAAGAAAATTAATATTTCTTATGTGTATATAATCAGTCACAACAACTCCCTATTTATAGCTTGAATTTCCGATGCCATGTCCTTGATATTTGCCAAAAATCGTTCCTTGAAACTGATATTCAATCCTGATATCAAGCAACTGCATCGCAAAAATCAAGCCACCACCTCTGGCATGTGGATATGCTTGGCTTGACCAATTCAAATCAGTTCAAAAAATTGATTTTTTTCAATCCAAAATATATATATAATTTACCAATTTGGAGTAATATGAATATTTTAAAATACCTTATAGTTTACTACAACAAATTCTCTTGGAACTCGGTTCTAGTTCATCTTCACTGTTGGCAGAAAATTTTAAAGTAAAGAGTGGTGGGTTTTATCTCACTGGGATTTAAATATGTTGGACACACACAACATTACAACTTATGAAGTCTTGGGCTTGCTAAGTATGGATAATAAAAGGAGAACTCGAAGGAGATAGTTATCTGATGGCCAACATCAGGATCAAGTAGCCCAACATTTCAACAGGGAGAAAATCCAAGTAAGACATGAATAGAATCAATGAAACAACCTGCCCCAAACTCTGCAGGGTGAATTTGACTATTCTTTCATTAGAACTTATTAATATCTTTACAAATAATAAAAATATAAAATATTTAATTACAATTAAATTAAACTGTAACAGAAGAATTCTAAAATATTGAATATTGGCAAACCATCTACTATCCTCAATCCCAATCTTTTTCATTATTCATCCTGAATCAATCTTGCTCTGAAAACAAAATCGTTAAAAATTGAATAACAGTAAACTATAATAAGTATGAAACTCAATAAGCAAACTAGTTTTTAATATACCAAAATGCATACATAAAGTTGTTGGGATTATATGCTCTTTAAAGCATATTGATTTTCCGATTAATAAAATATTTCAAGTATTTATTCGAGATATTTTGAATTGCATTAATATTTTGAGTAAAGTCCATTTAATCATATTATATGTATTTATGCGATCACCATATGGATTCGCAGAAGACATAAATACATGTTATCTTATGATTAAATAAATTAAGTTCGCAGTTGATAAATAAAGTTGGGCACTTTATTTAAGTATAGACTGTAATAAATTCATTGAGTGATTTGTCTTAATCATGTATGAATTTATTGATGTAGTATGTCTACATTGAACTGGATTACATATGAGATTTAATTAACCTAGTAATAACTGTCAGACTTATTAAATCTCATAGGCATTGATTTAGTGTAATCTTAATCTTGAGTTAGTTATGATTTCATGATTGTAGTTGTTATTTCATTTGAGTTACCAATGGGCATGACATACACATGTAGTCTAGATTACCCGGTATCTTGGTGGGAGCAATTACAAGTATTGAAATTATAGATTAACAATATAGAATTTGTACAACACATCTCTTGATGGGTTTTCAGTACTTAATCATAGAATTCTCTGGCCAGAGTGTCTCAACATAAAAAAGTATGTTGAAAATTATCATTAGAGAAAACTAGTAAGTATCAAGGAACAAAATGTTATTAAATTGATTGGACAGTTGAGATATCAATTTAAATTCACGATGTGGTACAAAGGATTGTGCAGTAAAGAAATTAATGTGGCTTGGGTGAATTATATTCGAGCATACAATTATGGAGGTCAGTTCCAATCTTATAGTGGAGTAGAATTGGAATTAAATAATTATATTTGTTTAATTACAAATTTAATTATTGTAGCCACTATTGTATGTTCCCAAATGATTCCCGAGTTAGCTCATTTAATTGACAACACCATCATTGGACCCAAAAGCAAGAAAAACTGGCATATTAGATGAAAATCATAATTATAATATTTTTTAAGGCCTAGTATGTTATATTCAAGTGTAAATAGGGGCTTGTAATATTTTACAAGGTGGTCTACTAATTAGTTACACATTCCTTCCACTTTTACGTAAGTGGAGAGATAGTTAAAAGAGGAATTCTATTTTAAATAGAAATCATAATAATAATATACTAGGGTTTTTCATAAGATATTATAAAAGGGCATTATTCTTTTAAATAGATCAACCAAACAGCCTTAAGTTGTATTGTCTGATTAGTTTATGCACTGTAATTTATTATAAGACAATTACAAAGATTGTGGCTAATAGACTGAAGACCATTCTATCTGATTTTATTAGCCCGACTCAGACAAGCTTTGTTTCGGGTAGATACATTACAGAGAACATTGTCATTGCCTAGGAAATTATCCCCCTCATGTTCTATTAATGATAGCTGCAATCAAGCCTCCAAATATTAATGGTGGGAATGATCAATATTACTGGGCTCAATCGAATTTAGTTATTTTCACAGCTAAATTAGCATATCAACGAGAATAGCAGTGTTAAATTGACTGAGAAAGACTCCTGCTAGCAGCATATATATATGAAGTTGGAAAGGGCCCCAGTGGATTAAAACCTTCATTTGGCTGGCAGTTCAGAATAAAATATTTTACAGAGCTATATAAGCACCATATTAACACCGACATAGCTTGTACTTGCTATCATGTGATGATTGAGGATATGCTACATACTCTTCGTGATTGCTTCTTCGTGAAGAAGATTTGGCGTGAGTTGTTGCTAAGTGATGATCATAACACATTCTTTTCTTTGCCTCTACGTGAATGGGTGTTCCACAATCTGACAACTCATGGTCAGAAGGCTAGCAATATAACATGGGCTTGCATTTTTGGGGTAGCCCTTTGGAGAATCTGGCACTGGTGTGACAAATATAGTTTTGAAAGGAGTACTACGAGTGTTGCTAATATGGTGATGGATATTAAGTCTGAAGAGGAGGAAATTCACAGAACCTTTGATGTCATAAATACCAACAGGCACACAAGAATAGAGATGTACTTTGGCTGGGTGCCTCTGGTTTGGCTGTTCTACAATTTGAACAGGGATGCAGCCTGTAAAGCCTGGGGATTGGCTTCTGCTAGTGGCTTAATCAGAAATAATCATGGTAAACGGTTGAAGGTTTTAGCATGAACATTGGGCTGGGTTGTTGATATAAATGATTAAGAAAAAAAAAAAAAGGGTTGCCACTTTCGAATGTTGAAAATTCGCCAATTTTGAATGTTGAATGGTGGCTGATTTTGAACTATGAAAATGGTGGTGGTTGATTTTTGAACAATGCTTGGGTTATAAATTGGAGTTTTCCACATAAATCTTGTGTTATGTAATTAATATAATCTCCATTTAATTTATTTTTGTTAAATTGTTACTTGAAAAATTTTCTTAGAATGATCTTGGGAGAGAAAGCTCGATTTCTTAACAGTGGTATCGGAGCTGACAGTTTATACTTGGGCGTATACAATACTTTTCACGTATATGATATTGTTCACTATATGATACTATTCACATATATGGTACTGTTTACGTGAAGTAGTGTGAGCCAATCCAAATAGTCCGTGATGAAAAGCAAGGTCAAAGTGAAGGGTCTATTTGTCAGCAGTGGTGTTTTTCAAACTTGGTGGAGTTTGATGTTGAAAAATTAATGGGAGAATTTTTTGGCTTGTAGCGGATTTAAGTCAAAGGTATATCCAATTTAGTATACATAAGGATTTGGAGGTGTGGACAATTTTAGCACCTTAAAAAATGGAAATTTTACAAAATAGCCAAAAATATTTGATAATTTTCAAAATTAGCCACCCTAAGTTTTTCTATCATATCTAGCCAATTATAAAATTTTTAGACTAAAATAGGATCACACATATGAGTTAAGAGACGAACTCAGAAAATGTGCAACAGACACCTGTCGCATTTTGAAGATGTGCGAATTACATCAACACACTCATTGGAATTTCGTGCGACAGGTGCCTTCTACCGGTAGACAGGTGCCTATCGCACAAAAAGACATATTTACTTTTTTTTTTTAGCCACAAATGCCTATTATACTAATATGCTTTGATCTGTCTCATCCCAAGATTCGAAACGATATATTATATACCTAAAATGGATGTATGTAGCATAAGTTATGACTTCTGGAAGGTATTCGACACATACAATATACTTATGTGAGACAGGCGCTTGTCGTACGAAAAGATAGATTCAATTTTATTCTTTTTTGTGCCACTAATTCCTATTATAATAATATTCTTTGATCCGTCTCATCGCAAGCTACAAATTCCTATTATACTAATATGTTTTGATCCATCTCATCGCAAGCTTTGAAACGATATATTATATGCCTAAAACGGATATATGTAGCATAAGTTATGTCCTTCAGAAGGTACTCCACACATATAATGTGCTTATGTGCGATAGGCACATGTCTCCTGGGAGGCAGTGCATCGTCGCACGAAAAGCTGATTCAATTTTATTCTTTTTGTGCCACAAATTCCTATTATACTAATATGCTTTGATCCATCTCATCGCAAGCTACAAATTCCTATTATACTAATATGCTTTGATCCAGTCTCATCATGAAGCTTTGAAGCGGTATATTATATGCCTAAAACGGATATCCGTAGCATAAGTTATGACCTCCGGAAGGTACTCAGCACATATAATGTACTTATACGCAATAAGTCGTGGCGCATGACGACGGTGAGCGATAGGCACTTGTTTCGTGCGGTGCGTGCTTGTGATGGAGTAAAATTACGAAATTAGCGATGATTATACTGACAGTATCATTAATCTGAGGCGATTGGCACCATCAACACCTCAATAGAGCAAAATCGTGACAAATAAAGTCTAAGAGGCATTTTATCGAATATCTCATGTACCATTTATTAAATCCAAATTTCATTAAACAATCTTCAATATTTATGAACAATCAATCCTAATACTCCTCTATAATCATCTATATACCGATTATTACCAATCAATCTTAAAAAAACTAAAAATAAAAGAAATGACAACTTCAAAATTTAGAAGATAAAACTTTCACCCAAGTGCCGAAAATTATAACTGCTAGCCATTGGAGATGAGCTCACTTTCCAAATCCCATCCAATCGCGATTAACGAGTTGCTAGAAAATCGAAAATCAAGTCTTGTCACTCACGCCCAAACTAGTTCTCGTGAGTTTGAAGTTTGGAGAGATAAGGATGTTTTGATCCATAATTTGTGCAATGGGTTAGATATGATATAAAAACTTAAGATGTCTAATTTTAAAAATTACTAAATTTTTTTTTTGTTATTTTTGTAAATTTTCCTAAAGAAATTGTCAAGAAAGTGGAGCAAGCTTGGCAAATTGCTCCAAAATCAGTAAATAAAGATACTGGTATTGTCACCAACAGTGAGTTTCTTTTGCCATGTAGATTTCCAAGTTTCCATGAAAAAGAACGTGTTATTGTTAGCAGATCTACAAGTTTGTACACAGGCATTGGCTTAGTATAAATACAAGGTGTGTGGTGGAAAATAATGTCGATGGCTGAGGAACTCTCGAGAAAACCAAGCATGGGAGTTGCACCATAATTTTAAATAGATATGTTCAACATTTGCCAAAGGAAAAATTTAGAATGATTGATAATAAATGGTATACTCTTTATGATGGAGTATAATAATTCTCTATGTTGAGAATTATGACTGTTGGTAAAGACAGCGCTTTGTAGCAATAGCTGTAAATTTTTTTTTTTTAATCATGGTGGAAAATTGTTGAAAAAATGATTAAAAAAATTATTACCACTTTTGAATGTTGAAAATTCTGCCAATTTTGAATGTTGAATGGTGGCTAATTTTGAACATGAAAATGGTGGTGGTTGCATCAAAGTTACTGCCCACAATGGTTGAATTTTGGGCAATGCAAGGGAAGAGCAATGGCTATGAAGTGTTGGCCATGGTGAGAAGCAATCCAAGTGTAAGAGTATTCAAATTGAGAGTAGTGAAATATTCTTAAACATGTAAATAAATTGGAGCATTTGGCTTTTCAATATGGGTATTATGAGTGTGCTTTGTTAAGGAATATTTATTGGGATCATGTATTTTGGGGCTTGGGTGAGAGAAAATTCTTTCTGAGAGTGTGATTGTAATAATTTTTTACATAGTGAATATTTTTCTTTGGTTGTCTTTTGACAACAGCTGTAGTTTTTTTAACTAGATTTAGAGTTTTCTACATAAATCATGTGTTGTGTGATTAATATATTCTCTATTTAATTTTTTTTTTGTCAAATTGTTACTTGACAAATTTGCGTGGAGTGATCTTGGGAGAGGAAGTTTAATTTCCTAACATGGGTTTAATCATAATTTGCTGAACTTTGGGTCTTTACCAGGGTCTCACCATGGCATGGAATAGGGGCATCAAATCGCTGCTCAACCTAAGGTTGATAGCTTATGTGTGACTAAGCTTTTGGAAAATCATAATGATACCCTCAATGCTTCATCTCCTCTTGTTAAAAGCATTAAGGAACTTCTACGTATTACCCTAACTCCATTAAAAAAAAAAAAAGTGTATGCATTAATTGAGAGAGTGGAGGAAGTGGAAGCAGTAGAAAGTGGAGAGTGATTTATAAAGAAAAGAAAAGAGAATGTGAAACTGAGAGAGCGAGAGAGAGAGAGCATGACGGGGGGAAAGAGAAGAAATTGGATCACCCAAACCAGACATGAACCTATGACCCTACTGGATCACTGTTTGATTTTTCGGCCACTTCACCGCTCATGGAAGGTACCCACGATCTAGCCAACATTCTTGTACCATCTCAACTGCCAAGAAACGCTGGGAACGCCGCTAATCGGAGGCACGAAATTCGCGTACAAACTTTTGATTTTGCTGTGTTTTCACCGGATTTTGGCAACACCACTAGTTGGATTTTGTTCCCCACTTTCTCCTCTATCATTTGCAACCATCCACTGCCATCGGGGAAGCCGTTTGCCTTTGACCAGGCCGTTGGAGGATCCTAAGAGCCCGATTAAACTTATCTGCTGTGTGTGAGAGGTCACCACCGGCACTATTGAACTCAGATTGACGATAAGTGTCTAGTCCGAGCTTCCCATACCCGATTAGGTGAATTTCGATCACCGATTGGCCATAGGGGCATTTAAGTAATTTTACATTTCAAGGGTAATTTAGTAAATTTTGACTTTGTGGATATTTTTGTAATCTAAATTGAGGATGAATTAATAATTTTATGAAGTTGATGATAAATTAGTAAATTATGAATTTGGAGTATTTTAGTAATTTATAGAGGCAATGGTAATATTAAGGATAAATTAGTAATTTCTTAAATGAGGATATTTGGATAATATTGGAATTGTAGATAATTAGATAATTTATGATTTGAGAATTTTAAGGATAATAGGGTAAACTATGATTTAAATTGAGATTAATTTTGGTTAAGTTTGGAGTATATTTAAATTGAGAAATTAGAGGACATTCATATTTATGATTATGATTGGATACTTTCTTATAAGACTTTTATTATTTATTTTATGTCAATGATATCGATATACATGTGTTGCTTGAGGATGCTTAGAGGTAAGTAACTTAGATTTCTAAACCAATCACAATAAATAATAGTATATGTTATGATGTTTGAAATATCTATTTTAATATGTATGGACATCTATTTAATAATTTTACTGGATTTTATATTTTTATTTATTTGTAAAGGTACTTTTAAATTTAGTAAGATTCGCCTATGAAGTTCTGAGCGAATCGTTACGTTCTCTCATAATTGGTAGGTTTCGTGCACCATATCTACCGTGAGGCAAATTTTGCGCCTGATTTCTTTGCTACTTTTGCTCTTTCGTTATCCGTTGGGCTCCACATTTTATCAACTCTCCCTCCTTGTGTTGTGGTTTGGCCGTGTAGTGATAGCTTTGGGACATTATCCCCTCGTATGATTAAGCTTTTGCCTTTCTTGTTAGGCTTGTTTCATTATTAAAAATATATATATATATAATAACCCCACTTAACTTAAGGTATGTTTGGAATTGAAGTGATGTAGTTTTTATGCTACAGCTGCTGTAGAAAAA
Source organism: Murraya koenigii (assembly GCA_025617385.1). Taxonomy (NCBI): domain Eukaryota; kingdom Viridiplantae; phylum Streptophyta; class Magnoliopsida; order Sapindales; family Rutaceae; genus Murraya; species Murraya koenigii. The sequence goes on from CM046811.1 coordinate 34,819,026, forward strand.
AAATTATAATTATAAAATAAAAGTTAATAATATTTAATAAATATAAATTTTAAATAATAATTTTAACAAAATTATTAAAAATATAATAAATTTTACATCTTACAAGTGAAAAATTATATTAATATAGCTTAAAAGCTACAGCAGCTAATGTTTACCAAACACTTTAGTGCTGTATCTTAAAAGTTACAGCTACCCAACCTCAATCCCAAACATACCTTTAAACTCAGCGTAAGTGGAGGGAGTGATCAAAATGGAATAGCTTACTTATAGTCTCGATAAGGACGCTTAAAATAAAAAATTCACAACCCAGTTGCATTTCTCTCAATTTTTCTTTTCATAAAGAAGCAAAAGAGTAAAAAATAGGTACCTCGATAGGCTATTAACTTTCTTTGGTTTGGGCATTTTTAAAGCGTTTCTCCGCGCATGTTAACTTTCTTTTGTTTGGGCATTTTTAAAGCTTTTCTCCGCTTTTCCGCTTTCTGCCCTAGAGTTGTTTTATACAGTAATGCTTTAACACAGTGGATTGTATGTTGACATAAGAATGTTAACTTCCAAGACATTCAGCAACATTATTTATGAGCAGACAGACACCAAGGAAGGACAATTTGGGTTTAATTTAATTTTATGAAAAAATCAAACCAAACTGAACCTATTTGGTGCAAACTGAACTCAAGTAAATCTATAACTCATACTGATTTAATTTTGATTGGCTTAGGTGACATTTGTCTTTTTTTCTAAAATTTGAATAAACTTTAATTAGTTGGAATTTTGAATAGAGCTAAATGTCTGAATCTAAATTATATGTTTTATTTTCATTTCAATGGCTAAAAAAATAGTAATGTAATGGTTGTTTTCTTATCTGAAATTTAAATGGGTCTGAATGCATATACTGAAAAATATATTTGTTTTTTATTCTTTAACGTCTTAATGTAAGTGATAAATTATTTGTTCTTATAAGCTTAAAATATTTTAATTCTAATATTTTTAAACTTATGAGCTTAAAAATAGTATATATATTTGAAGTTTAAATAAGTATATATTTACAATATTTTCTAATGCAATAGCTTTTATATAATACAAATATTTATAAGGTAAGTATTTGATATATAATTTATGAAAAATAATTTTGATCACATTATTTTTTTTACAATTTAACATAATATTTATACATAAAAAGTTGTTATTTAATAATAAAATAATTTGTTTAAAATTGAAGTTTAATGTATACTGAGTATTTAATAATAAGTACAATTTATGATCAAGTGAAATTTTAATATAACATCCAATAGGTACGTAGGAAATAAATACATTTAATGAGGTTATTTGTGAGAAAAAATAATAATTTTTCACTCAGATATTTTATCATTCAGAAGTTAGGAAATTTTACTTTTTTTCATTCAGATAAAAATATCTTACAATAAGGTTTCAAATACAAAAATAAACAAAACAAAAATATCAAAATATCTTAAGTCAAAATTAAAAATTCAGACATAAAAATAAACAACACTTAAGTTTGGTTTCTAACTTAAAAAAATTTGAAAACTATTATTTTTTATTTGTGTCCTTATAAATTATAAATACAAAACAAATAATAAACATCTCAAAAAACATAAATAAGATGATATAATATCATAACAGAAATCATGTTCAATTAAATATTATCTCTAATATTCTAAATTATTATATGTTAATCGATTTTATTGTAATTTATGACGTTTTTATATAAAAAAAAATATTCATAATAAATTATGAAGAAAAATAATCCTAATTTGAAAAACTGTCAACCAATTAATAAATTAGATAATATAATTAATTCACTTAGATTTTATAAAAAACTGTCAACCAATTAATAACTTCCAAATAATTTGATATACTTATTTAGAATAAAAAAAATTGGGATGTTTATCATTACCCATATTGCACTCATGAAATTAATTAGATTTTGCCAAATATGTAACGTTATTTGATATCATTGGCATTTCAAGTGTTTTCATTGCTAATATTATTACTTAGCAAAGTAGAATGAGATAATTCGAATCTATTTACTATTTAATAGAATTCTAATAAAGTTAATAGAATTCTAATAATGATAATATAATTGGGAGAATTTTATTAAATAAATAGCAAATGACGCAGAACAGAGCAGCCGGATTGAATTAAATTTGGATTAAAATTACAATCACAAGCTATTAAGGGTTAAAAAGTAAAAATCTAATAATGTTAGGAATCATCTATAGAATAAATTTTTAACGGGTAAATCGGGAAGTGAATAAAAATCACCAAGTAAAATGTCAACGCTAAATTGCCTTCTTGGGCTTAATGGGCCGTAAGCCTTTTAGTCGGCTTTGATTGCAACTGCCCATAACAGAAGTTTGACCTAGGCTTGACTTAGGCGGTGCACAAGCTCTCGCAATCTTACAAGGAATACTAATGAACAGCGCCAACGAAACTTTTTTGTTTTATTCAAAATTTATTAAACAAGGTGAACGTTTAGTGCACAGTGTTTTCGCAGTTTTATCAGCTCGTGAATGGAAGATTAGTACACAGTGTTTTCGCAAGAAGAATTTTAAATGTATATATTCATTGGAGTCTGCACTATGTACACTGAAACTGTGATGTAAGATTAGTGACATTACCTATAAGTCAAATAAAATGACTTTAATCATACTTCAGTACACGCTGAGAGGAAGCCAAAAGATCATTTCTTTAAAGGTGCAATTACAAAAGTGTCAAAAAAAAGTAATATAAAAATATTATAAAATAATAAAATAATAATAAATAAATCATGTATAGTAAGCTAAAATGTGGTTATAAATTGAGCGTCTACATTACTCATTTCGATCAATCAGGAAAATTCATTTCCTCACGTATTAAAGAGAATTTTGAGAATTATTGGGTGTAATTGGGATATTGGAGCCATTCACGTATATAGTACTTATTCACGTATCACAGTGCTTGTTCACGTGAAGCGATGAGAGCCAATCCTAACTAAATTAGTTAAGTGGTGAAAGTAATGGCGGCAAAATACGAGATTGAGAAGTTCAATGGAAACAATTTCTCATTGTGGAAAATGAAGATGAAAGCTATCACGAGGAAAAACAATTGCTTGGTAGCAATTGGAGAAAGACTTCATAGAGGTAGCCGATGATGCTTAAGTGGAGCGAGATAGAGCGGTAATGCAATTGTTGATCTACACTTAGCACTTGCGGATAAGGTGTTATCCGATGTGGCGAGAGAAAAAGGCAGTGAAGGAAATATAGGATACTCTCACAAAATTATCACGAGGCTAAGTCATTGCATGATAAGATCTTTTTAAAAGGAGACTCTATACTCTTGGCATGGTTGAATTTACATCGATGTCGAGCCATATCAACACCTTGAAGACTCTATTTTCATGACTCAAAGCGTTGGGTCACAAAATAGAGGAAAATGAGCGTCGTGAGCTTCTACTTCAAAGTCTACCGATTCAGTATGATCCACTCATCATTAATTTGATGAACAACAACCCGACCAGACGATCTAGTTTTCGATGATGTTGCGACCTCCATCTTAAGCGAGGAAAGCGGGCGCAAGACCAAGGAAGATAGACATGCAAGTTCGCAGCAAGCAGAAGCGCTATTGGTGACGAGAGGGAGATCAACAGAACGTGGCCCTAGTGGGAGTTACAATCATGGTAGATCAAAATCCAGAAGTAAGAAGAATGTGAAATGCTACAATTGTGGCAAGAAAGGGTATGTGAAGAAAGAGTGTTGGAGCAATCAGAAGAGTAGAGAGAATAAAGCACCTGAGTCATCAAATGCTCAGGGTTGTGTGGCTAGTACTTCGGATGATGGCGAAATTCTCTCGATGACGGCGTATTACTAGGAAAGCGAGCGGTTAGGTGACGTCGACTTATACACTCGGGAGCAACATGGCACATGACCTCTCGGAGAGAATGGTTCTACACATATGAACCAATCTCAGGAGGATCTGTGTACATGGGCGATGACCATGCCTAGGAGATCGCTGGTATTGGTACTGTCAAAATAAAAATGTATGGTGGTACAGTTCGCACTATTCAGGAGGTACGATTTGTCAAAGGCTTGAAGAAAAATCTATTATCTTTGGGACAAATAGATAGTCTTGGGTGCAAAGTCCATATTGAAAATGGGATGATAAAATTGTCGGAGAAGTGCTTGTGTTAATGAAGGCGAGAAAAGATCGGTGCAGAATCTATTCATGCTTCGAGGAGAAACACTACTGAGGAAGGCGATGCGTGTGTCGCGTCAAATGGAGAAGAGTCGGCGATGATGTGGCATCTCGGACTTGGCCACATGTCGAACAAGGTTTGAAGATTCTCTCCGTGACGGTGCCTAGGGACTCAAATCGATAAGTTTACCATTTTGCGAGCATTGTGTTACAAGTAAGCGGCATAGATTGAAATTTAGCGAGATCTTATGCTAGAAGCAAATGCATTCTCGACTTGGTTCATTCGATGTTTGGGAATCACGGATTTATCCCAGGAGGTGCAAAGTACTTCGTTACTTTTATTGATGATTACTCAAGAGATGTTGGGTATATCCAATCAAGAAAAAGTCGGATGTGTTTCCGATATTCAAGGAATTCAAAGCGCGTGTTGAACTTAAATCGGGAAAAGATCAAGTGCTTAAGAACGAGATAATGGTGGAGAGTATCTGGATGGTACATTTCTTACATCTTGTAAGCAAGAAGGTATTCGAGAGGCGGTTCTGATGGCGTACACTCCTCGATAAAATGGAGTGGCGGAGCGAATGAGCAGAACTCTTATAGAGAGGATAAGAGCTATGTTGAGGACTGTTGGTCTACCTAATTCTTTTGGGCTAAAACAACCAAAGCGCTCGTTATGTGGTAAATCCAGTCTCCATCAACGGTTATTGAGTTGAAGGCGCTAATGGAGATGTGGACGGGTAAGCCGGTGATTACTCTCATTTACATGCATTTGGAAGTCCTGTATATGTAATGTATAATGCCCAAGAAAGAACAAAGCTAGATCCAAAATCTAGGAGGTGTATCTTTTGGGGTATCTTGATGGTGTAAAGGGGTATACGTCTGTGGGATCCACTGCCTACAAGATTGTCATCAGCAAAGATGTTGTTTTGTAGAAGATCAAGCTGCAAAAGAAAGATGGGAATGATAATCTTGTGAAAGAAAAGTCGGAGACTACACGGTATATGTAAAAATAGTCGGGAAGATTCGAGTCTTACAAGCGACACTGAGCACGAGGAACAAGAACCGGTTGTGTACGAGGCTCTAGAAGTTCGTCGGTCAACTCGAGAGAGCGACCACCAACTTAGCACTTTCGAGTATGTTACTGAGATCAATGTTGCATATTGTCTTTTAACGGAGGATGGAGAGCCATCAACTTTCCATGAAGCTTTAAGCATTTCGGATGTTACTTTGTGGACTGACAGATGCGGGGAAGAAATTGAAGCTCTACACAAAAACAAGACATGGGAACTTGTGCCACTGCTACATGGAAGAAAAGTCATTGGAAACAAATGGGTCTACAAGATCAAACGTGATGGCAATAATCATGTAGAGCGGTATCGTGCAAGATTGGTGGTAAAGGGATATTCTCAGAAAGAAGGTATTGACTTCAATGAGATATTTTCTCCAGTAGTCAGACTCACGACAGTCAGAGTAGTCTTGGCGATGTGTGCTATATTCAACCTACATCTAGAATAATTAGATGTGAAAACTGCATTTCTTCATAGAGAAATTGAAGAAGAGAATTATATGCTCCAACCAGAAGGTTTTGTTGAAACAGGCAAGGAGAACTTGGTTTGCAGATTGAACAAATCTTTATACGGTCTCGAACAGGCACCAAGGTGTTGGTATAAGAGATTTGATTCCTTCATCATGAGCCTTGGATACAACAGACTCAGTTCAGATCATTGTGCTTATTACAAGAGATTTGAGGATAACAATTTTATCATTTTGCTGTTGTATGTGGATGACATGTTGATCGCGAGGCCCAACAATTTTGAAATGAAGGACTTGGGACCAACAAACAAGATTCTAGGGATACAATTTCACCGAGGCAGAAATAACGGGAAGATTTGGCTTTCACAGAAGAATTACTTGAAGAAAATCTTGCGACACTTCAACATGCAAGATTGTAAGCCAATTTCTACCCCACTTCTGTTAATTTCAAGTTATCCTCAAGTATGTGTCCTAGCAATGAAGGCGAGAGAGGAAGGAGATGTCTCGAGTACCATATGCATCGATGAGTGGGAAGTTTGATGTTCACTATGATTTGTACAAGACCGGTCATTGCACTAGCGGTGGGAGGCGAGTTAGTCGATACATAGCGAATCCTGGTGGAGAACATTGGCAAACAGTGAAGAGGATTCTAAGATACATCAGAGGAACCTCAGATGTTGCATTATGTTATGGAGGTGTGGACAATTTTAGCACCTTAAAAAAATGGAAATTTTACAAAAATAGCCAAAAATATTTGATAATTTTCAAAATTAGCCACCCTAAGTTTTTCTATCATATCTAGCCAATTATAAAATTTTTAGACTAAAATAGGATCACACATATGAGTTAAGAGACGAACTCAGAAAATGTGCAACAGACACCTGTCGCATTTTGAAGATGTGCGAATTACATCAACACACTCATTGGAATTTCGTGCGACAGGTGCCTTCTACTAGGTGAGCAGTGCCTATCGCACAAAAAGACATATTTACTTTTTTTTTTTAGCCACAAATGCCTATTATACTAATATGCTTTGATCTGTCTCATCCCAAGATTCGAAACGATATATTATATACCTAAAATGGATGTATGTAGCATAAGTTATGACTTCGGAAGGTATTCGACACATACTAATATACTTATGTGAGACAGTGCGCTTGTCGTACTGAAAAGATAGATTCAATTTTATTCTTTTTGTGCCACTAATTCCTATTATAATAATATTCTTTGATCCAGTCTCATCATGAGCTACAAATTCCTATTATACTAATATGTTTTGATCCATCTCATCGCAAGCTTTGAAGCGATATATTATATGCCTAAAACGGATATATGTAGCATAAGTTATGTCCTTCAGAAGGTACTCCACACATATAATGTGCTTATGTGCGATAGGCACATGTCTCCTGGGAGACAGGCGTCTGTCGCACGAAAAGACAGATTCAATTTTATTCTTTTTTTGTGCCACAAATTCCTATTATACTAATATGCTTTGATCCATCTCATCGCAAGCTACAAATTCCTATTATACTAATATGCTTTGATCCGTCTCATCGCAAGCTTTGAAACGGTATATTATATGCCTAAAACAGATATCTGTAGCATAAGTTATGACCTCTGGAAGGTACTCAGCACATATAATGTACTTATACGCAATAAGCTGGGCGCGCACGACAGTGAACGATAGGCACCTGTTTCGTGCGGTCGTGCTTGTGATGGAGTAAAATTACAGAAATTAACGATGATTATACAGCGTATCATTAATACAGGCAGAATTGGCACCATCAACACCTCAATAGAGCAAAATCGTGACAAATAAAGTCTAAGAGGCATTTTATCGAATATCTCATGTACCATTTATTAAATCCAAATTTCATTAAACAATCTTCAATATTTATGAACAATCAATCCTAATACTCCTCTATAATCATCTATATACCGATTATTACCAATCAATCTTAAAAAAACTAAAAATAAAAGAAATGACAACTTCAAAATTTAGAAGATAAAACTTTCACCCAAGTGCCGAAAATTATAACTGCTAGCCATTGGAGATGAGCTCACTTTCCAAATCCCATCCAATCGCAGTTAACAGTTGCTAGAAAATCGAAAATCAAGCTGCTGTCACTCACGCCCAAACTAGTTCTCGTGAGTTTGAAGTTTGGAGAGATAAGGATGTTTTGATCCATAATTTGTGCAATGGGTTAGATATGATATAAAAACTTAAGATGTCTAATTTTAAAAATTACTAAATTTTTTTTTTGTTATTTTTGTAAATTTTCCTAAAGAAATTGTCAAGAAAGTGGAGCAAGCTTGGCAAATTGCTCCAAAATCAGTAAATAAAGATACTGGTATTGTCACCAACAGTGAGTTTCTTTTGCCATGTAGATTTCCAAGTTTCCATGAAAAAGAACGTGTTATTGTTAGCGGATCTACAAGTTTGTACACGGGCATTGGCTTAGTATAAATACAAGGTGTGTGGTGGAAAATAATGTCGATGGCTGAGGAACTCTCGAGAAAACCAAGCATGGGAGTTGCACCATAATTTTAAATAGATATGTTCAACATTTGCCAAAGGAAAAATTTAGAATGATTGATAATAAATGGTATACTCTTTATGATGGAGTATAATAATTCTCTATGTTGAGAATTATGATTGTTAGTAAAGACAGTAACTTTGTAGCAATAATTGTAAATTTTTTTTAATCATGGTGGAAAATTGTTGAAAAATGATTAAAAATTATTACCACTTTTGAATGTTGAAAATTCTGCCAATTTTGAATGTTGAATGGTGGCTAATTTTGAACATGAAAATGGTGGTGGTTGCATCAAAGTTACTGCCCACAATGGTTGAATTTTGGGCAATGCAAGGGAAGAGCAATGGCTATGAAGTGTTGGCCATGGTGAGAAGCAATCCAAGTGTAAGAGTATTCAAATTGAGAGTAGTGAAATATTCTTAAACATGTAAATAAATTGGAGCATTTGGCTTTTCAATATGGGTATTATGAGTGTGCTTTGTTAAGGAATATTTATTGGGATCATGTATTTTGGGGCTTGGGTGAGAGAAAATTCTTTACGAGAGTGTGATTGTAATAATTTTTACATAGTGAATATTTTTTTTGGTTGTCTTTTGACAACAATTGTAGTTTTTAACTAGATTTAGAGTTTTCTACATAAATCATGTGTTGTGTGATTAATATATTCTCTATTTAATTTTTTTTTTGTCAAATTGTTACTTGACAAATTTGCGTGGAGTGATCTTGGGAGAGGAAGTTTAATTTCCTAACATGGGTTTAATCATAATTTGCTGAACTTTGGGTCTTTACCAGGGTCTCACCATGGCATGGAATAGGGGCATCAAATCGCTGCTCAACCTAAGGTTGATAGCTTATGTGTGACTAAGCTTTTGGAAAATCATAATGATACCCTCAATGCTTCATCTCCTCTTGTTAAAAGCATTAAGGAACTTCTCTGTATTACCCCAACTCCATTAAAAAAAAAAAAAAGTGTATGCATTAATTGAGAGAGTGGAGGAAGTGGAAACGAGTAGAAAGTGGAGAGTGATTTATAAAGAAAAGAAAAGAGAATGTGAAACTGAGAGAGCGAGAGAGAGAGAGCATGACGGGGGGAAAGAGAAGAAATTGGATCACCCAAACCAGACATGAACCTATGACCCTACTGGATCACTGTTTGATTTTTCGGCCACTTCACCGCTCATGGAAGGTACCCACGATCTAGCCAACATTCTTGTACCATCTCAACTGCCAAGAAACGCTGGGAACGCCGCTAATCGGAGGCACGAAATTCGCGTACAAACTTTTGATTTTGCTGTGTTTTCACCGGATTTTGGCAACACCACTAGTTGGATTTTGTTCCCCACTTTCTCCTCTATCATTTGCAACCATCCACTGCCATCGGGGAAGCCGTTTGCCTTTGACCGGCCGTTGGAGGATCCTAAGAGCCCGATTAAACTTCGCTGCTGTGTGTGAGAGGTCACCACCGGCACTATTGAACTCAGATTGACGATAAGTGTCTAGTCTGAGCTTCCCCATACCCGTTAGGTGAATTTCGATCACCGTTGGCCATAGGGGCATTTAAGTAATTTTACATTTCAAGGGTAATTTAGTAAATTTTGACTTTGTGGATATTTTTGTAATCTAAATTGAGGATGAATTAATAATTTTATGAAGTTGATGATAAATTAGTAAATTATGAATTTGGAGTATTTTAGTAATTTATAGAGGCAATGGTAATATTAAGGATAAATTAGTAATTTCTTAAATGAGGATATTTGGATAATATTGGAATTGTAGATAATTAGATAATTTATGATTTGAGAATTTTAAGGATAATAGGGTAAACTATGATTTAAATTGAGATTAATTTTGGTTAAGTTTGGAGTATATTTAAATTGAGAAATTAGAGGACATTCATATTTATGATTATGATTGGATACTTTCTTATAAGACTTTTATTATTTATTTTATGTCAATGATATCGATATACATGTGTTGCTTGAGGATGCTTAGAGGTAAGTAACTTAGATTTCTAAACCAATCACAATAAATAATAGTATATGTTATGATGGTTGAAATATCTATTTTAATATGTATGGACATCTATTTAATAATTTTACTGGATTTTATATTTTTATTTATTTGTAAAGGTACTTTTAAATTTAGTAAGATTCGCCTATGAAGTTCTGAGCGAATCGTTACGTTCTCTCATAATTGGTAGGTTTCGTGCACCATATCTACCGTGAGGCAAATTTTGCGCCTGATTTCTTTGCTACTTTTGCTCTTTCGTTATCCGTTGGGCTCCACATTTTATCAACTCTCCCTCCTTGTGTTGTGGTTTGGCCGTGTAGTGATAGCTTTGGGACATTATCCCCTCGTATGATTAAGCTTTTGCCTTTCTTGTTAGGCTTGTTTCATTATTAAAAATATATATATATATAATAACCCCACTTAACTTAAGGTATGTTTGGAATTGAAGTGATGTAGTTTTTATGCTACAGCTGCTGTAGAAAAAAAATTATAATTATAAAATAAAAGTTAATAATATTTAATAAATATAAATTTTAAATAATAATTTTAACAAAATTATTAAAAATATAATAAATTTTACATCTTACAAGTGAAAAATTATATTAATATAGCTTAAAAGCTACAGCAGCTAATGTTTACCAAACACTTTAGTGCTGTATCTTAAAAGTTACAGCTACCCAACCTCAATCCCAAACATACCTTTAAACTCAGCGTAAGTGGAGGGAGTGATCAAAATGGAATAGCTTACTTATAGTCTCGATAAGGACGCTTAAAATAAAAAATTCACAACCCAGTTGCATTTCTCTCAATTTTTCTTTTCATAAAGAAGCAAAAGAGTAAAAAATAGGTACCTCGATAGGCTATTAACTTTCTTTGGTTTGGGCATTTTTAAAGCGTTTCTCCGCGCATGTTAACTTTCTTTTGTTTGGGCATTTTTAAAGCTTTTCTCCGCTTTTCCGCTTTCTGCCCTAGAGTTGTTTTATACAGTAATGCTTTAACACAGTGGATTGTATGTTGACATAAGAATGTTAACTTCCAAGACATTCAGCAACATTATTTATGAGCAGACAGACACCAAGGAAGGACAATTTGGGTTTAATTTAATTTTATGAAAAAATCAAACCAAACTGAACCTATTTGGTGCAAACTGAACTCAAGTAAATCTATAACTCATACTGATTTAATTTTGATTGGCTTAGGTGACATTTGTCTTTTTTTCTAAAATTTGAATAAACTTTAATTAGTTGGAATTTTGAATAGAGCTAAATGTCTGAATCTAAATTATATGTTTTATTTTCATTTCAATGGCTAAAAAAATAGTAATGTAATGGTTGTTTTCTTATCTGAAATTTAAATGGGTCTGAATGCATATACTGAAAAATATATTTGTTTTTTATTCTTTAACGTCTTAATGTAAGTGATAAATTATTTGTTCTTATAAGCTTAAAATATTTTAATTCTAATATTTTTAAACTTATGAGCTTAAAAATAGTATATATATTTGAAGTTTAAATAAGTATATATTTACAATATTTTCTAATGCAATAGCTTTTATATAATACAAATATTTATAAGGTAAGTATTTGATATATAATTTATGAAAAATAATTTTGATCACATTATTTTTTTTACAATTTAACATAATATTTATACATAAAAAGTTGTTATTTAATAATAAAATAATTTGTTTAAAATTGAAGTTTAATGTATACTGAGTATTTAATAATAAGTACAATTTATGATCAAGTGAAATTTTAATATAACATCCAATAGGTACGTAGGAAATAAATACATTTAATGAGGTTATTTGTGAGAAAAAATAATAATTTTTCACTCAGATATTTTATCATTCAGAAGTTAGGAAATTTTACTTTTTTTCATTCAGATAAAAATATCTTACAATAAGGTTTCAAATACAAAAATAAACAAAACAAAAATATCAAAATATCTTAAGTCAAAATTAAAAATTCAGACATAAAAATAAACAACACTTAAGTTTGGTTTCTAACTTAAAAAAATTTGAAAACTATTATTTTTTATTTGTGTCCTTATAAATTATAAATACAAAACAAATAATAAACATCTCAAAAAACATAAATAAGATGATATAATATCATAACAGAAATCATGTTCAATTAAATATTATCTCTAATATTCTAAATTATTATATGTTAATCGATTTTATTGTAATTTATGACGTTTTTATATAAAAAAAAATATTCATAATAAATTATGAAGAAAAATAATCCTAATTTGAAAAACTGTCAACCAATTAATAAATTAGATAATATAATTAATTCACTTAGATTTTATAAAAAACTGTCAACCAATTAATAACTTCCAAATAATTTGATATACTTATTTAGAATAAAAAAAATTGGGATGTTTATCATTACCCATATTGCACTCATGAAATTAATTAGATTTTGCCAAATATGTAACGTTATTTGATATCATTGGCATTTCAAGTGTTTTCATTGCTAATATTATTACTTAGCAAAGTAGAATGAGATAATTCGAATCTATTTACTATTTAATAGAATTCTAATAAAGTTAATAGAATTCTAATAATGATAATATAATTGGGAGAATTTTATTAAATAAATAGCAAATGACGCAGAACAGAGCAGCCGGATTGAATTAAATTTGGATTAAAATTACAATCACAAGCTATTAAGGGTTAAAAAGTAAAAATCTAATAATGTTAGGAATCATCTATAGAATAAATTTTTAACGGGTAAATCGGGAAGTGAATAAAAATCACCAAGTAAAATGTCAACGCTAAATTGCCTTCTTGGGCTTAATGGGCCGTAAGCCTTTTAGTCGGCTTTGATTGCAACTGCCCATAACAGAAGTTTGACCTAGGCTTGACTTAGGCGGTGCACAAGCTCTCGCAATCTTACAAGGAATACTAATGAACAGCGCCAACGAAACTTTTTTGTTTTATTCAAAATTTATTAAACAAGGTGAACGTTTAGTGCACAGTGTTTTCGCAGTTTTATCAGCTCGTGAATGGAAGATTAGTACACAGTGTTTTCGCAAGAAGAATTTTAAATGTATATATTCATTGGAGTCTGCACTATGTACACTGAAACTGTGATGTAAGATTAGTGACATTACCTATAAGTCAAATAAAATGACTTTAATCATACTTCAGTACACGCTGAGAGGAAGCCAAAAGATCATTTCTTTAAAGGTGCAATTACAAAAGTGTCAAAAAAAAAGTAATATAAAAATATTATAAAATAATAAAATAATAATAAATAAATCATGTATAGTAACTAAAATGTGGCTATAAATTGAGCGTCTCTGTTCTCATTTCAATCATCCCAGAAAATTCATTTCCTCCTGTATTAAAGAGAATTTTGAGAATTATTGGGTGTAATTGGGATATTGGAACTGTTCACGTATATGGTACTATTCACGTATACGGTACTGTTCACGTGAAACAGTGAGAGCCAATCCTAACTAAATTAGTTCGTGGTGAAAGTAATGGCGGCAAAATACGAGATTGAGAAGTTCAATGGAAACAATTTCTCATTGTGGAAAATGAAGATGAAAGCTATCCTGAGGAAAAACAATTGCTTGGTAGCAATTGGAGAAAGACTCATAGAAGTGGCGGTGATGCTTAAGTGGAGCGAGATGAGCGGTAATGCAATTGTTGATCTACACTTAGCACTTGCGAGATAAGGTGTTATCCAGGTGTGGCGAGAGAAAAAGGCAGTGAAGGAAATATAGGATACTCTCACAAAATTATCACGAGGCTAAGTCATTGCATGATAAGATCTTTTAAAAGGAGACTCTATACTCTTCGCATGGCTGAATTTACATCGATGTAACGACCATATCAACACCTTGAAGACTCTATTTTCGCAACTCAAAGCGTTGGGTCACAAAATGAGGGAAAATGAGCGTCGCGAGCTTCTACTTCAAAGTCTACCAGATTCGTATGATCCACTCATCATTAATTTGATGAACAACAACCTGACCAGACGATCTAGTTTTCGATGATGTTGCAGCCTCCATCTTAAGCGAGGAAAGCGGGCGCTAAGACCAAGGAAGATAGACATGCAAGTTCGCGACGAGCGAAGCGCTATTGGTGACGAGAGGGAGATCAGCGAGCGTGGCCCTAGTGGGAGTTACAATCATGGTAGATCAAAATCCGAAGTAAGAAGAATGTGAAATGCTACAATTGTGGCAAGAAAGGGTATGTGAAGAAAGAGTGTTGGAGCAATCGGAAGAGTAGAGAGAATAAAGCACCGAGTCATCAAATGCTCGGGGTTGTGTAGCTAGTACTTCGGATGATGGCGAAATTCTCTGATGAGGCAGGTATTACTGAGGAAAGCGGCGGTTGGCGACGTCGACTTATACACTCGGGAGCAACATGGCACATGACCTCTCGGAGAGAATGGTTCTACATATGAACCAATCTCGGGAGGATACGTGTACATGGGCGATGACCATACCTAGGAGATCGCTGGTATTGATGCTTGTCAAAATAAAAATGTATGGTGGTACAGTTCGCACTATTCAGGAGGTACGATTTGTCAAAGGCTTGAAGAAAAATCTATTATCTTTGGGACAAATAGATAGTCTTGGGTGCAAAGTCCATATTGAAAATGGGATGATAAAAATTGTCAGAGAAGTGCTTGTGTTAATGAAGGCAGAAAAGATCGGTGCGAATCTATTCATGCTTGAGGAGAAACACTACTGGGAGGCGATGCGTGTGTCGCGTCAAATGGAGAAGAGTCAGCGATGATGTGGCATCTCAGACTTGGCCACATGTCAGAACAAGGTTTGAAGATTCTCTCTCAGCGACAGCTGCTTCCGGGACTCAAATCGATAAGTTTACCATTTTGCGAGCATTGTGTTACAAGTAAGCAGCATAGATTGAAATTTAGCAGATCTTATGCTAGAAGCAAATGCATTCTCGACTTGGTTCATTCTGATGTTTGGGAATCACCGGATTTATCCCAAGGAGGTGCAAAGTACTTCGTTACTTTTATTGATGATTACTCCAAGAGATGTTGGGTATATCCAATCAAGAAAAAGTCAGATGTGTTTCCAGTATTCAAGGAATTCAAAGCGCGTGTTGAACTTAAATCTGGGAAAAAGATCAAGTGCTTAAGAACAGATAATGGTGGAGAGTATACAGATGGTACATTTCTTACATACTGTAAGCAAGAAGGTATTCAGAGGCAGTTTACAGCGGCATACACTCCTCAATAAAATGGAGTGGCGGAGCGAATGAACAGAACTCTTATAGAGAGGATAAGAGCTATGTTGAGGACTGTTGGTCTACCTAATTCTTTTTGGGCTAAAACAACCAAAACTGCCTGTTATGTGGTAAATCCGTCTCCATCAACAGCTATTGAGTTGAAGACGCCAATGGAGATGTGGACGAGTAAGCCGGTGATTACTCTCATTTACATGCATTTGGAAGTCCTGTATATGTAATGTATAATGCCCAGAAAGAACAAAGCTAGATCCAAAATCTAGGAGGTGTATCTTTTGGGGTATCTTGATAGTGTAAAGGGGTATCGATGCATGGGATCCCACTGCCTACAAGATTGTCATCGACAAAGATGTTGTTTTGTAGAAGATCAGCTGCAAAGAAAGATGGGAATGATAGTCTTGTGAAAGAAAAGTCGGAGACTACACGGTATATGTAAAAATAGTCGGGAAGATTCGAGTCTTACGAGCGACACGGAGCACGAGGAACAAGAACCGGTTGTGTGCGAGGCTCTAGAAGTTCGTCGGTCAACTCGAGAGAGCGACCACCAACTAGCACTTCGAGTATGTTACGGAGATCAATGTTGCATATTGTCTTTTAACGGAGGATGGAGAGCCATCAACTTTCCATGAAGCTTTAAACATTTCGGATGTTACTTTGTGGACTGGCAGTCAATGCGGGAAGAAATTGAAGCTCTACACAAAAACAAGACATGGGAACTTGTGCCACTGCTACATGGAAGAAAAGTCATTGAAACAAATGGGTCTACAAGATCAAGCGTGATGGCAATAATCATGTAGAGCGGTATCGTGCAAGATTGGTGGTAAAGGGATATTCTCGAGAAAGAAGGTATTGACTTCGATGAGATATTTTCTCCGATGAGTCGGACTCACGACGAGTCGAGTAGTCTTGGCGATGTGTGCTATATTCAACCTACATCTAGAATAATTAGATGTGAAAACTGCATTTCTTCATAGAGAAATTGAAGAAGAGAATTATATGCTCCAACCAGAAGGTTTTGTTGAAACAGGCAAGGAGAACTTGGTTTGCAGATTGAACAAATCTTTATACGGTCTCGAACAGGCACCAAGGTGTTGGTATAAGAGATTTGATTCCTTCATCATGAGCCTTGGATACAACAGACTCAGTTCAGATCATTGTGCTTATTACAAGAGATTTGAGGATAACAATTTTATCATTTTGCTGTTGTATGTGGATGACATGTTGATCGCAGGCCCCAACAATTTTGAAATGAAGGACTTGGGACCAACAAACAAGATTCTAGGGATACAATTTCACCGAGACAGAAATAACAGGAAGATTTGGCTTTCACAGAAGAATTACTTGAAGAAAATCTTGCGACACTTCAACATGCAAGATTGTAAGCCAATTTCTACCCCACTTCCTGTTAATTTCAAGTTATCCTCAAGTATGTGTCCTAGCAATGAAGCAGAGAGGAAGGAGATGTCTCGAGTACCATATGCATCAGTAGTGGGAAGTTTGATGTTCGCTATGATTTGTACAAGACCAGTCATTGCACAAGCAGTGGGAGCAGTTAGTCGATACATAGCGAATCCTGGTGGAGAACATTGGCAAACAGTGAAGAGGATTCTAAGATACATCAGAGGAACCTCAGATGTTGCATTATGTTATGGAGGGTCAGAATTTACTGTCAGAGGCTACGTGGATTCAGATTTTGTAGGTGATCTTGATAAAAGAAAATCCACTATTGGCTATGTGTTTACACTTGCAGAAGGAGCTGTAAGTTGGGTTTCAAAACTGCAGACTGTTGTGGCTTTATCTACGACAGAGGCAGAATACATGGCAGCTACACAAGCATGCAAGGAAGCTATATGGATACAAAGGTTACTTAAGGAGCTCGAGCACAAACAAGAGAAAATTCCTGTGTTTTGCGACAGTCAGAGTGCTTTGCACATTGCAAAGAATCCAGCCTTTCATTCCAGGACAAAACATATAGGGGTTCAATATCACTTCGTTCGAGAAGTTGTGGAAGATGGAAGTGTAGATTTACATAAAATCCATACCAAGGAGAACCTAGCAGATGTTATGACTAAGCCAATCATTACTGACAAGTTTATATGGAGTAGATCCTCTTGTGACCTAGCAGAAATGTAAGCAACATGTCAATGGCAAAGCAGAAAGGATGGTGTGGAGATTGACTGGTTCTCAATTCAAATCTCCAAGTGGGAGAATGTCAAAGTTGGGCCACCGCCCTTCAGAAGGGCGGTGCCCAACTATCTCAAACACGGTATAGAGTACCGTGTTTGAAAAATGAAAAGTAATATAAAAATATTATAAAATAATAAAATAATAATAAATAAATCATGCATAGTAGTCAAAATGTGGCTATAAATTGAGCGCCTCTACCCTCATTTCAATCATCCCAGAAAATTCATTTCCTCCTGTATTAGAGAGAATTTTGAGAGTTATTGGGTGTAATTGGGATATTGGGAAGTGAGAATAGTTTTCTCATAGTTATAGAGATATTATAATTATTCTCTTCTATTATTAGAGAGAAGTTATTTTTTTCAGTATAATAAAATTATTTCCTTCTGTCTTTGCCCGTGGATGTAGGCTATAAGTCGAACCACGTGATTTCTGATGTTCAAATTTGTTCTTGCTCTTTATTTTTCTTCCAATCTCACTTAGCTGTGATTCTACTTCACCCATAAATCTCCTTACAAAAAGTGCTCAAGAAATCACGGCAATGGTTTTGTTTCGAAAACCACTTGGTCAAGTTCCTAGGGAATTTCTACAAAATGATAAAGCAACAACTCATAATCAAATTCCATCTTAATTAATTGTAGTTAAAATTGAACAATCATTGACATGAAATCAAGAAATTAGAATAAAAAAAAAAAGAGACAGAAAATCATATAAATCTTAGTAACTACACATGTACATAAATACTATAACAGTAGAAAACATCAGATTTCCATTGCCCTCACGTATAAAGGACAGAGAATCAAAAT
The DNA here is from genome assembly GCA_025617385.1 of Murraya koenigii. Classification (NCBI taxonomy): domain Eukaryota; kingdom Viridiplantae; phylum Streptophyta; class Magnoliopsida; order Sapindales; family Rutaceae; genus Murraya; species Murraya koenigii. The sequence goes on from CM046811.1 coordinate 34,837,520, forward strand.
CATAAAAATCAAAGTTTTAACGGAAAGAATATTTGTCCTCCATTTTTGCAGTGATGACTTAACTCTGGAAACCTGCAGTCACTTGCTATCCTCAAGACTCTTGCTTGTTATTTTGCTCTTCAAACTTATTATCACTAGTGATAATGCTTATTCTATGTAGCTATTGTTGGATTATGTGCTCTTTAAAGTATATTGATTTTCTGATTAATAAAATATTTCAAGTATTTATTCCGATATTTTGAGATGCATTAATATTTTGAGTAAAGTCCATTTAATCATATTATATGTATTTATGCGATCACCATGTGGATTCGCAGAAGACATAAATACAAGTTATCTTATGATTAAATAAATTAAGTTCGCAGTTGATAAATAAAGTTGGGCACTTTATTTAGGTATATACTGTTGTTTGGGTAATATCGAGCAGGTCTCCTCGCAGCCAACCCAGCGCGAGCAAGAGACTTTGAGGTCAACCCATCTCGAGCAGAAGACCCGACCGCTAGCACAAAGACAGCTTCATTAGGCGTCAAAGTTAGTCAAGGTCGAGGAGTCCAAGACTGGTCGAGCCCGAGCTCACTCTTCTGCTCGAGGTCTTCATAAGCCCAGTCAAAGTTGGTCAAGGTCGATGAGCCTCAATGCTGGTCGAAACTCGAGCACATTCTTCTGCTCGAGGTCTTCAAATCCTCCAGGCACGGTTCAATCATGCTGGTCACGGCACGGAAAAAGGCAAGATCCAGATACTAACCGAGCCGAGACAGCCCGACCCGTCTCCCCAACAACTCAACACGACGATCGATGCCTGACCAATACCCCACGCAGTATGGTGTCACAACTATTATCGATGGCCGGCACACGCCCGACACCATGATCTGGCCATGTGAAACCATGCACACCAGACAGTCCCGAATTCCCAGGAAATCCCAAAGTAATGCCGACTGTCAGAGGGTCCAGGCACTGTAGACGCAGGAAAGGCAGCCCCGAAGAGGAAAAAGGGCGGGAAAACAGAAGTATAAGAGATCGAAGTGTACGTTGCGGGGTTCTAAAAATTTTTCTTCTTCTTCTTCTTGAGATTGTTCTCCATCCTTTTTGATTTTTTCGGGGAGATTATTTTTACAGAAAAATGACAAAAATACCTCTTTAATTTTCCGGTCTCTCTATCAAAAAGGGATACAACAAGAATAACCCGATCACTAACTTGAGCGTCAGAGGGTTTTCGCCGAAAAAATACCCAGCGACCCCTGACTTTGTTTTTGTGAGCACAGGCTAGAGAAGGTTTCCATTTCGGTGAATAAAGAATAACTGAAATCGGAGAATACTTCTGCTCGAGCTCGAGTACACCGCGAGCAGGATTCTACAGGTACTATTGAGGGCACGCAGAAAACAACATTAACAAGTCGTAATAAATTTATTGAGTGATTTGTCTTAATCATGTATGAATTTATTGATGTAGTATGTCTACATTGAACTAGATCACATATGAGATTTAATTAACCTATTAATAATTGTCAGACTTATTAAATCTCATAGGCATTGATTTACTGTAATCTTAATCTTGAATTAGTTATGATTTCATGATTGTAATTGTTATTTTATTTGAGTTAACAAAGGGCATGACATACACATGTAGTCTAAATTACCCGGTATCTTGGTGGGAGCAATTACAAGTATTGAAATTATAGATTAACAATATAGAATTTGTACGACACATCTCTTGATGGGTTTTCAGTACTTGATCATAGAATTCTCTAGCCAGAGTCTCTCAACATAAATAAGCATGTTGAAAATGACCATTAGAGAAAACCAGTAAGTATCAAGGAACAAGATGTAATTAAATTGATTAGACAGTTGAGATATCAATTTAAATTAACGATGTGGTACAAAGGATTGTGCAGTAAAGAATTATGGAGGTCAGTTTCAATCTTATAGTGGAGTAAAATTGGAATTAAATAATTATATTTGTTTAATTACAAATTTAATTATTGTAGCCACTATTGTATGTTCCCAAATGATCTCCGTTCACTAGACCCAAAAGCAAGAAAAACTGGCATATAAGATGAAAATCATAATTATAATATTTGTTAAGGCCTAGTATGTTATATTCAAGTGTAAATGGGGGCTTGTAATATTTTACAAGGTGGTCTCCTAGTTAGTTACATATTCCTTCCACTTTTAGGTAAGTGAAAAGATAGTTAAAAGAGGAATTCTATTTTAAATAGAAATCATAATCCTAACATAGTGGAGTTTTTCATAAGATATTATAAAAGGGGCATTATTTTCTTAATTGTGAGAGAGGAAAACCCCAGGGATTTTAAGAAAAATAAATAAGACATCTAAGAGGAGCCAGTTGTAATTGGGGAGTGGTGAAACAGACGCTCACACGTCAAGTGTTGATCAAACTTGAGTCATAGCCTGGAAATACCCTAGAAGATCGTTTGGAGGCGGATCTACAACTCTCAATTGTTCATCTTCTCAAAACATCAAGGTATGAATTTCTAAATTACTTAATTCTTATATATTGTATGAGATCGGTCCTAAAAGGTTTTAATTGAAAAATTGAAAAATATATTTTTATTCCCTGCAGCTATACTTTCAAAGCTGCATACTGACTAAATAATTGTGGTTCAAGCTAGCCTACCTTCTAAATGCTGGAAAACTTTCTTGCACAAATAATTGATATGTTATATATAAGCAACAAATACATGATCCAAGTCAATATACATATCAGAATTACATTTAATCTAAACAAATCTTGTATATTAAGCAAATAGTTAATGTCTACCTCCATTTGCCTTAGAAATAAATTGTGTTTTACTAAGCTTAACTTCTTTTTCTCTGCCATTCATCCAATGCCCATTTCCAACGTGGTATTGCACTCAAAATGAACGAAAAAAAAATCTCTATAACGAAAAAAAACAATAATAAAGAGATACTAGATGAGAAATAAACACATCAAAAATGATAAAGAAACGGATATTAATCAGATAGTTGAACTTACATTAGAAAAGGAAATAAGACACTTCCCTTTTAAAAAAATTTAGAAAACAAACAACTTTTCCGCTGAGGAGCGTTGATTTGCTCTCTGTAAATTGATTCTAACTCATCCTCGTCAGAGCTGCAAACAATCCGATGTTGTGTGCATTCTTCTTCATTGCTGGCAGCAAATTTGAGAGTAAAGGTGTTGGGTACTGTTTCCTGGTTGGGATTTGCATACACTGGACTTACCCCACAACATTTCACCTTGTGATGAATACGGGAGTCAAATAGAGATATCACATCTCTAATGAAGAACTCAAATGAAACAGTTGTATGGGGGTCTCTTTCTGGTAGCTCAATATTCCAACAGGGATCAAATCCAAGTATGACATGATTCGATCAGATGGACATGAAGTCAACCAATAAGAAAGGGTGATCAGAACCGTATTTACAGCAGAAACTGAAATGGTGTTTTTTTTTATATTAATATGTACATAAGACTTTTTTCTTTATACGATCAATAACTAAGTATCAGTTCTTTTACGTTTGTATTTTAGTTGTATCTTGTTGGAAATTTTCTACAGTTCTAATAAGCCAAGTAAACCCTAATTTACGTAAACTTCAATCCCTACAACCATAAATATCATAATTTGTGCATAACTATAATTGAGAGAAGACATTCCTTAATCCATAACAATTTTCTTAATAAAGTTTCTTTGCAAGAATTAAAGGTTAGGTTTAATTTCTCTCTTAATCCTTTTAAAATGACTCACTTTCTGATGAATAGAAAATTAACGTAATATCTCTTTCATATAGGTTGAGAGAGGAACAATTTTAATAAAACCCTAAATCCCACCTTCCATGAAAGTGACAATTACCATTTTTTCTCATTGACCAATAAGATTTCAGCTCATTATTTAGACCTAATTATGACCCATTCAATAATGTCATGGCAAGTGGGCTACTAATAAAATACACTAACATTCTCCCACTTGGCTCATGTGGCATAGTCAACTTAAAGGTTTAATAATAATAAACGTTGTATGCATAGTAAGAGCTAAATCTTTACTTGCATTGGTCAAACTATAAAATCATCATTAAACAAAAACTAATATCGATCATAATGGTTTCACACTATTATTTGGACATAGTTCCTTCCATGTATCATAATACCAGTTTTATATAACATGACCTATAATGGGAAAGAAAACAACAATAGTCCAACAATAATATCTTAGTTAGAGATAAAACCTGTTCATAATCATATCAATATTTATGTATATACCATTAAATCAAACATGATACAAAAGAATAAAAAAAATACTTAAAACAGAGCTCAAAGTTTCAAATACATTAAAAGCCAAAAAAACTTAAACATACAGTCAATATTGACATCCAGTAATACCCATCTTTTCAACATGTTCACTAAAAACTTTCTAGTTTACTCCTTTTGTTAAAGGATCCGCAATCATAAAGTTAGTTCTAATGTGCTCAATTAACACTCTTTGTTTATGATTTTCTTCTTGAACAATAAGGTATTTCAATTCCATATATTTAGCATCCTTAGAATACCAATCATTTTCTGAAAAGATGATTGTTGCAGTATTATCACAATGAATCTTTAATGATTTGGCAATACTGTCGACAATTCTAAGCCCCGAAATAAAGTTCCATACTCATATAATCAATGAAAAGTGGCCTCAAAGCATGCCACAAACTCAACTTCTATAGAACAAGTAGCAATAATAGTCTATTTTGCACTTTTCCATGAGATGGCTCCTACAACCATCATGAACAAGTAACTAAATGTGGAATCTAGTATCTACGAATATGAGTATCCATCACTTTGAGATGATCAGATCTCTTATAAGTGAGCATGTGATTTATTGTTCCTTGCAAGTATCTCAATACTTTATTTGCAGCTTTCCAATAATCCAATCCAGGATTACTTTCATATATGCTCAGCTAGGGTTGTCAAAAGTGTGAGTCTAGGCTGAGTTTGAAGCTGCCCTAGACTAACCCAGATCAATAAAACACCTTCTTGGGCCTATATTCACGCTTGAATTTTTCACATACGAGCCAGGTCAAGCCCAACACCTCTTGGGCTCGAGTTTTTTATTCAGGTTTTCTCTACCGACATATGATATGCAATTATGCGTGCAAAAGATAAATTGAATTGAATTAAAAGGGAAAAAATAGCCTTGTTACAGGTTGTTTTAATATCTCAACTAAATTATTTCACCCACTTTGCAAATTTTATGTAAATAACATATAAAAATTATTTCAATGTTTTTTCTACTACCTAAATTCAACAATAAAATAATCACCAAATAAATTTAAATAAATGCAACATTCAACATATCATAAATTCATAATTACAATACCAATTACCAACATAACAAATAAAAATTCTAAAATATCTAACAACAAAAATAATGCATAAGAGTTTAAAATACTCTAATGTAAAATAAGTAAATAACAACTTTATGTCATGCTGGTCGATGATTGTTCTCTATCATCATCATCTGAAATTACCTCTTCTCCAGTAAAAATCTCATCTTCTGTAACTCTACCTAACAGCATAAATAAATATAATTTAACAAATTAATTTAAAAGCAACATAAATTCAGCTTCTATTAATCAAAAGTAATCATACAAGAATAGCATCTAAGAAAAACATAAAATATATACATTAATACATAAAACATCTCCGTTAAGAATAATAATTTCATTAGTTTAATAAAAAAAATAGAAAAAAGGTAACGAAAAGAGAAACATCCAAAAAAGGTGATTTTATTATATAAAAAATTAACATAATGTCAATACCTCAATGGACTGTGGTTGTGCTTTCGTTGCATTGTGAGAAGTAAAAATAGCTTAGCTGACTGATCTTGGTTCGTGCCTCATGGTCGTGGTACAGCTGTGCTTGGTGATGTCTGTGATTTGTGAGAAGTGAGAAGAGTTAATTGAGGGGGTTCATTTTTCGTGGAGGGAGGTACGGCCGTGCTTGGAGTGTTGGAGAATGAAGAGTTGGATTGGAGGTGCTAGGTGCGGCTATGGCATCGTGTTTTTATTAGGGATTTGCCAATTATGATTTACGAAAATAGAAATGTTTGTACTTTATATATATATAGATTTTGATTATTTTTTATGACAAGTTCTAAGTCTTAATGCAGGCAAGGTCACTTGCGCGCTTTATTTTACAAGGAAACATCATTTTTAAATTATTACTTGCTGGATCTGGGCGTAGACGAGTGAGCAAAGCCAATGAAAGAGGGAAGGGAAGCCAGTCATAGAAAAAAGCAAGGTTTGGAACCCATGCGATGTGCCCCCTAAGCCTAGAAGCAAGCCAAGCTAACAGAGGGAGGTAAAGCCGGACTGCAATAGGTTTCATGTAGGCAGGGTAGCACCTCGTAGAGCTTCTGTCGATTGGAAACAATTCATTCCGAAGCTGACTGAAACTCGACATACTTAAGCAAGCCTACCCGTTGAAGAGGGGCCCTTCTCCTAACAATCTCGGAAACTTGAGAAAGAACTGATTGTCCCCTTTTTTTTTTAATTATTAAGAAATCAAGCAAAGTTCGGGTTCCAGATTTTTGAAGCCATGCCTGGAAGCACCTGAGTATTAAAATTCAATACATGATCCCGATTTTTTTACATATGCAGACCGGGTTTTTACAGGACCGGATTAGCTGAGTTTGGGCCGGTCGGATTTTTTTGGAACCCTATGCCCAGCATTCCGATAACAAAACTGATGTCTGTCCGGTACACTCTTAAGCATACATCAAGCTTCCAATAACATATGCATAAGGCATCTTTTCCATTTGTTAATGCTTCAGTTTGTTTTTGGGCATTGTATAAGGCTGAGCTTATCCCATTTTTGAATTGGAACAACACTTACAGAGCATTTTTCCATTTCAAATCCCTCTAAAACTTTATTGATATATGTTTTTCGAGACAACCTTAACAATCCTTGAGCTCTATCACGAAATATTTATATTTCATCTACCTCTACTTCATATAATCTGCATAGATCTTTCGAGTTACCCGACGTACCCCAACAGAAGCTCCCTTAGATATTCCAACTTCAGAAGCTCCTTCTTTTAGTACCTTTGGGTTTGTCACTGGCCCTCTGCTAAAAAGATGGCAAAATTACTCTATGTCGATTATATAGCTTCTAACTTATGGGTGTTGCTTGTTGCTTGGGATTTTCCTAAAGTTTGTGCTCGAAACTCTCCTTCTTTTCTTTTTAATTTTGGGGCATCTTTTTTTAGGGTGCTCGAACTGCTCTGGTGTTGTACTATATGGCTTCTCTGTATTTTATATTTTCATGCGTATTTCGAATTCATGCTACTTTATATCAAATTGGCGATTTATGATACTTTTGGGATACCCCTCTATTTACTTGACGTAAGGATGTCCTCCGTACCTGATTTGAGTAATTCCGTGCATGACCATTTATTCAGATATATCTGCT